>JBBMKD010000115.1:22205941-22411144 GCA_037834095.1 Argya squamiceps
GCAGCCCAGGACATGTTTGCCTTTCTGGGCTGTGAGTGCTCATGGCTGGGTCAGGTCCAGCCTCTCATCCACCAGCACCCCCCAGTCCTTGTCACAGGGCTGCTCTCAAGTGTCCTGACCCAGGTGCAGCACCTTGAACATGGTCTTGTTTATCATGAGATTCCTGTGGGCCCACTTCTTGAGCTTATCCGGGTCCCACTGGATGGCATCCTGACCTTCAGTTCTTATAAGCTGTTGTAGGCTATCTGCTAGCAAAAAGGGGACGCAGATCTCCCTCTTCCTTTCCCTGCTTAGCAACAGGCAGTTTTGTACATTTGATTTTCAGGGGACTGTGGAGAGCACAGGTATAGTGGCTTGTACTGATCAGTAGCACCTCCCCTTCAGGCTGCATCTTTCACTTCACAGAGCGACCTACTCAGCAGTGAATTCACTGTGATCTGTCTACAGACTGGAGCACTTCTGTCAATTCATCCTTGCTTGACTGGAAGGATACCTAGGAAACACCCAGTATTTCAGGGACACGAGCTTGAATAGTGTCACTACAAGCTGGCTTGCTGTGATCTGATTGTAATGGCACTGTGCATGCTATGTCAAGCAAAACTCAGCTTGCTGTAGGACCTTAGTGTTGTGCCCTCTTTTACTTGTGGTATGTATCCTATCTTTCAGCTTGTCATCTTTAACATTTTAGTTGCCCTGATGGGGAAAACCCATTCTTTCTAGGGGCTCTGCAGAGCAGTGATTTTGCAGGCAAGCTGACCCTTGTCAAAAGGGTACAGGGGACGGATGCTTGCCAGGTGGGGATGTAGTCTGTAAAGTTTATTCTGATGCACTGGAAGAGCATGCACTGTGGATGTGCATGTAGTGATATCATTCTGTTCATATTAAAGGTGGGTGAAGCCGTTTGAACATCCCAGTGATAATCTCAAAGTTTTCTTTAGCAGTTACACTGAAATCTTGGTGTTGTGTCAAACTTAGGTCCTTCAACAACAAACCAGACAAACCAAACCAATAAACAAACAAAGAAACAAAACCCCAAAAGCAAACAAACAAACAAAAACCAAAAACAAACAAACAAACAAAAAACCAAAAAAAAAAACCCACCTTGAATTATTTTAATAAGTTATAAATCCTGAGTAGCCCTTTGTGGAAAATAATTTGTCCGTGCTTTTATGAGCCACTGCCTCAAGAAATTTTTTTCATAACTGTTAGAATGTATCCTGAATTAGTGTGTTCATCTATAGCAATGTTGAATGCAGCTAGGGCTTAATGACAAACACTATGTGTTTCCCTGAGCTTCCACTGTGCTTGTACTCACATGGTGAAATGTGACAGGAGGCAAAGTTGAGGTAAGTTCCGTTCGTTCCTTCCTGGAGGAACACGACACTACATATGTGCAAGATACCTGTCAGAGGATCTGAGACACAAAAATTGACAAAATGCAAGGTTTTGATATGTCCAGCCTCAGGATTTGGGAATCCATATAGTTTGCACAGAATTCCTGCACAGTGCTTACATCCGGCTGTGAGACTGTTTCTGTTATAACAATCCCAGGCAGGAGCTGGTACCTCTTTCTGTTAAATTTTGTGCAATTACAGAACAGAGGATCTCTATCTGCCACAAAGAACTTGCAGTCTAAATAAGTCTAAATAAAGTTTCCTGTCTCTGATGGCAGACCAGCTGGAAGCCCAGTCAGAATACAGTGTTGTCTCTGCCATGGACTGAGAGATTAAGGGAGACCACCAAACAAAGAGCAGTGATCATCCGGAGTGGTCAAAGATGGAGATGCCTCTTTTGTTAAATGATCTTACAAAAAGCAAATATTTTAATATTGTGTATGTGGTTTCTGGAGCCCAATCCTGGTTTGCCAAACTGTGAGCAAAAACTAAAATATCTTTCTAACCAGACTTTACTGAGTCTTCTAAGTCCCTGCGTAATTTGAACCATTTGATCCCTTCCTGTGGTCCCACTTGCAGCCAAATGTGGTTCTCACTTGAGCTGTGGGAAATGGATCATGTATAGAACTCAGTAGCTACTGTCTGTGCAGGATGACTAGTCCACTAACATTCAGGCCATGAGAAACTTCCCATTAATTCCTTCATTGTGAAGGATAACTGATTACATATCACGTAAGTTCTAATGCACAGAGGAAAGGGATTTTTTAACCCCTCTTCTGTACCAGGAAATAAATTCCCAGCACTCCTCCTAGACTCTCCTGCCATCCTTGCAAAAGTCTTGGGTATATCATTTCTTAGTGGATCTCGGATGTTGGTTTTATATGCTCTTCTGCAGGTCCCTGCAAAGACAAGTGATTCAGCTGTGTGCAGCATCATATCCAAGCCTGTAATTGTATCCCATTTGGGCTCTGCAGTGGTCCAGTTTTTCAGGTAGCAGCACAACCATCAAGCTGAAAAGAGACTTGTGTGGTAGATGAAAGTAGTTGAATGGAGGGCCAGCAGTAGTCTTTAAAAAGTGAAGAAAAGCTTAAAAAGCTAATTTTAGCTTGGTTTGAAACAAATAAAAATAGGAGGTTTGGTTTTCTCCTTACTCTGGAAAATTCCTTCACAATCTGGGTGGGGAGCTGTTGTACCTTTCCCTCTCTCCTTTTTCCTTTACTTTTAGTAAAAAAAGAGAGACACTATAATCACTGTATCAATGCAATACAGTATCTCTGAACACCTTTACCAGCAACATGTCCAGAAGTTACATCTCTCTGCTCATAAACTGGCAGAGTTAATTCAGATTAGGTTAGGCAAAGGCAGCATCACCTCAGAAACCATGGAGCAGTCTGGTCAGCAAGGGCAGAACCCATTAATCATAATTTGTAGAACAAGATAGATTTTTACTCCAGATTTATTACCATGGAGAGAGTATAGAGAATGGTTGTTGATACCGTGTAGTGCAAGGTTCTCTAATTTGTGAGAATTCAACACTCAAAGTAACCTTACAGTGTAGCATGAGAGGCCGATGCTTCAATTTAAGTGGTGCATTGCATCACTTTGGGACAATGTACTTGAGCATCTTTTGCCTTTTGAGTACGTTTCTTGAGGTCTTTCCATATAAAAGGTCAGAGATCTCACTTGTGGATATCTTCCAGGCAGAAGAGACTCTACAAGCCAAGGTGGAGGTGTACACTCCTTGGAACCTGCTGCTCTGCTGCAAGGTGTCATGGCTTCTGTCATGGTTTCAACAGTGCAGCCAGCTTAGAAATTGAGACCTTTGGTTTTTTTACAAGCTCCTGGGGGAAATCAGAGTTTACAAACCATGTAAAATATTGCAACTTGCTGTATTTTTCACCTTAATCCAGTTGCTGCATAAAGAGAAACATGTATTTCACATAGACCTGAATTAAATAAGATCCTTCAACAGGGACACCGACAGGGATGCGCACAGCAAGGTGTTGAAGATTGTAGCAGATGATGACTATTCACTGACTTTATGTTGTCTAAGTCCCTGGAGGTGACTAAGCTACCCACCTTAAAAAGATAAAGTTTTAAGGAAGAATTCTAAGCCTTCTGAGGCAGCCTCAGAGAAGGATCTGACCTTCCTTAAAGAAGAAGGATCTGACTTTCCTTAAGGATGTTCATGTGTGCACAATTATGTCTTCAACTGTATCCAGATGGTGTAATGGTAGAAGGAAGAAGGAGTAAGACTTTTGAGAAGGGATGTGTCTGCAGTTGTATCCTCTCCCTCCTTTAGCTTCATAGAAGGAATTGCTGCAGAGATGCATTTTCAGGTTGACAGAAGAGCAAAACTGACAGAAATGCTCCATGGAAGAAGGAGAAGGAATGGTTTCAAAATCCAGTGTTATAGAATAGTAAGGCCTCCTTTGCACAGAGGTTTGCAGAACACCCAGACAAAGACAGAGGAGTTGCACAGAAGTAGTTAAACAGGACCTGCATGACATCTTTTTGGCATTCAGTAGAAGAAGCCGCATTACTCTGACTGGAGGAAACTGGCAGGAAGAGGCAGGAATCAACCCACATACCTGACATTTCTTCTGTTACTTGTATGGTTTGGTTTTGGCTTTTTTGGTACACTCATTGCTGCTTAATAAGCTGTTCAAATGGTTTACAGTTTTATGAACCTGTCAGGTGTGTGTGTCAAGTAAGTGTGAAATTCCTCTAAACTGTACAGACTCTGCTGTTTCAGGTCTCCACAAACTCTGAGCACCTGGGCAGACAAACCTGCACAAACCACACAGCAGGACATATGGGTCACTGAGATGACCTTGGAGCTGTGAATTCCCAGATACACTTCAGAGCAGGGATGCAAATCACAGAAAAATGCAGGCAGTTTTCTGAAGGGGACAAACCTTTGATGGCACAGCAAAAATTTGCCGTCTCTACATGGATTTGGGTTCTGGAACCAAACATCAAGGCAGTGAGATCCAGGCAGTGTTTTTCTGTTGCTCTGTCCAGGGTCTCTCTCATCAGTGCAGCAGATTGACGCTGTGGATTCCTCTGCATCCTGCCTGTGGCCTGCAGCCATAAGCATGCTATCTTGAGGATCTGCAGCTAATCTATTCCTGGAGCACAATCAGGCACATGTCACAGGTTTTGTATGCTCACCAGTTCCTCCTTACTTGATGTGGCCAGATAGTGATGAAAAGCTGCACTGGGGGTCTCTTTGTATTGCCAGGATCAGGGTGGTCTTTGCCTTTGATGGTTAAGGGAGAAGGCCAGCAGATGAATTTGTTAGGCAATAAGTAGTGTAATGTCCCAGCTGTTCCTATTCACACAGAAAGCATTGGGATGCCTGACCTGGAGGAATGACATAGCAGTAATTCCTCCCGCATACTGCTAAGTTTCAGTGTTGAGGCATGTAATCTTACACCTGTCAGATTAAATACGCTTTCCAGAAGTAAGCTGGCTGGAGATGAAGCCAGTTCTTTTATGTGTTACAAAGGCAAGATGCCAAGGCCAAGGCTGGATAGGATTTTTAGCATACCTGGATCACAGCATGCTTTTTTACCAAGCACATGGATCTACTCTCCCAGTCATGATCAAGTTCTTCATTTATGGTCAATGGTCTCTCTGTGTTCTCTATTGGAGTAATGTGACTCCCCTGATTAACTGGAGAGGATGTAGAAATGGCATCTCCAGCAGCCCCACCAGTCTCTGTGACTCAACAGGGATTTACTCCCTAACTGAAGAGGGGCACTTGTGCCCTCTCAGACTTGTGTGCGTCTTCACAAGGTGCAAATGTTTAAGATCTCCAGAGCTGGTCAAAAAGCAAGAGGAACCCAACCCTCTACAGCTGCTTCAGGAAGAAAGGAAAACTTAGCCAGAATGGTAGTTTGTGAATGGTGTACTGTCTCATTAGCATCACCAGTTTGGAAGGGTATTGGCATATAGAAGGTGGCAAGTCTCAGACTTTGAATTGGATCATGCTGTGCTCGTAAGGAAGGTTCTCCCTCTTTCCTTTCTCTGTAAAACCAGGCATGAATGTAGAATTACATTCCTACTGAACGTAGAAGTTAGGACTCAAAGTAGTTAAGACGCCAGCAACTGCCATATATTTTAGTAGATCCCTCAGCATCAGATAATGTAAGTATCCTTAGCTAATGACCTCGGTTGGACAAAAACTTAAAGAAAGGGGTTTGAGCTAATAATTTTATCTCACAAATGAGAGGTGCTTTTCAACAGCAAAGGATCCCTGCACAGTACAGCTGCCAAGCATAGCCCTGTGACATGAGGAGATTGGGTGGGATGCCACATAGGTCACTGCTGAAAGCCTCGGGGCCAGCAGGCAAGCTGCCACACGCAAAGGCAAAGGGAGGAAGCCTCAGTAAGAACATTTTGAGGCACTGAGATTCTGAAACAATTTGCTAATCCAGCCAGAATGTAAGGATTAAAAGACAAAGACCAGCTCTATGTATTAATTCCTTCATTTGGGTCTTTTCTACCAGTTCTTTAAAAATAACAAGCAAAAAGCTGGATATGATTCAAGTATCAGAATTAGCACTGATTGTCCCTGTGGATCCTGGACATTCCTCTGTGCTGACCAGCCAGACCAGTTTGTTCCCTTTCCACTGCAGAAAATCCAATTTCCTCTTCCCACTTCATATGTTATGTCTTGGGGAAGGTTTAAGTTTCTTGAGGTGAACATGTCTGTCATATGCACAATTAAAATGTATAAAGAGGGAAAACAAATTCTCTGAAATCCCAGTCTTGGTAACTCTAAGTTCTCACCAAGCGAAAAATAATGCATGGAGATCCTCACCGGACATTTGTTTAGGGGGAAGCCAGCATAAGCAATCATAGCTTCAGCTTGGATGCCTTAAAATCTTTGTGATTTATTTTATATTACTAGATAAACCTTGTAAAAGTGTTTCTCTGCACATTCAGCTGTGATCAGAGATGTTTCCACCTTTACAGTGAGGCTTTACAACAGCCTCATTGGCCGTATAAAGAGGAGATATTTAAGGAGTGTATGGGGCATGAGGGTAAACAACAGATTTTATTTGAAGCTGTGGAAATGTGATTAAATTATACCCACGGACCAAATCCTGGCTTTCTTCTTTTCAGCAGCAGACAGTGCAAGGATAGACATTGAACAGCATGGATTTAAACCAAAGCCAGGTAACAACGTGAGAGTAGGGAAAGTTTATGAACTGATTTTCTACAAATAGTCAACTCAGGCTAAAGAAACTCCTTATTGTATACTTTTGTGAATGCGAATGTAAAGTCTGCTTAATTTTCCTTGTTCAAAATATATTTTTAAGAAAAATACAGAGAAAAAAACCACCTTGATTATAAAGTAGCTTCGTTGAGAATCTTGCTGGTTGTCTAGAGAAAATAGAAGTTTCAGAATTTCTTCTGTGTGACATAATCTAGAAAATTCACCTTATTTTTAGGAAGAAAGGCAGTTTGCTAAATGAAGACAGAATTTTTCATCTAGCTTAGGCTGCAGTAGAAGGTCAGTGCTAGCAAATTATGCATATCATCTTGGAAGTTTGCTGTAGTAGGCACTAGGTAATGAAATGCAGTTGCTTTTTTTTTTGTAACTGCTATTAAGGATTATCCAGAATAATGGATACATTATTTGATGTTTTATACTAACAGGCTCTATACAGGTTTTTGAGCACTTTCCAGAAATAACTGACGTTGCAGAGAATGTTGCTTCTGTACTCAGGTGACCCTGAGCTCTTAGCCATTTTCAGGGTTAATGTAAAAACTTCAAAGTTCTGGAAAACGTGCTGATGTGGAATTAATAGAGGGTGTGACTCTGATATTTATATGGTAACTGTTTGCTTATTGTCACATCTCACAGAAAAGATCCTCAGACCCCAATGACCCTGGTCACCTCTCAGCAACCATTAAAGAGCCTGACACCCACGATCAAATTGTAAATGCTTAGGAAAGTGAGACCTTTTTGCTGTCAGTAGGGAAGCAGCATCTGTGGGTGTCAGCCCATGTTCACTTCAGAAATGGGAGGAAAGAAGGGAAGTTGACTAAAACTTTTCATACATCAAGGACTCATTATGGTGGTGGCCCAGTCAAAAATGCCCTTGGATTGCATTAGACCTGAAGCTGCTTCCACTGACCCAGCAGCATTCAGTGTAAGGAAGATTTGCATATAAAATCTGGGTGGCATGAAAATGGGTATTACTGCTCTATCAAAGTGGGGATTTCCCCATGGGATACCAGAGGAACCATGTTTTCTCCTCAAGTAATTTTACTTCATCATCTCAATGAGACATTTTTCCATTACGTCCCCTTTCAAAATTGCTAATGAGGGAATTTTTAAAAAGGAAATTCCTTCCCGTGTTCATCAGTTCTCGGTAAGGCAGTTGTTCTGGGAGCAGTGCCATTCTTTTATTTGTTGTTTGAGATGCATGGTGATTTTAATTAAGCAGTCATTGTCTGTGTGCATCGTGGTGGTTGCCTTCAGTGACCACAGAGTTAAAATTACAAGCACATAGGGCAGCTGAAATTTTTGCTGCAGCCCTTTAAAGATTGTGGGAATTGCTGTCTTCACCAAAGATGATCCCTTCTCCTCCTGAACAGTTCTGGCTTGGATGATCTCAGCTATGACATTGGCAGTGGGTTTGTGGCAGTCAGAAAATGTTCATAATGAAGAAGCCCTGAGACACAATTAGTCTTACAGTACTCCATGTGAACAAACTCCTCATTTGATATCCCAAACAGACCTGTTGATTATTTCAGGTCTCCTGCTGCAATGCTGTATTGAGGGCAATGCACATGTGGAAGCAGAGCTATTCTATTTGCAGGTCAACACAAGAGAACCCCATCCTTTGACATAATGCAAGAGCAGCCTAACTCTTAGATGAAATGGACCGAATGAATTTGGCAAGAACTGTTATTTCTGCATGCAGGTGACAAAAGTCATCCATAAGGGGGCTGCAGAACAAACCATTTGTTCCTTTACTGGGAGAGCATTTAGATTGGTTACTGGGACCTGTATCTCTTTACCTCTCTCAGACCACTGTTACGTTGTTACCATTGGTAAGAAACTTCCCTGACCCTAACTAAAGCCTTAAGTTTTAGCTTTCATTTTTTTCAGATCCTGTGCTGCCTAGCGGTGTAGTTCTGAGCCTCATATTAAGTGCTAAATAAGCTCTCTTCACAGAGTAGGTAGACAAAACAAATCCTTTTCCTGCTGAAGACCAAGGAGAATGAATATAACTTTCAGGCCCAAAAGCATGAACAATGGTGGGCTGAAGACAGAAACAAGAAAGATAAGACCTCACAATCTGAGGCTGTGGTTGGACAATTGGGCCCCAATATGCAAATAGATCAAAACTTATAAAAGTATGAGACTTGTGACCCGTTGTCCATTTTTAGTCCACTTTGGGTGTAGCCCTGGTGAGGCTCTTATCCTGCCCAAGATGTACTCTAAAGACCTTTCAATAAATATCTAATTTATTCTCTAGCACTGTGCAGTCTCTGTTTCAGGTCAGCCTTCCCAAGGCATCATAACTACTAGGGAAAAGATATCCAAAGTTCCAGTGAAAGCCAGTGTATTTCTGCCTGACATGTTATTTCTTCACCTTGAGGATCACCTCATTGCAAGTAATTCTGCCTTACCTTTACCAGGAGCCTGTTCAATACATGAAAAACAAAGCATTTCCATAACTTCCAGGCTCTTCTAGTTACTCCCTTACCCTGTTCTGACTCCATGAATTAAGTTTATTCTGTTTCCAAAACAAACATGCCAAGTCATTTCTTGCATGCTGTGGCAAGCTGTCTAGGTAATGGGAATCAATCCTTGGACAGTAATCTCCATTTTATACCCGTTTCATAAGAGAAGACATGGAGGGCATATCTGATCTTGAATTGTTCACCTTGTCTCCAACCTCAACTTTGCTTCCTGCTGTGTATACAACACAGGAAAGAATAGACATGAGGAAGGGAGCTAAACCCAGCCTTTAACTTTTAGGTGGGTTTCACTTGCTCTCCTGAGGCACTTGTCTGCTGCACCTATGCAATTGGAAACTCCTGTTGTTTTTTCCTGGATAACCCATCTGCTTCTTGCTTGGAGTTATAAAAATGGAAATAGCTTTATCATAAAGTATGTGGGTATATGGAAGATGATGGAAACCACTGCAGCAGTAGGCTGTACTCTTGCTATCCTTGCATCACATCTAGAACTTTCCAACATACAATTTACTTCAATTAGGTATGGAGGAGGTCCAATTGGGTTACCAAGGTCCTAGGCACCTAGGACACTTGAAGTAATGATTCTGTGTTTTTGGAAATGAGCCTTCTGCATGGGAGAACTGTGAGCGAAGAAGGGTGTCAATCTCTTAGATGCTACATAGAAGCAGAGAGTGCAGTTCTCTTAAGTTCAGAAGCTGGATTCCAATATTCATGTGCAGGGAAGTTGTCGCTGGCTCATGTTTCAAGTGAAACAAAGCTTAGTGAAGTGGCCATGGGATTTCATGGAACAGGGGCAGAGAGGGTCTCACAGGAAAGTGCCTACGGGAGTAAAGCCAGTAGCTTAAATTTATGTCTTGTTGATGGTGTAATAGCAGAGAAAATATGGATCTCGAGACTAAAGCATAAGCTTTAATCTGCTTGGAGCCCAGCAGGAGAGGAGCCGCAGGAAAAGTCATTCTATGATCAGAAACAACATATATTTCTCCTAGTGCTCAAAATAGGAGACCAGACAAGCCCCAGCTTGCAATTACAGAGTCTGCATGGCTACCCATAACAACAGGATTTTCACCAAGCATAGTTGTGCAGGACAATTGGCTGCAAGTTAAGAAAGTGGGCACTGATGGTCCAAAAGGAGCATGCATCTTGCCACCATCCTTTGAGTTGTGTTTATTCTGATGTAGCAGTGTCTCTGCTTTGGTTCTGCATCCTGCCTCTTCTGATGCTGTGATTTGTGCTGCCTGCTGTTCACAACAGCAGATAACATTCAGAACTGGAGTCTGCAAAGTGCTGGAATACTGAGCTGTATCATTGCAACTGGTAGGGATGGTTGGTCTCAGGAGAGTTTCCTGCTTTCAGACACAAGAGGAAAATAAAGA
The DNA here is from genome assembly GCA_037834095.1 of Argya squamiceps. Lineage (NCBI taxonomy): Eukaryota > Metazoa > Chordata > Aves > Passeriformes > Leiothrichidae > Argya > Argya squamiceps. Next base: position 22,216,440 of record JBBMKD010000115.1, read on the forward strand.
GGTGACCTGACACGAATGAAGAATGGCGGTGGGGAGAGGGGGACGGGGAGGGAAGAGAGGAGAAGAAGGAAAAAAATGGGAGAGAAGTAGCCTCCTGTCTCTCTCTTAGTATTTTCTTTACTGTGAACCAGTGATTTCTTTGTGATTTCTTTGCTGCCGAACAGCAAAAAAGGAAAATAATACAGAATTAATTTCTCTTATGAGAGACATCTAGTCACCACAGTGAAAATGGTCAGTTAAACCACCACCCTGGTAAAAGTTTCCGTTTCCCTGAGGAGTGGTTTCTTGGGATCATGAGAACTGCAGGTTGAAGTTTTTTACAGAACCCAGAGCATTCCCCCAAAATTCTGCATGTCTCCAAACTGGCAACAAAAAACAAGAGATCAGGAGCTCTTTTCCTTGTTTTTTCTTCCCCTCACTTCCTGCTCTAAAAATATGTGAGTTTTAAATACAGGGGGAATAATATCTGTCAATGGGCAGAGTAGAGAAAATAATCACTTGCTGAAGAAATTAATGTAATTCTTTGACAACTTTTTGTAACTGTTTTCCTTACTTTGAAGCAGATTGTGGTTTTCCTCCACTTGTGCCATTTTTGGGTGCATTTATTTTGCATTATCACAACAGGGAAACATTGTCACAACATTTGTATTGTCACAACCTCTGTGTCAAGCTGGACGTTTGCTTGCCATGCAGGACGATTTTAATGGGAGACCTCTGAAACTACTGATGGTAGCTCCTCCAGTGATATGTCACCCTTCTCCTCAAGGTTCACATGACTCCTGTTGGATTTTCTGTTGAGTTGGGGAGGTTTTCTTTTATCCCAGCATGTTCTTTTGGATACTTGTACCATAAACCTCAGCCTGACATCAATTTTATGCATGCATTTTCACTATGAGGTCAATCAAATAGTGCTTAGCTTCTGTGCTGCTTCATGGTGTGCTTTCTCCTCAAGTCTGAGCTGGCTTTGATGCAAAGATATCAGATACTTCTGCCAGTGCAAGTAGATCAAAGGGCTTTACCAGCTCTGTACTGCCCCAAGGATTGGTAGAGGCACATGTTTCTCCACAGACAATTATGGCTTGATGGACTGAGTAATCCCTGTATCACTTCCCACACTCTGCAGCCAGACTTCTAAACAAGACCAAAAATTATTTTGTAATGGAAAAATGACGTGTTCTGTGACTGCAGTATCATAGGGATTACTTTGGTTATAACTTGTTCTCTTCACGAACTTACACTTGCTTTGGGTTTGAGTATTTTGTAATTGGTAGCAGTGGTTTGTGGTTGTTGGAGTTGTTTTGACTGGAACAGTTTGACAAATGTGATACTAAACTGTAGGTTATTTTGATCAACATAACACACTATTCAAACAAAACGGTCAGTAGTTAATGTTAAGATTAACAATGAAAGAAAGACAAAAGCATACAGAAACTTAGCGGAAGACCTTAAAAGTATATGTGGTGCATGGGCTTCTTGAACCAGATGTATTTCAGTTTCTGTAGTAACCATCCTCACAGTATTCCTTCTCTTCGATGGTCCGCAGGCTCCCCTGGGACATCTGTCACATTCTAGAACCCAGAGGATCCTCAGGCATGGATTTCCACAGCAGACCATTGCATTTGCTTCAAACCTGCCCCATCCAGTTTCACTTGATGGCCCTTTTTTTCCCATAGTGTAGAAGACAGAGTGAGCAGCAGATGTCCACTGGCTATTTCTATGTTTTTACAGGTCTCTATTTGATCCTCCCAGTGCCTCTTGTTCTTCCAAGTGAAAGGGTTCTTACTGAGTATCTGATATATTTGGTTTTTAGCAATAGGAAGATGGTTCTGGCCAACTTTAGTGCTAAGAATTTCATCCTTTCCAAAATCTAGTTTCTTGGAAATAAATTTATGGCTTACATGTTGCACATCCATGTATGAATGCCTGAGTACAAATCTCATTTTTCCACAGCACGAGTCACCTTACTGTTTGACCTATGTTCTTTTCCCATCCTGTAGATCTGAGTGGAAAAAAAAAAAAGTATTTAACTTTCCCATTATCCTTGTAATTTGGTGAAGAGAGAGATGCAAAGGTTAAGTCCTGTTTTGCTCATTAATATCTCAAATATTCAGAGTGCCCTGAGACTACCTCCCAAATGGTACTCCTCCACCATTTTGGAAGGGTATCTATCTGTGATGACTATCTGTATTCTTACAAAAGCAGCACAGAAAGACACACTTCAGAAAGCCACAAAAGTTTTTTCTTTAAGCATGTCACAATCACAATAAAACTAGTTCCAGTCTTTTCCACTTCCCTTCAATCCAGTTTCTGGAGTAAACTTCTTTGTTTAAAGCAAGTGCTTTATTTTCTTGGTGCCAGGACTCTTAGAAATTTGTAATTTAACAGCACTACTTGGAAAAGTTATCTGTAAGTAGATGAACAAAGTAATGAGGAGTATTAATTGGCTTACTCGTAGAAAAGTGCCTTCACAAATGCTGAAGTTAAGCATGTGCTTCAAATCCCATATTTTCAGTAAAGTACTGAATCAGAAGACTGTTCAAGTGGAGGATGGCATGATGTCTAAAGTCCTTGACATGATGGTTGTGTTAGGATTTTTGTCATACAGTCCAGTTTTCTACTTTTCCAGAACCTGCTCACATAAACCAGATACACATATAGTTCCAGCCTTCAGTGACTGGGATATACCTAAATGGAATGTGATATAGTGACCTGAAGATGGAATGTCCTGATAGCTGATTCACACAATCTTTAAAGAAAAAGAAAAAAAAGTACTTTTGTTACCATATTCCTCAGTCATAACTCATATGAAACCAGAGGGTAAAGGCATACACAGGCTATCTGAATGCCAGTGAAATGGAACCGTGAGCAATATTCCAATTTAACTCCACAGAAACCCACTAGTTAGTAAGTAGTTCAAGTATTTTAGTGCCTGCTGTGTTGCTGCCTACAGGGAAAATACTCTAAGTGCTTTCCCTTTCTCAAAAGAAAAGGAGTTTTCATCTATCTTTTAAAAGGCTTTCTTGTCACATCCATTATACAGTACACACAACCAGCCGAAGGATTTATTGTGGTGGTTTCCATCACATGTTTTAGTGACAAGGATTTTGTGGATGGTAGAATACACACATCTATACGTGTGTGTGTGTGTGTGTGTGTGTGTGTGTGTGTGTGTGTGTGTGTGTGTGTACACATTTGTACATAAACATATGTGTATATACGTAGATGCACTTGCCAATCTAGATCACTTAACAGTGAACATGTATGTACCTCTATGCTGGCCTATGGAGCATCAAATGTGGGGTGTTAATGCCTACATATATGAAATCCAATATTTTTTTCATCTGGCCAGCTTGACACAAAAGGGCAGAATTATCCTTATTCCAAGAATATTGGGCAATTAACTGGAACAGCTTTTAGAACTACTTTATTCTGGTACATGGCTGACCAGCTATTTAAGGAAAAACAAAACAACCAAATCCTGGTTTTCAGACTCCATGTGTGCAGTTAGTATCACAGAATGAAAAAAAGGCAAGAGATGTCCCTGAATAACATTGGGGTTTTAACCCCTGAACCATCTAATACTCTATTAATTTCAAAAATGTAAAGGGCTAGTGCAGATTGGAGGATAGGAGCGATGATCCACAGATCACAGCTCTATACCAGAAGAATTTTTAAAGATGCACACAAATTCCCTATGCATGTATGTGCATAAATGCAAACTATCTTCTGTGTGCAGAGACCAGTGAGATGTCAAGATGGGCACTGTTTGTGACATTTTAGTTCCTGAAAATGTATGTTGATTTCCCTATGCTAAAACAACTTCGGCAGACGTATTGGAGCAAGAGGAGATCTAACAGGGTGATTAGAGAGATGGAGCACCTCCCCTAGAAGAAAAGGCTGAAAGAATTGGGATTGCTCAGCCTGAAAAAGAGAAGGGGTAACCAGTACCTGAAGGGACCCTACAAGAAAGATGGAAAGGGATTTTTGACAAGAGCCTGTAGAGACAAGACAAGGGGGAATGGCTTCAGACTGAAAGAAATTAGCTTTAGATTAGATATTAGGAAGAAATTCCTTACTGTGAGAGTGGTGAGGTACTAGAACAGGTTGCCTGAAAGTTTTGGATGCTCTGGAAGTGTTCAAAGTCAGGCTGGATGGGGCTCTGAGGAACCTGGTCTGGTGAAAAATAACCTTGTCCTTGGCAGATTGGTTGGAATGAGATGGTCTTTAGTTCCCTTCCAACCCAGACCATTCCATGATTCTAGGATTCTATTCTATAAGGATGTATTTGTTCACCAGTAGTCTTACATATTTCAGACAATGGGGACTGTGTGTGTAAATCCAGATATACATGAATAACCAGCATGTAAGAGTGTGCAAAACATTACAGAATTGCTTGGCATATGCAACATTTAGCTACTTTGCTTCTTCTGGGTTCATTACTCCAGCCTTTCCATCACCATTCTGACATCTAACTCTTCAGCAGAACAGTCCAGGCAGTTTTCTACCTCAGTGTTTTTGGTTTTAGTAGCTTGACATTAACCAGTAATTTTTTTTAAGTTTCCTGGTCTTCCTTGTAAATGTAATGTTTTCCCCCCAAAATGCCTGTTTGATGTCCAACATAAGGATGATTAATTTCTGCATAGGCAGAATCTTATCATATGCTCCTTGAGGACGAGGCATGAAGGTTTGAAATCCTTAGAAAGGAGAGAATTTCCAGACCATCAGTAAGGCACCTAAAAATAAGTAAGAAAAACTAGTTTGTGGATTTAGGGAATCCCCAAATGTCTTCAAACCCAACCTTACAGCTACTGAAATATTTAAATAACAAAAGAAATGGTTTTGCAGATAAGAAATAAAAACCACTGTTCCAGTGAAAACAGAAGTTGACTGCCTTCATTTATTACTCAGTATTTCTGTGTTGGCTACAAAACCTAAATGAGAAAAGACCTTCAGGAGAAGGAACCTGGTCCAGGATGGGGATGAATGGATGAGGAGAAAGGCGGTGCAGAAGGCTGACAGTTTGCTTTCTTAAGAGGAAGGTGTTGCAGGGGGAAAAACAGGTCGTTCTCTTGAAACACCTGAGAGAGTCTGCTGCCTGCTAAGGGGAGTAGCCTGGGCACAGGTGAGTGGCAATTAACAGGGGTGTAACCACTCAGCTGTGGAAAGGCTTCTGCTGTCCTTGGCATCACTTGGTCACTCCAGGTACAGGCACCTGCTAAGGGCCAGCTGCTGGCGTGTGTTGGTGACTTGAATGTTAAACAAAGCAAGCTGGAGGTTACTAATCCCATTTACTTTGTACGTAAATCCCATGCAATCTGGCTGAAATATCTTCCCCCCATCGAACACAGGAAAAGCCTTACCACCAACCCTGCTGAGGAAAAATGAGGTCTGCAGACTGCTCCCTTCCTCCATGATGCCACCCCCTGCTTTTGTGATACCGTGCTGTCACACAATTGCACCACACTACCCATGGTTTTGGCCCCAGCATCTCAAATGCAAAATCACATCTTTGTCCCTTTAACTTTTCTCTGAGCTGTTATGCCTGTTTTCTCCCCTCCTCTGGGACTGTGCACTCTGTTGCTGCTCTGGCTGCTGGGAGCAAGCGAGGAGTATTTCTCCTACTGGCAAGTAACCAGCTAGTCTGGGGCTAGCGTCTTCCCAGAACACTGCTGTGTGCATACCAGCAGGCAGAGGAGCAGGTGAAATGAGACTGGTGGCATCTGTACAGATGTGTTTGACTGCTTACATGCTGTTACGAATCTGCTACCCGTAAAGCCTCTGTTTCTCTGACGAGATATCTCTCTCTCTCTTCCCCCCTCTCTCCCTCTCTCTCTCTCTCTCTCTCTCTTTCTCTCAAAATTATTTTTCCAAGGAGAAAAGGAAAAGGCAGACCGAAATAGAAGGCAAGAGACAACAGCTTGAGGACCAGATACTTCAGCTGCAGCATTTCAAGGTAAGGGACTGATGCCAGAAATGATGGATTGACTAAATCTGTTCATTATTAGACATGCAGATCACACGTCTGAAAGCTGGGAAAAGCCCACTCTGACATGAAGCAGCCTTCACTGCCGGAGCCTATCTCTTGCAGTGATCATGTCCTGCCTGCTTTTCATTCTGTATGTTTCATGCACAGGATCGTGTTGTTTAAATGGTTTAGGAGCATGGAGTCGGGAGGGTGTGTGTTCAAGCAGCACAGCAGTGCTGTTATTATTAAATGCTGTTATTTATTATACATAATGGTAAGACACCAATTGCTGTGGCTTGGGTGTGCACTGCATGGCTTCAGCCAGCACTTTCTGCCTGCAGAGCTACGTTGCATTTCTCTGGTGCCTGTCATCAGATTTTGTGTGTGAGTGTTGCAGAAGGGGAGTGTTAATTATTATGCATCTGTGTCTGTGTGTAAAGATTTCACTGTAGGATGGAGTTATTTAGGCATGCATGCCATAATAAAATGGGCATGTATGTACATGCAGGGAAGGTGTCAATACATATGTGTGTGTCTACATGGAGAGGCACCTTGATATTTAACAGGGTGCCGAGCAATCCCAGTCCCTGTTGGTCTCCATGACAGCTGCAGATAGCATCATTTGAAAGCCATCCTTGCTGTTTCTATTGCTTATCCCTCCTGTCAGTAGCATATTTGTGCAGAGCAAAGATAAGAACAAAAACATACATGTGATCTTTTTTGTAACCAGTGAGCATTTCTGGGTCAGATCTTGTTATATTAGTTCAGTAGGGGAGCCTTAGGAATTTCAGTGATTAAAATATCTGAGAAAGATGATTAGACCTGGACAGTTTATCTTCACAGCAAGTGAGCTGAGATGTGTTTTTAAAATTAAGATATTTAGGTTGCATGTGGAACAAGTGTATGTGTGTGTGTGTATTTGAACAGTGCACCTGCATTGGGAGATGATGTGCAGAGTGTCTCTGCCCACACATGCACTTACAGACCACACTGCAAGTTATGCTACAGTCAGAATCTTTCTCCTGCCTCTCCAAAACCCTGCAGTCCTGTTCTGCAAATTATTCCTCCTTTTCTGGTAAACACAATGCAGTTAAGCCCAAGTAATTGATATCAGCCTACACAAATACCCCAATCAAGTTTGCTACCAGTTTGTGGATGTCAAACATTGGTGTTTCCAGTCAAAAATGTGATTGCAATTCCATGGGGCAACAAGAATTGCCATTTTGTTCAGACTTCCACTGAATACAGGCAGGGGAGAATTTCTCCTGATGACTGTAGGGTGCTGCAGCAGAGCAGTAAGATACTGTTCCAGTACCTTCATGATGCTTGTTTTTTTCCTTTTTGCTACCAAGCTGATGGCTCCTTTTAGCATGTTAACTGTTTCCAAGCTAATTGCATTATGATTCTTTGTGAAATTCTTTAAGCAGAGCCTTTTGGATAGACAGTTCTGTCAATTTTCTGCTTCATTTGTTTTACTTTGATATAGCTGTTGCTAAAATGTATTTTGTCATCATCCATAGGAAAAGTAAAACCCCTCAAGGTGGTGCAGTGGGATCAGCCCCTCAGCTGATGTAGACTCACATTTACTTCAGCCCTGCTATGTTGATTGGTGCTAGAGGAGGTTCAGTTTTGCTGCATGGATTTTTTCAGAGACACACATGAAAAATAGCTGTGTCCCTTTATATTTTAACCCAAAGGCTGGAGCAAGAGCAGTAATCATACAGGAAGCTAATGGGAGATCAGGGCACAGAAATTTAATGGCAGAGACATTTAAAATGGCAGCTTTCTCAGCTAAAATCACAGCCAGACTCAAGGTCTAATGCTGTGCGTGAAGATGAGCATCAGGGTATGATAAAATCTTCCCTACCTCTCCATTCAGTGTCATCACTTGTCACCAGAGAAAGAGGTGCTTTCTGCTTTTACAGGAGTGGTCATGGTGACTGCTGCTCTGTGAGCTGCCTGTACCACCAAACAAATGACTGCTGGGAGACCTGAATGAGGTGATAGCAGAGGTCTAACTGGGATTGGAAAGTTCACCCTCATTTGCTGGTAGAACCTTCCTAAAATAAAAATAAGAAAAATATTTTAAAATATAGAAGCACTGGCTAGTTTCTCTTTGGAGACAGATTAAGAAAATTGCATTTTTGTTTCATACATCATTCAGTGTTCTGGTTGCTTAGTGAAGTGCTGACCAACATTTTATTTTTGCCTGCCAGTTTGATTTGCTTATTTGCAAAATGGTGTAGCCCCCTGCCATCACCCCAGTGCTCTCCCTCACCCCACCCTGCTTGTCCTGAGCCTCTTGAAGTCAGGGGCTCCAAGTCTGATATGAATATAGTCTCTCAGTCTGATATGGCTCCCCAGTCTGACACACCAGACCAAAATAAGTATATCTATTTTCCCTAAGAGTGCTAAGTAGAACATGATTCATTTCCTGAATTATGTGGATTTCATCTAACTCTGTGCAGGGCATGCATCCAGGTTTAAAAGACCAGGCTTTCCTAGGAAGACCATATTACTCAAAATACTGTGAGGCTGTTGATGTCCATATAGAGTGTAAGGATTTCATATAAGTGCTCATTAAAATCTGCTGTGAAGAAAGCTTTGAAAATGAAATCTGGGTTAATCCTGTGTCTGCAGTATCTGGGTTGATCCCACAAGCATAACAGCTCGAATTCACACAAAGACATTCATGTCAGTATTCAATGGGTTTGCTTCATTTTTGTGCAATGTCAGAGTAATTTTCCTTTTAAAATGCACTGTGTAAAATAGCGTGTTTGGTTACCTAATAAAGGTTTTGGAAGCCACAGGGTTTCTGTTAATTTTAGAAAATTTTATTCACATTGGAAAAATATCTAATAGAAATAATTTATTGCAAATGTTTATGCTGATTACCTACAGTTTTCAAGTGGCTGATGCCAATTAGACCCCTGACAAAATGACTTTACTACCGGTTCATTCATTTTTCCCTTGTTACATACCTGGCTGAAAATGAGGCAGCAGCAGGTGCCGTCCCACTGTTTTAGGCAGAGCACCCCAGCAAACACTAGACCTAGTAAAAGTCAGCACAGAATGTGAACAAGGCTTTGGCAACATATTTTACAAAGGCTCCTGAGAACGGCATCAGTGCTGAGGACATCAGAACAAAAGTGTAGCTCAGCTATTAATGGTCTATATGAGATTCAGACTTAATCAAGTGAAACCCTTCAAATGTCAAAATCTGGACTAGGAGAGAGTCTAGAGAAGCATGGGCTCTAAAAGCTGAATTCTCTTTTGCTGACAATGAAACCATATCCTCTCTTCTGTGAACCACTGCAAAATAAGGACATTGGTGGGCACAGACCAACTGTACCTTGGGGACATTGGGGGTCTCTGCTGAAGGGAAGAGGTGTATTTGTCTACATTACAGATGCTTTCACTGGAAAGGCCCTAGGTGTTGGAACAGGTGTAAAGATGCTTTGAAACCCCATTTTTTGAGATAGAACATGCTGTTTTGCTCTAATAAGAGGCAATTTATAACAGCTCCCCTAACCTCACACCTACTCCAGTCCTTAATATGAAAATAATATTTCTTTTTCCATATAATGCAAGGTCAGTTTTATTGTTTAACAGCAGATAGAGTTGTAGTTTTGTTGTTGTTAATAATAGATAGAGTTTACACTTCATGCCTTAGCAGTTTCTTGGCCATATGGCTACAAATGGGGCCTCCTTGCCCACGGGAACTGGCAGTGTTACCAGCTTCTATCATTTGAAGTCAGAGAAGTGGTCAAAATTCACCTTACACCAAACATACTTGGTGCAGTATCTATCAAAATTATTTGGTTTCTGAAGAAAGACTGAAATTTTTTTTTGTTGATTAGTTGAACTGAAAAATACAACCTGCAAGCAACAACTTCTTTTAAGAACTTGTTCAGCGAGGCAGAAGTTGGCCAGACCTGTTTTAACAGAAATGTTTACTATTTCAAATAAACTCCAGGGTAGCAATATTTCTTCCAAAATCTGACTGCCTCTCTTGTTGAATAAAATTTCTAGAATTGTTTACTGTAGCTGTGTTTGGTGGCAAATGGTAATAAAATAAACAGTACAAAACCTCCTAATTGAATTAAAAATACTTCTGTGCTGCTACTTTTACTATTACAATTACAACTTATCCATTTTCCACAGTTATATTAGTTCTGAAGTGGTATAAATATTAAGACCTATTTCTTTTAACATCTGCTTCTTAAAGACTGCAGTTCATGAGCACAATCTGTAACATAATTACATCTCTACTCTGAAGAAAAGGAAAACTTTTTTACATTGTTGTAGAGATTTTCTTAGGGTATGGTTTTAAATGAAACAGTCTCATCTTTACATAAACTTTAATTTTATAGTTCCAGTTATATCGCTGTCCCCAATTTAATCTATTCCTAAAATAATTACTGTCAGAAAATATAAATAGATCTGACTGTTTCTCTCTCGATGTATGTACAACATTGCAGAAAAAAAAGAGAACTTTTGCAAATGAAGGAACCTTGCTATTTCTTTATAGCACATCCCTTTATGATTTTCAATTAATCCTTAAACCAAATTAATTCTTTAACCAAACTCAGCTAAGCACACAGAAAATGTTTGATGATGTCATAGAGTCTCCATTCCCTGCATGGTCAGTGCAATATTGAAAACCTAGCTCAGAGATAAGGATATCATGTACAATGGTGTTAACTGCCTTGCACAACCCCAGGAAGATGACATCTGTTGCTCTTCCCTTATCCACCAATGATTTATGGCTCTATCATAGAAGGCCACCAAATCTGTAAGGTGTGATTTGCCCTTAATGAAGCCATGTTAGCTGTCACCAGTCATGTCCTTGTTTTTCTTGTGGCTTTGCATATTTTCCAGGAAGATTCTGCTCCATGACCTTGCCAGGCACTGAGGCAGATGGAACCGATTGGCCTGTCATTGCAGAGACCTCCTTATTTTTGCTTTTTAAAAGGAGGGGATATGTTCCCACTTTTCCAGTCACTGGAAAGTACCACTCTGCCGTAATTTCTCAAATAAAGTGAATAACGGCTTAGCTCCCTCTTCTACCAGTTCTCTCATCAGGTCCCATGGACTTGTGCACCTTCAGGTTCCTTAGGTGGTCTTGAACTTGTTGTTCTACTACAGTAGTGGTTCTACATTCTCCCAATCCCTTTTTTTTTTTCCCCTTCTGCAACTCAGGCAGTGTGTTTAGAGCTCTTGCTGGCAAAGGCTGAGGCAAAAAATTCATTAAGTACCTCAGCCTTCTCCATGTCCCAGGTAACCAGGTCTCCTTTTTTTTCTGGAAAAACTGAACATTTTCCCTAGTCTTCGTTTTATCACCAGCATATCTTTAAAAGCTTTTTTTGTTGTTGTTGCCTTTGATGTCTCTGGTCATATTTAAGCTCATCAGGGCTTTATCTTTCCTGACCTGATCCCTGGCTGCTTGAACAATCCCTTTGTATTCCTCACCTGGAGGAATTGCTTTCACCACTTGTCCTTGCTTTCACCTATTGTGGGCTTTCTTTTTTATGCCTGATTTTGTCCAGGAGATCCCTATTCATCCACACAGGCCTCTGGGCATATTTGCCTGGTTTCCTCTTTGTAGGGATAATCACTCCTGAGCTTGGAGAAAGTGATCCTTGAACACCAACCAGCTTTTCTGAGCACCTCTTCCCTCCAGGAAGGGAGGGATCCTATGGTACTCTACCAAGCAGATCCCTGAGGAGGCCAAAGTCTGCTCTCCTGAAGTCCAGGGTAGTGAGCTTTCTGTGCACCTTCCCTCCTGTCCTGAGGATCTCAGACTCCATTTTGTGGTCCTTGCAGTCCAGGCTCCCCTTGAGCTTCACATTCCCCACCAGCCCCTCCTTGTTGGTAAGCACATGATCCAGCATAGTACCTCCTCCTTGGCTCCTCTATCACTTGAAGAAGGAAGTTAACATCAATGCATTCCAGGAACTTCTTGGATTGCTTATGCCCTGCTGTTGTCCCTCCAAAATGTGTTGGAGTCATTGAAGTCCCCCATGAGGAACAGGGCTTGTGAACATAAATTCATTTTTACCTGTCTGTAGAGAACCTCATCATCAGTTTTGGGACATGGAGAACTAATTCAGAGGGAAATTTGCATTTTGAGAGCACAGGGGACCCCTCTTTGTCCCATTCTGTGTCTTAGCACTTCAGGGCTGATGCCCACCTGTAGTGGTTTTATATTTATTTGTAAAACCAGAATAAAAAGGACTCCCCAGGCTTCCCAAACTGATTTTAAGCTTGTGTAACCCAGAGGTACATACCTATATTTAATTAGCCAATCTGGCTATCAATCTTAAAAGTCAATCACTAATTATTTTTACCATCCATACTAAATCAATACACTGTCTTATCCTGAGAAGTTTGTCTCCTACCAGGATCTAAACTGAGAATCGAGAGGCTGTCTTCTGGAGCATAAAACAAAGTAACTATCCTCAGTTAAAATCTTCTAGCAATAAGAAAATAGAATTTAAAAATAGAATCATTTATTCAGACCAGGCCAGCTACACAAATTTTTTACCACAGAGAGATGTGATCTTTAGTCCTTTAACTCATGTTCCTTACCTGCTTACAGTTGTAATTATTCTGGTATGATCTCTGTACAAGTTGTGCTTTAATTCAGGAAAAATATTATATATGAGTTGTGCTTTGAACTGGGGCAGAGTTATCTTGGGATGTTCATGTCAATAAACATACCATACAGGCAGGACTTCCTTGAAACACATTGAAATTACCAGGTTTCAAGCAGTAACAAGGTCCTTTGAGCACCTCATGGCTACTCCAGCAGATTTTGTTTTAGTCAGTCAGTGTTGATGTAGCTCAGGGAAGCTTATAGCCCTCTGCAACCCCAGTGCCTTCTGATGGCCTGAAACATGTTCAAAAATGAATTCACGTGACTTGAATCCAGCTTTTTAAAACAATGAATGTAAGAACTTTTAAGACTAGAAAAGAAAGGAATCTCTGAAATATAACTTTTCTTTTTGCCTCTTTTGACTGATGTGTGTATGTGGGAAAGAGTGATAAACTGAAGCCAATGAGAGACTGAATATAGGGAGGAAATCATTCTTTTGGGAGATAATAGGGAAAAACAACTGTGGCTCTGCAGTAATGATAACTTGCAAAGCTTATTTGTTTTATGGGGAGAGGTTTGACAGTTTTTGAAATCTCAGATTGTTAACTATTCCAAAAAGATTTATCTTTTATTATTTTTTACTTCTCTCACAGCTACACTTTACTTCCTTTGTAAACATGGAGTGAGTACCTGCAGGGAAAACCAAAGCATACCTAAATTTCTGGCATCAGGAGGTAAAACTGTGGTCACTCTTTTCATGTGTCTGTCTTTAAGAGGGAGTCTTATTCAGTCTTCAGTCCAATGGCATGAAGGCCAGAAACTTCAGCTAGCTTGCAACTGTTTTTTATTCCAGCTCCAAAATTCCCCATCAGAGATGTTCTCATGGACTTAAAAAGTAATTTATGTGCCAACAGGAGCAGATTTATCCCATGCATATCTTCATCCCAATACATTTGGATTCTTGACCAGGACAGAATCCCATGCTTGCTCCCCAGAGACTTGCTTCCAGCTTGGTACCCTTGTGGGACCTCATTGTAGCATCCCCTTTCGCAAGCTACATCCCTGATGGTGTCTGCCTGCTGGGGCAGCCCAATCTCCTTATCCCTCCCCTCACCTCTGCAGCAGCCACTGGCACTTGTTTATAGTTTATTTTCCTTATGGTGCTTAACCTTGCCGCAAGTGAAATATTAAACAATTGAACAGATCTATTATTGTCATCCTGCAATGAAGAACTCTGAAATTTTAAACAGACTTCCTAAAGAGAGATAAAATAAAGAAAAATAAATCCTAACTTTCCAACATAAACCACAACTGTCCAGAAGTGGTATCTTCCTGTTACTTCAAGCAGAACTTTCTAGTAGAGTGGATGTTTAGAAAATGTATGTAGAAAAGAAGCTGTGCATGACTTAACTGTCATCTTATTGTTCATTTCATTTTATCTCAATGTCATCAAGTCTTTAATGAATGTTAGAAACACTTACTTTGTATTGGGCCATACCTGTGATCCCTGTGACTAATCTGTACAGGCCAATGCATTGTAGCTGATGAATGGTCTGAATGAGAGATATACAAACTTTGTGTCTTCTCTTGTAGAGTCTTGACAATGTTTCTTGCCATGGTGGGTTTCTTTGAAGCTAAAAGAGCTTGGGTTTAAGTTTGTCTTCTTCATCTTTGACTGGAAAGTACTGTCTACTTGATTTACAAAGTTAAATAAATGGGACCTGAACAATTTAAAAGCAATGTACACAGAATGTTTACATTGGTGAATTTGCTAATTAATGGGAAGCTTTCTCTGAGGACATAAACCAATTGTTTCTTTTTTCCCCAAAAATCTTTTCTAATTTGACGTCTGTCTGTACAGCTGCAATTTCTGTTCCTGTAAGGTTTTCAAACAGACAAAGCATGAGACCCTCATGAAGAAGCCATCTATAGCTATCATCATACCCATCCCTCAGGTCATTTGCCACAGACATGCCTTTTCCTTGCATCTGCAGCTCCAGTTGCACGTGGCTTACACTGAAGATGTACCTTGTCATGGGGGCACCCAGCTGAGATGCTTCACTGAGCCCTTCCCAAAGTGAGCACAAGTCATGCCAGCTATCTCAGTCACCTTCACCTGTTTCTGTAGTCATGTGGCACTGTGTTACATGTTCCTGTCTGCTCTGTTGCTGTGCTGAATATGTGTTTTGAGACAAAGCAGTGGCTTGCCATGATTCCAGGTGGGGCTTATAATAGTGTCCATTGTTTATTTTTTATTTCCTTATTTACTTGCTTCTTTTATTGTTTGTTTTTTCATCTCCTCACATGTACCCCCCTTATACCCACAACCTAGTGGCTCACTGGTGCTGTAGCAAAATTCTGTTACTCCAGGAGCTGTAGGGAAAGAGGACACGTGCTTTTTGCGGACAGGCAGAGCACCAGTCCCTTTGGTGAGCCAACTGCCTTGGAAATCCTGGCCTCAGTGGTCCCCTGAAAAGGACAAACTCAGGCAAATTACCTATATCTGTGTGGCTGAGAAGAAATTTAGGAAGAGGTTATGCCATCAATCCCCAATATCTGGTCACAAAACATTGTCAATTACAGTGGACAGGTCTAAAAATTATGGAAAAAGTTAAGTTAATGTGTTTTAATGTTCTGTGTGATGAATGCACATTAACTGACTGTTGGACAACCTTTGGAACTCTTAGGCTAAATGTAATCTCCATAAAAAAAATTAAGACATCACTTCCTTAAGATATTTCTAAGAAGTGTTTTGGTCATTTCCTGAACGAGGAATAAAAACAACGAACTGGCAACTCTACAGAACAATGTTTAATCTTCTTCATAAACATGCTATTTGCTCTTGAGCTGGCTAAGCTTCACCAGCTAGGATACTTTTTTGTTGTTGAATCATACATATGAAAGCTATGACAATGTAATTCAAGTAAAGACTACAATCAAGCTGCAAGTTTTTCAGTTTAATTCCCTAATCTGGGCAGTGCTTGAATCATATCCATCTGTCATGCAGACATGCTCCTTGGGCTAAAACAAGTGTCTTAGCTAGCTGGAAAGGCAACAAAAATTCTTGCTGCTATATAAAACCAGATTACACCAGCAAGCTGGAAATGGCTGTTTGTCCATTCCAGGGACAGTCATACCATACAAGGCCACATTCATCTTGCAGCAGAGCAGAGTAGAATCTCTTGTGTTTGCTGAGGACCATACCTCTCCTTTGTTCTGCAAGCAGATCCTTTCACACTGTAAACCTACATAGGAGAACTCTGCATCAGTCTGAGCAGAGACAGATAGTTCATTTGCCTAATGGAAAATTAAATACTACAGCATCACTCAGGAATATATTCCGGGAGACTGCTTATTTCCAGATGGACTTACCTGTCAAACAGCTTGTGTCTATAGCTCCTCTCTGCATTTGCATGGTTATGTACAAATGGTTAAGGGCATCTAACATATCAGCATGACTGTTCGCAATACAGCCATGTGATTTTTTTTTTCTTTTTTTCTTTTTTTTCTTTTTTCTTTTTTTTGAAAGGCAAGGAAGACCTGCTGGCAAAGGAACAAGTCTTTCTAGAATCTCAGTACCTTATGTCCCAGTGACCTCTTTGCTAATGCTGGCAACAGTGCTGTGCATCTGCAGGCCAGACCCAGACATGCAGGGTAGCCAGTACTAGCTGGGTTAGAGCCAGGTGGATGGCTTGGGAAGCAGTACAAGAATACAACATCAAGAAATGCAGTGTTTGGAGAGAAAAAAGAGTAGACAGGACAAAGAAGGAATCCCAGAGCATTTTTGACAGTGGTCATTCTTCCAGTTGTGTTCCTTACAAACTCAGTTTTATCAACCCAGGCAGATGCTTAGGAGTATGCACAAACAGAACAGGCTTCGCTGCTCTGAAGGGCTTTTCCTTTTGTAGCTGACCCACTGGGTGACAGGGGGGCTCCAGGTAACTGCCAAACAGCAAAGTCAGACTCACTGCTGCCTCCAGAGCTCTAGATCAGCCTAAAAACCTTACCCTTTTTGTACCAATGTAACTTTTTGAAATGCAGAGAGCAAATCTAAAATGCAGCCAGTTATGCTAGCATCCTAATGGGAGTGTTTGGGGGTAACATCTGACTCACAGATGTGGCAGGCAAAAAATGTTCATTGCACTCTTTTAGTAGGCATGGGCTGGTTATATGTAGATTTGAGGACTTGGGAAACCAACTTCTTGTGTTCATGTTTTTCCATGGCACAAATACTGAATGGATAGAGGGAGAAAATAATTTCATATTAATAAATACTTGAGCTCTAAAATGTTAATGTCTCATGGTCTTCAAGCCTCAAAATGCAAAGACTTGGCAAAACTTCAATTTGGCAAAGATTTCAGTAAAAGTGACTTTGATTTCAGTGGAATTACACCAGGGATCATTAGTGGCTGTTTTCTAGGGCACAGAAGACCATAAATACCCGGAATAGTTCACATCCAGAAGTGTTTCACAAGAGCAGGCACATTTTACTGGAGGAGGCTGTCTTGGGTCAACCTTTGTTTCTTCTCAGGATTATCATCTTCCTTGAACTCAGGAGACAGAGAAGTGCTCCACTTCAGGAAGTACTGCTTTCAAGGAGGGATAGTACTGATTGTCCCATAGACATTTGCAAATACATAAACCACACAAAGCTTGTTTAAGGGACTACCTCAAAAGGTAGCACAGCAAGTACTGGGGCTTTTTTCTTGTCATAAAAAGTAAGGACAAGTTTGGCAGATGCATCTGAGCCTCAGGTTAAGACACTGTCACACTCTATGTGGGACTGCAAATGTATTATTCTTATGAAAAAAGTTTATGGAAGTTGTTTCAAAATTGACACGGCTGATGGTTAGAACTAAACTTTCACAAAGCAGGGAGTGAAGAGGTGGTGTGGAATAGGCATAATTACTTATGGAAAGATGTTAAAAACTTTACTTGCATAATAAAATTTCCTCTGATACTTAAACTTTTGATGCACCATTAAAGCAAACTGCAGCACTAGCAGTAAAATTTTTCTTTGCATATACAGCATTAATTCTGCTGTGTGCGTTTGCGAAGCTATGCATTATTTCCTTGCTAGCACTAAATGTAACCAGCTTAAAGCCCTCAGGTTTTACTGTCCTGAAGCATGCAACTGGAATAAATAACCTGTAAGATTGCAGTGCACCACTTTTACGGCCATCACTGTGTCTGCTGCATTCAGACATTTGGCACAATTTCTTTCTGTCCTATCCAGCAGTTGTTCACTTATTGATGTCCTCACTATGGTCCATTCGCTTAACTGTGACCTGGTATTTTTGGCTTTTGCACGGTGCAGAAGTCAGTTGGTTTTCCTACGCTTGAACAAACTAAACAAAGTGAAGCCACAAGTTATTTCTGCATCTCAGTTCTCTGTGCAGACAAACCAAATCACCTGAGAGCAGTGGCAACCTAGAGGATCTCAGTCACAATGCCCTTTCCACTTCAGTAAGAGAAAGCCTTTTTAATGACATGATCAAATTTCTGCTGAAGAATTTAGCCCTGAAGAAATTGTTCTCATGCAGTAAATGAAGGAATACTTATACCAGACAGTACATAGCATAGCTGTTGCTCTGTCTGTGAAGAGGTTCCTTCTGAAAGTACAATGTATTCACTGTATTTACAATGTTCACTTATTCCAGTGTGGCAATGAGCAGTACAAATGCCTGTATTTTTACAGTAGTGTGTGTGGCCACTCAGAGCTCTTTGTCATTTGGACAATATCCAATCATACAGTACAGCTGTGATGCATAAAGGAGCTTTAAAATGCAGGGCAAAGTTAAAGCTCATAGCAGACAATGAGGGAGAAGCAATGCTGAAATACAAGCTTGTGGCTGTTTTAATCACAGGTTGTTAAGCAAATGCTCAATATTGTTGAACAGGAGTAACTCATACAGGTATGTATTTTTGGGTTCCATCCTCATGCAAGCCTTCTTTCAGCACATTTAGAAATGCCTTCTATTCTTCCTGGGATAAGATTTTGCAAGATTTTTTAAGAAGTATAACACAAATTTCATAGCTATGGAGGACAGATGTCAGCACACTCTCTTTTGTTTCCAGTCTGCATCTGGCTCTGGTTTGCATCTGTCTGGGTTGCTTTGATGTGGGCCTCCTCACTAGACTGTCTCTTATGCAGGAGCAGTACTTGAGCACCGAGTGCAACTCTGCCACTGCCTCGCTACCCACCCTTGGTTTCATCATATGTACCAAGGCCTTCCCTACATGTTTGTGATGAAAATGTCTCCTTGGGAAATATTTGCTCAAAGAAGGCAAGAGATTCTTCCACCCCTGCCCACTGCTTCACTCCTACACCAGTTATCTTGTCAAGGAGAAAACGCTTCCTGCACAGCAAGACGTGCGACCAACATCCCCTGGTGTACGCCGGCCTGTTAGCCTTTTGTATCTGCAGTGAGTGCATAAATACACACAACCTCAGCAGCTTGGCAAATAGATTCTCTGCAGTTTTAGAAATGCATTTACAAATGTTTCCACATCTCAGTCTTCCTGTCTGAATTCCTCAGTATAGTATTTAACAAATGCCTTAATTTTCATCTTAAAAAGGAGAGCCAGAAACATCAAAGCTTCCAGTTTTCCTGTTTCAGATAAAATATGCTGACATTTCACCCAAGAGGGAGGATTTTTAGTAGATCATAGCATTTTTGTCTCTAAATATGTCTTTTTAAAAGCCCATTGATGCTTTCCAGTTTCAAATTCATGCTATTAATAGGTTAAAAAAAAAAAGGTTTTAGGGAGAAAGAAACCATGTGATTTTGTAGCTTAAGTGTTTAATGTAAACAAAGACCAAAATGAAGGTTGTACAAAGTACCTTAATTTTAATGTACAACAGTTGTACTGAAAGGACTGGCTTCTCCATGTGTGAGCATCAGCATGGAGACTCTGTAAAACCACATTGAGAAAAGCCTCAATTTTATCTGTCCTCCTGCAGAAAGGAGTGACTCTTAACTTAATGTCTTCAGTGCCTGTGCTGTCCAAGCAGCATTTTGTTAAAGACTTTATTTATTTATTTTTGCTGGAGCCATGTCTAAGCCAGGTTTAGAGCAGAGAAGGCTGTCTTCATCTTTAGACTTTGGTCTTCAGAAACTTAGGGTATTTTTTCCAACTGAGTGTCATTCAAGATTTCAGATTCAAGACCACAGCTGAGTAACATACATGCAGCAACATAGTTCCTCATGCAGCTGGTCCATATCTGAAAGAAAAGGCAGCAGTTTGCTAAAGATCAGTCAGCCTTCACTAGGCTTTGCACTGGATCTAGCCCAGCAGGTATTCACTTATTGAGACTTTAAAGGCCAAAGCACAGGTTGTTAAATGTTTAGCCCCTCAAGACCCGTAAATCCATCTTTCTCTCACTTAGTTTCTACATGTGATGACTTGAGTCCTCTGCTGAGGGGATAATTTTATAGCATGGTGAGTCTTAATGAGGTGATGAAAATTCTGGCTGACAATCAGCTCAGCTGAACGCAAAAATTTCACTACCAGCACATGAAACATGGCAGGAAGCACTAATAGATGGTAGTGCCAGGACAAGGAGTAGCCAACTGTGAAAACTGTGGTTGGAGATGGCCACTCATACTGTTTTGACAATTAACAACTTGGAGGCCATGAGCAAAGCTGAGTTCAGCCAGGTAAAGTATGTCACCAGCATCAGCTGGTCCAGCTATTGAATGTGACTGCATGGGACAACAGCAGGAGACCTTTTCTGTTATGCAAAAGTCCTAATTCACATAGAAATCATTTTAAATCCACCTGGACATCCTCTCATGCACAGCAGAGTTAAAGGCAGTGAATGCTTGAGTAATTTATAAAGTCTAATTTGCATGTGCATTTTGTGTTGCTCTATGTCTGCTGCCTTTCTAAAATCTAATTGCCTGACATCAAATAGGTCATGAAGTGACAAAAATAGTTTGTGCATAGATATTATGTCTATATATATACACACTCTCAAAAACTACCAAGAAAGCCTTGTCTGTCATGTCAAAAATGTTTCTATTTTGGGCAAGCTTTGGAGCTTGATGTTGGTGGTAAATGTTTTTCCTTTATACATAGTTTGCACAAATCAGGTTCTATTCCAGCAACAAGCATGGCATTGAAAAAACACATATGGCATGTTTGGGCTGCCTCTGAAATCCAATTTCCTTGAACTGATGATTTCCTGATTACCTCCTCTTTGCAGAAGAGGAGCTGGTTCCTTGAACTAGCATTGCCAATCACTTTGCAAATTCAAAACGAAGTCATCAATGCAAGGGAAAGTTTGGTTGGTCCCCTGGCTGATTTTTTTTTCCAGCAGCTCAATTTCCTTCTTGCCAAGGGGCAAAGTCCTGTTTAGCTTTGGGCTCCTGGTTTTCCTCATCCTATCTGCTGCATTCCTCTCTCTCGGATTTGGGCCAGACAAGGAACATAGGCATGTATGCTGTGTAAAGCATGGCATTCAACCAGTCCACCTCCACTGGTGAACTACCCTGGATTAAGCTGCAGCTACATTTTCAGTGTAGAAAGCACAAAAACCTCCCAGGAATAATTCTTTCAGGTGAAGGATATTGGCGTTTTTTGCAACGGTGTTGCTGTGTCCTGGCAACCCTTCCACAATTCCTGGAAGACTTTTGTTCATTTGTTCTAATTTGTGTATGCCCAAGAGATGATGTGTGTGCTCATGTTTATGTTTACATGTGTGTCTGTCTGGCTGCCTGTAAATATATGGAAACACATCTGTTCTATAAATAAAAAAAAATCTTTGATTGATTTAATAGGAGACTAATTTTATACTCCATGAAAAACATTACATTTAGAGCACACTGACCTTTTGTTTTTGAAGCTTTAAAAAGTTTATGACTTCAGTCCTTCCAGCATATGTCTTATTATTCACAGGAAATCCACACTTTGGTTCACAAGTCTCAGTTCTTGCAAGACTTGCTAATCTGCTAATTTCAAACTGTTGGTTTTATTTGAAACTAAAAATAACTTCATATTAAGGCATTGATGGTAAATAAACTGTATACTGTAAAACTGACTCTCCTGAATGTGAAAGACCTGACATCTGAATAAACAGCTGATTGTTTGGCTGTTATCAACTGTCTGGAGCAGTAAGCAGAAATTCAGTGGGGAAAAGCTAATATTCAGAAGCAAAGACAGCTTCTTCTCAATTTTCAGGTAGTTTTTATTCAGTCTATAACTAAGATATGGGATTTTTTTACATTACAGTCAAAAGCTCTTCGAGAAAAATGGCTGCTACAGGGAATTCCTGCTGGCTCTGCAGAAGAGGAAGAAGCCAGAATGAAGCAGTCAGAAGAGGATGAGCTGAAGGTGAAAAAGCTGGAAGAAAACATACAGAGGTAGGGGCAGCTTCCTTTAGCTTTGCCTAAGAACAGTCACTCCATGAAGGCTGGAGACTTTCCTTGTCCAGGTCCCCATCTCTGGCAGCAGCTGATGACAGCTGCCCAGGCAAGACTGTAAAAAGATTGTAAAAGACAGTCACACATACAGCCAAATATGCCCAGCATTTGTCTCCTAGATGTCCATTGAGTAATTTGGTTGTTCAAGATAGTTATTGTGTTATGTTTGTGTTTAATGGATTTTTATGGATTTCTTTCATGAGGTAGCTAAAAAGAGGGCCAAGTTCCCCCTTCATATGTATGCATATGACTTGAACAACAGTCAAGAGATTCTCCATTCCTTTACACCTCCTATAGCCAAAATGAGTTCAAAGAGGGAGAGCATTCTTTTGCACTCACTTCACTGGTGTGAATGGCTTTTTGAAACACAACAGCAGATGCCACCAGCAGATCAAATACCTACTGCTTTCAGAAGCAAGGTTTGGGTGTTAGAATGATTTCCTTTTATCAATTTCCCATTGCAGTCTGAGTTGACATTTGTCCTCTTTTTTGTGCTTTTCCTTGTTTTATTACAAACAAAAGGCTCTAAAGCTCACAAGGGAAGTGCTTTTAATCCTTACAGGGCAAAATCCAGAGCTGCTTCTGTCAGTTAGGTTATGTAAATTTAGAGTTTTTCAGCTGGCAAAAGCTGGTAAAACTTGGCCCATTAACTTCTACAAATACATCAGCTGAGGCTACAACAGAGGAAAGGCAATAGGACCAGTAGTCCAAGGGTTGAGATATTAACTTAGCATCTGGTGAACTCAATTTGCCTTATGGCAGGTTTCTTGTGAAATTTCTTGGAGAAGTTAATGTGAATGTTTTCTTGGGGATATAGACAAGCAGATCTACCCTAGGCCTGGACAATGCTAAATGACTACTATGTGGAAGATATAGATCAGTATGAATGTAAGATTTACCTCATGCTACTGGTCTTTGTCCTGTGATTCATGTTAATTGAAACTTATCTGAGAATGTGTATTGTTCTTTTACATTTGTGGTAACATAAGGCAAGAAAAGTTTTTTAGATTTCATACAATATCTGATGTTTTACCTCGTAAATTAGTACTGTATATGGAAAGAATACATGGACTATGTTTCAGAAATATGTACTGTAATATATATTTTATCTAGTGCTGAATGCTGCAAGATGCTAAGAGCCTTCACCCCATCCAGCAAAACACATCAGAGACTGACTATTTTCTACTATATGAATACCACCACTGAAAGCGGTGAAACCTCTTTGTTTAATTTGTTCAAAGTGTAGAATGGAAGACTGTGTTAGACTTTTGCTACTATGGTTTGGTTTTTTGCTTCCTTAACTGCAGCCATGAAATCAAATATTTGAATATTTGAAACTAACGGAGCTCTCGTCTTCTACGATCACTTATCTGTCACATGACAGGTTAGCTGCTTTCTCCTGAGTTGAGGTGACATTTGTGTGACAGCCTCACTAATATGCTTTACTTCCTTGTTGTCTTTCCAAGGGAATTCCAAAGACAGTGAAAAAGTATTTTCATTTAAATGAGAAAATATTACATCTGAACTGTAGAGATTACACAGCAGAGGTTGAAGTCATTAGTCTAATTATAATTTACATACATGACAACATGGCATATCCAGAGCCCATCAAAATAGGCTAAGAAGGTAAAGGACTGTAGAAGGGGGAAGAAGAAGAGAGAGGTCAAGCACATTATCCTGAGTGAAGTAGAATGGATTCATCCTGAAAGTATTTTTCTTGCTGCCTGTGCACTACATTTTCCCTCCACATTCGCAGGATAGAATAGGGGGAGGATTCCAGGGGGATTGTTCATCTGTTCATGTTTGCAGGGGATCAATCGCCATCTGGAAGTCTACTATCCAGGGGAACCCTGTGAAAAAGCCCAAACCCTCTCAACGAGGGTGTCAGAGGACAGACTAAGCTGGCTCAGCTTAGGAGGAGGATAGAAAGCTGAGGAGGATAGAAAATTACTTTAAGACCAGCCCTAAGGCTGATTCCACAGCACTGTAGAACCACTGTGCCATGGATCTTGCATATTCATTAGTGTCACACAGCATCATATGTGCAAGCGCAGAGCAGCCGCAGTATCAATATATCTGTGAAAAAGTCTTGGGACACACATACTGGAAATTATATATAAAAATACAGAATATATTATTAAAAATAAATCATTTGCATTTCCACTCAGATCAGGGTGAAGCTTATTTGTGAGGAGCAATGTCCAACACCTGCTGACAGTCAGTACCCATGATCCTGCTTTAAGAAAGGGGAATGGGAAGTCATCCCTTTCCTCTTGCAGCAAAGCATCCTATTCATCATGACAGAGAGCACTATTTCTTCTACACACACTGAAGCACTCAAAAAGGTTCCTTTCTCATACCCCTGCTTTTACTACACGAACAGCTGTGGTACAAGAAAAGTATTGATTGTTATTTGCAGGCCAGCTGTAACCAGTAGGTCTGACAAGCTCAGTGAATTGTGGCACTTAAAACACAAAACTGAGAGTGTT
Organism: Argya squamiceps; assembly: GCA_037834095.1. NCBI lineage: Eukaryota > Metazoa > Chordata > Aves > Passeriformes > Leiothrichidae > Argya > Argya squamiceps. The sequence continues at coordinate 22,240,917 of JBBMKD010000115.1, forward strand.
TCAGGCCAGACTACCATTCCTAAATGAGGATACGGCCTCATGTAGGTAGACTCATGTAGCTGGTGGGCTCATGAGGATGTGTGCTGTCCAGAAAAGACCAGCACTGTTTGGAGAAACAGTAAGGCTAGCACTGGGTTTGTGAATGATCTTTAAGGCCTTTCACATCACACAAATTCTTTGGCTGAGTATTGTTCGCTCTGGTTCAGTTTTAAGTGACTTTCTTACTAAAATCATACATTTTGCAAGATGTAAACATGCTTCTAATGTTTATTCTTAAGCTAGTATAGCCAGTTCTCCTTTGTGTGGGAAGTGTTTAATTTCATCTGAGGCAGTAAAAATGCATACGAGTACAGTCTGCTTCTTACTTACAAGACTTCTGTGTTATTTTATCATGATACAGGAAATCACATACTTCAGTTTGTAGCTTGCAAGAATATGTGCATCTGACTCAACTTAAACATGAGTAAGTGTAATGATTTAATGAGCTTCCTCATCTGCAAAAGCATCTTAAAGAAGAATGCATACATTACTCAGCATTTTTGTGCACTTCACGTCAAGCAATGGAAAAAGTGTCAGAACCAGAAAAAGAGAAATAAAGCAGAACAAATAATACAATGCAAATAATTTAATGCTATTATAATGCTGTTAATTAATATCAGGAGGGCATGATGTACATATAAGTTAAAAAAGAGGGAGTGCAAGATGAGGACATTCATATGCAGGCATATGAATGCTATAACTGTGTATTACAGGCAGAACAGTGATTTGACAGTTGAGATTAGTTTAATATGTTTAGAACCCTTGTAACCAAGAATGCAAAGTGAAAATCAAGGAGTCAAAAGAAGTGAATAATTTTGGTCTTGGATTTCCAGCACTCCTGCTTGCCTGACTTCAATCTTGAGTAGAAGACAAGATGCCCCATGTAAAAATCCTTTGTCTCTGACATTTCTTTTTAAAAAGTGGTTGGTCCAATGGACTTAACAAGAAAACTGAACCCTTTATTCAACATTCATTGAGTCTTTAGTGGACTGGATATCGGTCAGTAGTGGAATAATGTTGTTAAATGTTTGAAACCTGGCTGGAAGACTAGTGGCAGCATTGTATCAATGTCAGAGTGAAGCCAGACATGGATACCTCTTGACATAAACTGCTCTTAGACATAAACTTTAATATTATTTAGTTTTTTTTATGTTCCTATAAAGATCCTGGGTCAGTGGTAGAGGACAGCAGATATTTCTGAGTTTCTATCCCATTGTTCCAAAGTACAAAAGTGATCTCCTGTTTTTTGCAGCTACCTTAGATTTGGAGTAAATTATAGTAAAGGAGTGAAAAATGAATGAAAAGTATTTCTCTTTCTTTAAACTTATTCCCCAAATCACAGACTTGAAACATATTATTTGGGATAGCATTGATAGAGATTCCCAGTCAACTTCACAGTCATATTTGTGATACTGTGTTGTAGGTGAAACAAATGCTACAATGTGTTGCATCTCTCCCATGGTTTGTTTTTTACCATGTGATGGTCTGGGTGTTTTGCAGCAGTGAATGGAAAGTTGCCATTTGACATCTGGATATTATACAGGTAGTATTCATAGAACAGAGCAGCCTACCCAAAGCCTGCTATTCCTTCACAGCATTTCAAATGCTCCCAAAATTATTTTGTTATTTTAGATTAAATTATAATTCATACCTGGTGGCCTGTGTTTACTACAAAAGATGAAGAGCTTTTTGTGCTTTGAAGTTTTTGGGTAGCATGGAAACAATAAATACTCTATATCTCCCTAGCTGATGATGAACACTTGCATGAAGTACCAGGACTTGACTTGTGGTTCCTGGAGTAAAGAAAACTAGTGAAATAAATGTTTGTCAAAGTGGCATATCCCTCCAGTAATCAACTGCATTTCTTCACCTTGGATAAGGAGGTGCCCAAGAAGTCCAAGGAGTGACAAATTATTATTTTAGCCATTTGGACATGTGGACCAGGCAGACAGCTTAAACCAGTGGATTCTGGATCCCCAAAATGTACATGTAAGAGTCCCTTATGGCACTTTGGCACTGTGACAGCTCCTGTGGGTGAAGCAGTGCAGGCCAGAGGCCGAGGAGTAAGCAGATCCCATGTTCTTTACTCAGGACTAGTCAGCTGTCAGCATATCCAAGGTCCTAATGTTTACGAAAGCTCGTTGGGGTTGTGAAATGCTTCACCTTTCTGCATGCTGGTGATAATCCACCGCTGTGTCATCTCTGGGGGAAAACCTTTCCATGGTGGTCTAGCATGGAGGGGGAGCTGCAGTGTTAACAATGGGAGAGTGCTTTGGCTCATAGGGCATGGGCTCTTTCCTGGGGCAAGCACATGTTGTTGTTGGTTGTTGCTATCTTGCTGATGTGGGCAGGTAGTAAATGCATGCAAAAATCCCTCCCTCCCAGCAACTCCCATCTCAGAGTGCTGAACCAAAAGATGCCTAATGAAAGGAAATGCAGTAGAAGCGCACAGCTTCCAAGACAAACACTTAACCTGAGAGACCAAAATAGATACTGACTGTAAGCTTACATGATACAAAATAGATTCCGAATGTAAGCTGAATATAGGCTTACCACCTCTCCCAAGCAAAAGGTTGGGACAACCTTGGTTGTCCACTCTGTTGTTTCACTGTGCTTGATCTCTGTCTGCTTACCAGTATTAGACATAAGTCCAAATCTAAGTGGAAACAGATGCAAAATATGGTAGAATTTCTTCAAATTTGGCAGAAATGTCATCTTCTCCCATTACTGCATTTGAATATTACAGGTAAATGCTTAGATTTGGGTTTTGTCAGAGAGGCTGAGCTAGGCCATGAGAAGAAAACCCTCCCCGAGCTGATTTGATATCCAGAAAATAAAATCTCCTTAATGCATCTTATTAATGTACTGTGAGTGCCTCATAGATCTGTGATGCTAGATGGGGTCTGAACTAAACTGTCTTCTCATTGAAGAGTCTAGCAAGTACAGACTCATGATTCAGCTAACATTGTTGCAGCTGCTGTAGCATTTTCTCTCCTTCAGGCATCTGTTGTTTCATTTCTTTCTGATGCCAGTGTCTGTTTCCTGCATCTTCTTTCCATGACAAAAACCTAGTATGTTTCAGACTGGGAGCTCTGAATATAATTTAGTCTATCTTGCACTGTCACTTATAGTCTTCAAATGAGAGAGAGAGAGAGAGAGAGAGAACTTAAGACAGGTGAAACTGCATTCCTTCAAGAGAAGGATCATCTGGTGTCAAAACCAGCTGCTCAGACCTCCCCTGTACCAGACAGTGTAAGCTGGGACCAGAGATGCCATAAACCTCTGCTTAGCCAGGTCTCAGCCATTTCCTTTCAGTCTTAACCTCCAGAGAGAATATGAGCAGTTCCTGAAGTTATGCTAGTGCAGAGAACAGTGTGTCTTCTTTTGCAACTTCACATTGATGGCAGATGGAGAAAATTATCAGGAGCTTGTTTATTCAGCATTATTGGCTTTTACCTAGAATTCCAGATGCAGATGTAGGCAAGCCTTCAGTGTACCTCCATATGCTTCCCATCTGACCAGTCCTGTTGGGTGAGCTCTGTAAGAGGGAACTTGCAAGAATACCTCCTCATGGACATGCAGTGTTTTCAAATTCCACTCACCTTATGAGGGAATATCAAGCTTTCTGCACAGGAGCAGCTGTTCATCCCCAAGCCTTCTGTCTAGTTCTCCATTAAGATTGATCAATACCAGTTCTCGTATGATGCAGGTCTGCAGATTCCAATTTCAGCAATCTGTTGGAACTGGGGTTTCCAAAAGAGTACAACCTTCACCTCCCATTGCGCTCTTGATGGGATTTATTTTCATATGTGAAACATTTCTTTAAAAACAGAGACCAAAACAAATCAGGCAGAAAACCTAAAACCCAGGAAATTACAGGTTTTCAAAGAAACCTGCTCTGCAGTGTGATTAGTGAGTTTCTCAGAACTTGCATGATGATGTAAGAAGAGCAGTCAGCTAGGGGTTGCTGGGTGGCAATGGATCTGAAGTTTTTTTATATGGTATAATATATTCAGATATAACACTTTAAAAAAAGAAACAACAAACTGACACTAAAAAGAATAACACAGCTTACTACTTCAGCTCTGAAACTCAACTCATACTTAAAATAGCAGAATGACATGCCAGTGCCTTATCAGTTGCTTAAATGCTGGTGTTCTGGGTTTGACAGTAGCAATCTCTGGATCTTCCACAACTCCTAGGTATTGCTGGCTTGTAATGATTTAATAATTTCTACGCATCTTACAGAATGGTCAAAAGGATAGACTCTTCAGTTGGAGCACAGACTCCCTCCACAAGACCTATGTCTGCTCTCCTTAAACATGTGTAGCATATATGGACCTTGATAGACACCCCTTTGCCTAATTTGACAACCAGATAGAAAAGAAATCCCAAAACTCTTCCTGTACATAGCAAAGGATTTTCCATCTCTAGTGCTTCTGACACTTCACCCATGTCAGTGTGCTATAGAGACATGTTCCTTGAGAGCAGAAGCAGGTTGTCAAGGTGTCCTGGCTTCAGCTAGGGTAGAGTTAATTTCTGGTGGCATTTCATCTCCAGCTGGGCTTAAAACCACCACACAAGGATACATCTTTTAGTCAAGATAACGCTTGTAAAGTGCCAACAGTTTCTATATGAGTTAACATTAGCTCACATGCTTCACCCTCTTGTGAAAGGAGCAATACCTCTAGATCAGGTTCAGCAAGAAAAAGTGCAATTTCAATAACTGCAGCCTTTCAATAAAATGGACATTTTGTGCAAGGCTGGGTTCCTGTTGACATACTAGATGAGAAGTAGTGAAATATTATCAAATTAAAAACTCCTGAGCCCCCTTGGCTTTAACACTTCAAAGTTTAAAAGTGCACATCTCTTAATGTGATGGTGTTAGGCAGATAGGGAAGTCTCTTGCTTACACATGCATTGTCTTGTGTATTGAATCACCACAGATCCAAAGATCCTCACACCTATTTTTAGAAGAACTAGTAGAACTGACAGGGTTTCCTGAAAGAGTAAACGGTTTTAGAGCATGAGGAGTGGGAAACTGTTGAACTTCATTATGTCCAAATTAAATATGAATCATGGTCCAAATGAGATAGTTGCCGGGAGTAAACCAAAACTGACTAGAGTCTATTCCTTATTATGATTACTTTTGTTGGGGTTGGCTGGTTGGTTTGCTTTCCTTGTATGCTAGCCCTTACACAGGGTAGTACAGGTGGAACAGCTCCTTATGTACAGTTGGTTCATATAGCACTTGGTAGATGGAAAAAAATGAAATTCTGGAAATTCTTTAACAGGAAGACAAGTCTGTGTGAAGGTAACCTACATGTGCACAAACTTGAAAAACATGACAAACCAGAAGTATATTTAGAAAGGTAAGGCAGAGAGTTAGGCAACAGCATGAATTTGTTTTATTGCTTTACAGGATCATTAATCTCTCTTCAAACAAAATCAGAGGACTTCTGTCTTCCCTGCAAAACCACTCTTTATGTGCTGGACATGAACAGGCCAGAACATGCAGTGTGCACATGTGTGTGTGTGTGTTGATAAAATTCTGAGGTCAGAACATGCAGTGTACATGCACGCATTCTCACACATATGTGATCACAGAGACAGGGAAGACACAGCTGCAATTCTGGCCCTCAATATTCCCTTCTCCCAAAAGGCCAGGTTCATTCTGTTGGGCTCCAGGAGCTTAAATAAATCACATACATTGAATCATCATCTCAGTTATCCCCCCCCACCCCGCCCCGACCCCGCCATGCAGTCAGTGAGGGAACAGCATCACCTCTTTGGACTGTGTAAGTCCCTCACTCTCTTGACTTCAAGCACCTCAGTTAAGTGCCTCAAGGGCCATGTGTGAAGTTTAAGCCTTGATGTTTCTTGCTGCACAGGCACCCTTTACTGGGCCTACTGTGATGCAAATATTCACCAATAACGATTACTTATGTGTCTGGTGCACCACCTGTTTGTGACCCCAGGCTCTGCCCCGTCACTCTTGCTGATCTCCAGCACTGACACGGGCTTCTGCAGAGCTGGGCTAGCACTGAGCAGGTGGAAGTGAGGCAAGGTGCAGTATCTGGAGCCACTCAGTGGGCATTGGCAGTCTGAGTCTTGATTTTAAAAAATCCACAGTCTGAAAAGCATATCACCCTCCCTGCAGGGTATTTTAACTCTTGCAGTATGTGAATCCTAAGGCAAAAAGTAAAGCAAATCCCCATTGATGGTCCACTGAAGCCAAAGAAAGACTGGATGTGCAGTAAGGAATCCTGATTGATAAGAAAGGGACTCATGCAATGGATTTCATTGAAAATTTGCAGTTAAGGAAGGAAGTCCCAAGGAGGCATATTCAGGAACAGACAGTAATCTGCTTGCACATTTATCATGGTTTCACTTTAAAAATTGCAAACTGTAACAGAGAAGCTCAGTGCATTCAGAAAAACCTGTAGACATCCAAGAATACAGTGCATGACTGATGTGGTCAAAGTGACAATGAGGGAAATTCACAGCATTTGGACCAGCATGTTACAAAGGTAAAACATGCTCATTACCATGTACAAATGTAGGCTGAAATGATATATGGCTCTATAGTGTAAGACACTGAGGAATCAGGCCCCAGCATCAGATTGCTATAAGGACTCAAAATGGAGAATTCACTTGGTATGATATGTGTACAAGGGCAACAAAACCTATGGGGGAGAGATACGGACTAATAAGTGGAGGCAGTGAGAGACTTTATATAACAAATGCACATGGATTAAAACCATTTAAAAATAAGACTTGCATGGCATCTGCTGTGACCTGTTGTGGCCACAGGAGAAAAAGGACTCAACAGAGATGTCAGGAGTACTTCCAAGCAACAGAGGAGGGGAAGAGAGGGAGAAAAGAAGGAAAACTCAAAAATATTGTGAAACCAACATAAAAAATTAGTTCAAGGTCAGATAAAGCACAGCTTTACCACGGATTTCCATGTAATCAATACACAGAGCTGCAGTTAGGACTCCTGAACAAAGCATGTTGTGTGTTGCAAAGTCTGGTCAGTAAGATTAAGCAACTGGAGTATTGGATTATGACTTTAGAACATCATTAATGCCGTAGAAAGAATATTTGGAGTGAAAGCTAAATTCCAGTTTACCAGGCATTGGAGTCAGACTTGGACAGTGTCCATACTTCTTTTTAGAAGTCCTTTAGCCAGTGAAGACTACCTAATACACAAGGAGTCATAGCTATGAGACAGTGGAAAAGTGGTATCTACTGAAATTGGTTCACATGGGTGCTACCCATGTAAAAGAATCCATGAACAAGGGTCTGATATGCTGTAGGTGCCAGTAACATGAGTCTTCTGGGGCTTGAATGGGGATGTGATCTCCCTTCTCTGTAGCTGTCAGTCCGCCTCAGGACAACTTCACCTAAATACAGTACCAGAGTCCTAAGAAGTCAAGTAAATTCAAAAAGAAAGTACCTGCCAAAGAAAAGACTATCTGACACAGATTAAGCTGATTCTGAATAACTGGATCACTGGTGAAACTTCAAAAAAGCTGTAAAAACTTTTTTTTAGATTGTAAGTGGTCTGGAAGACCTGGCTGAGCAATACTATGTTCATGCTGTCCCATTCCCAGGAAAATGCATTTAGTCCTCCATATGAAAGTTTGTTAAATTACACCAGCTCTATACTAGAACATTTTTACTAATGCGGCTACACAAGCAAAGCTTCCCTCTGTGGAGTGATGTTTTTACCCACAAAAGATATGGACATTTAAATGGAGTGAGTTCTATAGACAGAGCGTATTGTAGCCATGTACTTATCTCTCTACTAGAATACATACTGAAATAAAATATTTTTAATAATAACCTACCCTCTAGGCAAAACCACCTATCAATAGGGAAGTTTGCAGTCAGTGCTAGTGGAGAGAGTCATGGGGACCAAGTCTTTGCATCCTGTATTCATCTAGACAATGTAGGTGGTGCAGAGTGTGTCTCTGTGAATTGCCTCAAGGAGAGAAATCTGCCATGGAAGGATGAAGGACAGAATTACCCCTGGGTTAGAGTCTTACCTCTGTGAAAGACTTCTTGTGTTATTTGAAGCGAGGTACTTTGGCAGTTCTTCCACATCTTGTACTCCTGTGTTCTTTTGTGAAATTATCCTTCCCACACATTTAGTATGATGTGACCTGAGCTCTTTGGTACAGGAAATGCTTCTCATTGTATGAAGAGAACTTCATTGTTGCCCCTTAGAATACCGAGTGAATTTTTGTTCTTCAGAATTCTTCATGTTTTTCTCTTATTTTGCAGTGGCAGCTGTGATACAGTGCTTCTGAAAACATGGAATGACCTGATTTAGGCCCATGATGTGACACACCTGCATAAATTAAACAGCTTTTGTTGATAATTCCTAGAGGAGTTTTACTTTTTAATTCAGCTGTCAAAATCCAGTTCCCAAACAACTGATGAATCCCTTTAATGTGATGGTGGTTTTCTTATCTTTGCGCATTAACTGCTGGGCTTGTTTTATTTCTTCTTTTTCTCCTGCTGTCACTCTCTATATGCAGTGAGTCAGGAATCCAGGATTTCTACTGGATCCCCAGGGGGGTTGCGTCACCCCCCCCAGTGCTGTGCCCAGTAGTATGTACTCTTTGCTGCAAAGATTTTATATGCATATCATCAAGGTAAGCAGTGACTACAAAGGAAGTGGGGACCAGAAACATGGACTAGAGCCTAGGTTTTCCAAGCTTGAGTGATCTATCATGTAGATAGGTTAAGTCTACAATCAACTGGTGGGCTCAAATTGTAACATAGATATGTAACACCAGAAGAAACGTTTGTTGTCTGCAAACAGGTAGCAGAGAGAGAAAGCAATTCCAGCTCAGACCCTAATATCTTTGTAGCTCAGGGAAATTGTCCTAAATGGTGGAGTTATTGCTGGGTTATTTAAAGCACTTTTTGTTTGTAGGAAACCCGTTAGGGAAACATGAACTTGCCTACAAAACCTTAACTGCACAAAGTGCAAATAGATATTCCCAGTAAACATGGACTACTGGTAATATGTAAGCATATGGTAGGGGAGTGTGTAATACTCATGTCAAATAACAGACCAGAGAAAATAACTTATAATTAAATCTTGGAGCCCTAGGCTTATATTAGAAGTTTTCCACTCAGTTTTAATCTTATGTATTTTTAAAAACATACTTAGAAATCTGTAAGTACTGTTTCCTGGTATGACTCCATCTTTTGCCTCATTTCTGCTCTTTAAAGGTAGGGGTACTCATTAATCAGGACAGTGAATTTCACACAAGTGGTCCTCCCAAGAATCCATCTATTGAAATCAGGATGTGGACGGGCAGTCTGGTTTGCAGTAAGATGTTTTTCTGTAGGTCCATTAGATAAAGGAGCAGTCTTAGTAACCCAGGTAAGGTTTGTTGAGACTTTCAGTTGAAGACGAAGCTCTTAGTTCCAAAAGAATAGAAGGGTAATATGAAATACTACTAAACTACAGCAAAAGGGTTTTCTGACTTGTCGGATGACCTCTGAGCTTTGTGACTTGGCACACATTAAATAAGCCCAAAAAGGCAGAAATTCAGACATGCATTCCAGGCATCAGCTGCTGCAGAGCAACAATGCAGCTGCATTCTACTGGTATAGAATGTAAGTCTTCTATTGTTTGCAGCATCCAGATGGGGAAACCAGAATAGTCTGTTCACCCTCCAAAAGTCATTCTAGAGGGGTTGCACAGAGCTAGCCATTGATTTGGTCCTGCAAGGACAGCCCAGCTCACTGTCAGAAGTTATGCCCAGCAATAAGACATCACTTCTGATGTGGGGTAGTGGTCCATATTTGTTAAACTGGCAGTCCAGTTCTGATGCCATAGGATTTTCAGCTGAGAAAATAAATAAAAGGCAAAATAACATCATTCTGACTTTAGGAAATATTGCAACAAGGAGAAAACAGTGAAGGTACTGTAGAATTTATATGTGTACCCTGTTTATGCCCCAAAACATGCAAGCGAAGTGCCTTATGCCTTTGAGCCCTTACCCCATTGGTATCACCTTCTAGGGAGAGCTGTGGAGAACTGCAGGGTGTCACCATGCCAAGAACATGATGATCCTCAGCTCTGTTTTCTTCTTGTAAAATAACTGTACTTTCACTTAGGCACAATCTAAAATTTTCTGCCTGCCAAAGGCTGGAAGTAACCAGCACATCAGATGTAACTTGTTATGTCACACATATGGTCATGGAAAGCCTGGTTTTAAGGCTATGGGCAATTTTTTGTAGTCTTCCAGGCAGGCAGCAGTGGTGAAGCCTCCTTTTATGATCCTTTAGATTAGTAACTTCAGGAGCAACCACCCTACCTTCAAAACCTCCATGTCAGTCTCTGCTTTTTGCTACATAAAAAGATTTACAAATGTGAATCATTAATTATATTGAAGCTATGTCACAGAAAAACCATCCTACTTTCCTAGCTGTGTTAGGGCTGTCAGGGAGATTCTTTCATGCATGTGTAACATCAAAGGTCAGGTAAAGAGGCCAGGTTGGTCAGGACAGCAGTTGCCAAAAATGGTATAGATTCTCTGGAAGAACGAATTGAAAACAGGTTCCAGTAATTGAAGTTTACTTCACACAAACAAGTTTCAAGAACTTGTTTTCTTCTTACCAGTTTTATTTTTTTTCCTAAATGTTTGTAATATGTTGTTTCTACCCACAGAATTTCAATTATCAGGGATTGGTATAGTTGAAATGATACCATCTAAGGCGATGCAAAACTTCAGGTGTAGCAGAAAGACGCCATGTTACAGTGGTTCATTAAAGGCTTTTATTTAAAATTTGCATTCATAGTGCATGAGGAGAAAACATGACCAAATCAGACCAATGTCCACCATGTAAACTCTTCATCCATGCCTCAACTTTTTTCCTCTATACAGAATGGGAATATAATAGCTAACAAACGCTCTGATACCTGCAAACAGCAGAACACATGAGAGTCACATCCTGATGTCCTGGCTTACAGTGTTGAAGGCTACTGTGGATCCCAGGACCAAACAGATTTTGTGCCTGCAGTACAAGTTGCTACACATTACTTTTTGCAAGGCTGCTATTGCACTGTGTTTTGTAGGCACTCATTCCACTCTTCAGGCATTTCAAAGAAGAAAGGAGAATAGAACATCCACAGTTACTCCCTCTTGAGTGCAGTTGGAGGCCAGAAGAATGCACTGTGGTTCTTGGGAAGTGAAAACTCCTGCTTAAATGAGGCATGTGACAAATGAAGGCATTTCATTTGGATGAAATGACTCTTATAGGTGACTCCTTGGTGGAGCTGCACTTTGTCAGACCCTCCACCAAACACCACCAGATCTTCCTTGGGCAGCAGGTTGGCTTTGTGTGGCACTGGAGTGCTGTTGGGTTTGCACAGTTAAATCACAAATTTGCTTGCTTCAGTGGAGCTGTTCTTGACTTGCCTGAATTGCAAACAAGATAATACAGCTTTTTTTCTGGAAGATTCCCAGATCAACAACAGCTGTGTAACATGGTGACTCAAGCGAAGTAGACTGTCTGATATTCCTTCCTTATTTCCAGTGTTTATTTTGTCATATGAAATGTCTGTAGGGCAAAGCTGCAAAATTACCTATCCTGAGAATGTCTTTTTTCTTGTTAAGAACGCTGGTATTTAATCATTTCCCAGCTTCATTAGGTGGCTTGTCTTACCACTTACTGCATCAGTACAGACTGCATCATACTGGCATCTTGAATGAGATGAGTAATACATTGATATTTTTCCATCTTAGCAGCCCCCGCTGAGCCACATCATCTCCCAAAAGAGAAGACATTTGAAAAACCTGATGCAATGACCCAGCATTTGTGAAAGGTGATTCCTTCCTCATTAGTTTTTGCTCTACCTGCTGCTGAGCAGAAAAGGATTCAGAGCAATGAGGGAAAGAAATACTGATGGCTTGTGTTTGATTAGAGAACAGGTAGACTGTGTTTAGTAATCTCTGACTCCACTGCTTATTGCTTTGTTAAATATATAGATATATGAAACTATTGTGCATGAACATAGCTGAAAATGGGTTGCAAGTGGGCTTTCAAATTCCTTTCTCTAAACATGAATTACCTTTGTTCAAAATACAGTCATTATAGGAGCGACATACTACAGATATCTGAAATTTTTCATTCTCAAAAATTATATAGAGAGATTTTCAGAAGCTGTAGTAGCCTGTAATACACTGATTTGGCCCCTTGATATTTGGGACAAGCTAACCATAATACAAATCTATGTTGGATTAATCTGATTTTTTTTTTTTTTTTTTTTGTAATGGGAGCTTTTCTGGATAGTAACTAGACACTAAAACAGGCCATGGATCATCTTGATTTTACCTAATTTTCTTGTTTTATGATTTTACTGGTGAAAAGTTCATGCTGTTCTATGTACTGAGAACAATTTGTAGTGCTGAATATTTATGAAGAAATTATTTTTTTCATCTGAACCACGTGTATTTTGGAAATGGTCCAATCTTATGTAATTCATTGAAGGATATTCTTTCCTTCATGGGAAAGTGTCTTCAAAACAAATAATAGTGGTTTGTGTCTACCATGGGAGGAATACTATCTGGGAAATAGCCCAGAGTGTACAAAATATGTCAACGTGTCTGCACCAGGGATGCTGAATCATGTGTTTGTGAGAGTATTCTGAGAGGGTTTGCATAATGAGGGGTTTGAAAAATCCATTTTCTGCAGCTTTTCCTGGAGAATAAAAGTCCAGTTTTTGCTGGATGAAAATGTTAATAAAGAACTGGGAAACCTTGGGATGCAGAGAAGATAGCTTCACAAGGAGAATCAAGGTGAAGTGATCACCTTCAAAATCACCAAAACTACCCCAGCAGCTCTCATTGCTGTTCTGGTTAAAACCTTTTTTTTTTTTTTCAATAAAGTGGTTCCTTTCTAGTGGTTAGCTGAACTTCTCGTTTCACACAGTGTATACTGTTTGTGAGAAATATTAGCCTAAGAACAACGCACCAGTTATTCATTTGGTGATAAAATATTAATTGTGCCTTTTCTCCCTATCAGCTAGGACAAATGAAAGGAAGGGGGACCAACAGGGAGTCATTTCTTTTCTGCTGCTGTTAGGTGGACTTTGTTGGTAGGATGACTTGTAAAGATTTAAAGCTGTCATGGCTATTAAAATTGCTGGAGTTTAACAGCTCCCACAGTCTTCTCTCTCTTAAATGCTATTCATATCCACCTTTTCCCCACCTGCCAAGCCTCTAGTTTTATTTAATTATTTTAAGAGTTTGGTAACTTCTTCAACATCGCAAAGGGTTTCTGAGAAACAACAATTTTCTGCAAATTCCTCTCCTGTCACATCTCAGCAAGGCAGGCGGCCAGGTCTACACGCAACATTTGGGTTCCTGCTCTCCTCTTTTGTCACCAAATTCCATTTTAACTCTGAACAGCAATGTGACATGGCTCCATGATGAAACCCTCCTTTTCCTCTCCACTCATCACTGGCATGGTCCTCACTACCTGCTTCTCTCTAGGGCAGCAGACAGGAATGCTCTTGCCACTCCAGCACAGAGGAAGCTGGGGAGTACCAGGAACTTTTCCAGGGTGTATCCCTTGTTTCTTTGCTCCTTTCATCCCAAGGGTTGCAAGTGGGAGGATCTGCAAACCCGCACGTGGGAGTTTTACTCGGTGGTATCATGGATCTCTGTCAGCTGTGCCATCCTTGCCCACTGAGCAGGGGCCTTGACGGTCCTCAAGAAATTACTCAGCCTGTAATGACTGGAGAGGGTCAGTCCAATTGATCCAGAAAAATTGGTCACAGCATGGTGGTGTGATTATTTAATTCCAGAAGGAATCAGGAAATGTAAAAATGATACCTTCTGTTTCAGTACAGGTTCTCCTCTGATTCTCACTACTTCTGCTCCTTGCTTCCCTCTTTTTCCTCATTATCCTCCTAGGAAGACTATTTTTTAATTAAGTGGGAGGATAGACTTGCAGAAGAGAGAGGAAATCTTTGTTCTTTGTGTTCCACATTGATTAGCATTCTTGTAGCTTCACTGTTTGCTTATCTAAAAAGAAGCTGTGATTTGACTGAGGCAAGAATAGCTTTTGCATATTAATTTTCTCCTAACCAAAAGCATCTAGGTTACCCTAATGATACCGGAAAAATTCTGACACAATCACCACTCTCAGATTCATTCAACTAGTAGCATCCCCTGACAAGTTCAGCAGAAGAAACTCTTACAAGTAGATCAAGTCTTAAAAAACTATGTTTCATTAAAAAAGAGTATCAGTCGTGTTAACCTCATCCTGCACAGGGAAGCAGTTATTAGGAGCATGAATACCTCTTGCAGCTAACTGTTCAAAATGAGGAATTTCTGCAGAGTGGTTAGTCTGTGGTGAGACCCCACAGAATATACAGATTAGGAATTAGGATGACTGTGAAATTACAAAGTCTGTTATTTACAAATGGAAAAATAAATTTAAAATAATGAATTTGGGGTAGGCAGATTACAATAAATTCAAGATTTCATAACTGAAAGCTTTTGTGGTTAGAAAAGTTACACAGAGTGAATGACCATAAAAGCACAAACTGGCCAGGGGAAAGACGGGAGGCGTAGGACTAGACTCACTGTACTAAATCACTGGCTTTTTCTTTGCACTAAGGAAAGACAAAAGGTCACAGAAAATAGAAATTACTTCAGATTGCTAAGCATAATTTGAAAGAGTTGAAAAAGCATGTGAGGACAAAAGCTAAAAAGGCAGAGGCATAATGTGATCTGGACCACAACAGGAAATTATTCTATGGTAGTGTTACTGGTAAAGGGAAAGGAAAGGAAAATGATGATCTGTTCCACAGAGAAGAAAGATGGTAGATGACACTAAGAGTCTTGTTTTGTTCTTCAGTCTCCACTGGAAAGTATACTGCAATTGGGCAAGAAGTGCAGTTGCACCAGGTACATATGTGGAGCAGAATCAGGAAAAACAAATTGAAGAATACTGAGGCAAATCAGTCTGGTGTCAGATCATCTGAGCATGGTGAGATCTGTCCTCAAACATCTGGCTGAAACTATCTTAGAGTCTTGTCCATTTGAGATCTTGAAAGGAGACATTCACAGGAAAAGCAAATGTCATGCTTAGTTTTACCAAGGGGCAGAGAAAAGAGGAGTTAGGGGATACGAACCTAATTGCATTCCTTAGAGGAGTACGTGTGATTGTCTAGGAGCATACACAGTGATTTATAAACAACGTGAATTTATCAAACAAAGCCTGCCAAGGTACCCAGCTTTGTTGACGGGCAGTTAGCAGACCCTGTCAGTTGAGGATGCCATTTACCTTAACAGTAAGGAGTCTTTGATACTTTTATAATCCAGCAGCTAGAAATAGGATTTGGACAAAACTTTTCTGACACAGAGACAATACGGGTAAGAAGCTGTTCCATCAAAATCTAAGGGAAAAGTTTCAATGGACTCTCTGCTGGTTGTTAGACAATTTCATCTTCTCATAATACTTGACAAGGTTGATGAGAAGGTTAAGAGTAGATGCTCTATTTATTAAATTGAAGACAACATCGAACATGGGGCCACATGGTTAAGAACAGTATAGTAAATCAGAGATGATGCTAAAAACACAATAGAAGGAAATAGCAAAATTTTACCTTTTGTGGCTGCCAGCCCAATTCTCTCAAAAACACGTGGGAACTAGAATGAATAAGAAGCTGGACATGAGTCAAGGATTTTGGGCTGTAAAGATGTTTTGGTATGTAGGTAATGAAACATAAAAGAATACTCTGCTGATTATTAGTAAGGCCTCACTTGGTTTAATGTGCACTTGAAAGTACAATTGCACTGGCAGTACAGTTCAGACTACCAGAAAATCAGGAGGAGGAGATGGAAATGGTTGGGGTATATGGTCTACAAAGAAAGAGTTTAGTGCAGAGAGTAGGTCTTCAAATACTTCATCAGCCACTGCAATGGCAAAGAATAATGGGTTCTTTGTGTTCATGGTAGAAGGGACAACAACTACTGAAATTAAGTATTGGCAATGGAAATTCATTAGGGAAATCCTTCCAGCAATCAGGACAGTGAAGCAGTGGAGAGGCCATGGAGGGTCCATCATTTCAGGTCTGTGAGATGAGGTCAGAGACAGTCAGCAGGAGCAATGTTAGTTCAGCCAACACAGTCTACAATCAAGGACCTTCCTGGACCCCTTCCCCTGGGCTACTGGGGTTAAGCACATCCAGTCAGAGGCTTATCTCCCTCATCCTGATAACAAAGATCCACAACTTGCAGAAGAAAACTATTTTGGGAAAAGAAAGTTGAACCAGGATATGATAATGTCTTCAACTGTTTTGAAAATAACTATAAAGATGAAGGAAATAAATTTCAAACACAAGAGAAATGGGATTAAAATGACAGAAGCCCAGATCTTTAAGAAAACGATCAAATATTTCTCCTGCAGACTTTTTTCAAGAGTAAGCATGTTGAAGCACTGGAGTAGGTTGTTAATTGCTACAGGGATCTGTGTCTCAGGACAATTTCGGGATGAAGCTTGACTAGTTTGTTGAGATATTTGATGTAAGAGAGAGGGCTGCACTGTTTTCTGTTTCAGTAATTCTCTTGGAGAAGGGAAGTACTAAGTATATATGGAAATGAAACAGAGAAGTGAGATCAGAAACTGCTTTTCACTAGACCGAATGACAGATTGTGAAACCCAAACCAGGAAATTAAAAATGTGGGTGTGGGGGAACTCCAAATTTTTTGCATTATGAACAGTCATCTTGTTACACTTGTAAACTCATACAGAGATGTATTTTGGAAAATACCATGTAGTCCTCAGGGATTAACAGACTATATTAGTGCTTGGGACATGCTGTTGGCTCTTGAAGTGTGTAACAAAGCCAGCTTTTTGCATTTTAGGTAAAGAAGAAGCTTTCCTATATGCAAGTCAACACTGAATTTTTGGTCTGTTTCCATGAAATATCTAGAAACAGCTAATGCCAGGCACAGAACTGGATGGAGACTACCAGTGCAAAGCAGCCAGCTGGTTCCCAGTACAACTGCTTGAAATCATGATGGAGTTTTCTTTCCACTCCCCCTCGTCTCACTAGCTGGCAAAATATTTCTATGTTGGAATCACTTGTTTCAGAGTTCTTATATGAAGGCATAAATATATGTCCTGGTTTGAATTCAGAGTTTCAGTTTTGCTCTCCAAATAATTTTGCATTGTTTCACTACTCTGAAATAGATTCTGGATTTTCATGCTTTGTCATTAGAGTCAGAACAGACATCTATGAAGAGGAACAGAAGGCATAAATTTTAGACTCTGTGCACCTTAGAGAACAAGATTATGAGAAGCTCAAGCCATAAAAGAAGCTGTAGCATAAAGTGGTTACTTGAATGGCTCATACCTAGAAATTTTGATCATAGACAAAATTCTGAGACTTTGAAATTTCAACACTGCCTCAAAGACAGAGAAAAAAATAAGTTTATCAAAAATATTATGAAAGAGAGGAATTAATATTATTTGTCTGACGTCCTGGAAACATTTATTTTGATAAGACTAAAACATTCTCAACACTGACACTGGAAAACTTTTATCTGTTTTTATCCATTAAACAGTAGGGCAAAAAGCAAAAGTTTCTGCTTCATGGAAACAAAATATGGACATAATTTCTGTCAGATTATCATTAAATGGATAAATTTCTGTAAATATTTTACATTTAATTAAATCAGTGTTTTCCAAAGGAGTAGTACTTCTCAGGGAAATCATCAACCGTATGCCATAATTTCCCAGTGTCCTTCTGCCCCTGCAAATGTCAAAATGGTATATACTTCTAAGCAAAGGTAGAAAAATAGTCTATGGTCAGAGAAATAAAAAGTCATTCCCAGGGTGAAACAAAGCAACTGCTCAATACTGCATGTAAATGCTTTGTAATTGTTTAACAGTTATTTACCACATTGTATCTACAAGGAGAATCAAACACATATCTTTTCTGTCACAGCAGTTGCTTGATACAAATGGGTTTTAAGAGTATTGTACTTCCCTTCAGTGGTTTGTTGTATCTCTTTACTTTATACCTTCCAGATTTCTGCTAAGAATTGCCAAAAGCATCTTACAGTCTCTGGTATTGACACAGCATGTTAAACATCGAAGGCAACAGGGAATTTATTAAGCTACTTTCCTGACCTATAAGATATCACTAGTCTTGTCACAGGGACCCTGTGGTTCCCTGCCTTCACCCTGCTTTGTGCTGTCACAGCAGCTGTGCTGCAGCACCCTGCTGGTACCCATCCTCTACGCCTGCAGCACCAGGTGGTTCTGCCCTGGGGCCTTTCATTGGTGGCCTTCAGGGCAGCCACATCGTGGAAAGGGACCCAGGAGGCATCAGTACTGGAGCCAGGAGGGCAGTCCTGACCTCTCCCTGCTGTTGCTGCTTGCCAAGGCCAGGGACCATGGTGCTTCTTAGCTGATCCCTCTCCTTTTAGCAACAGTGTAACTGTGATTGATCCCATCAGTCACCAGTTGCAGCATGGAGGTGTGAAAATGCCTTCTCTGCTCCTGTTCCTTCTTGCCCGTATTCATCCTCTCACTAGCCTGCCTTCCAGTCCCCAAACATGTGTTTGGCATTCCTGACTTTGTGTTGTGACAGCGCTGTGTTCTCCAGCAGCTCACAGGATAACTCAGCAGCCACTCAAGCATCACAAGGCTTCATCCCTTCAGAGAAGTCACCTTCATCGGATTGGTCTTCAGCAATGACTTCTGCTTTCTGTTCTGTCCTGTCTCCTGCCATGTTTCATTTAAGCATGAGGAGAAGCAGTGTGAGAATGTGTAGCATCCCAGACAGGAAAAGAGGAGGTGCTGCTTCACAAATTTGTGTCCCACAGTCTACAAGCCAATAGGCAGACCAAAAATGGCATTGGGCATTTACTGTGGTGGGATGGTGTGGGCCTTCTCTAGAGACTCCTGTCCTAAATGCTATCAGGTCACCTTTCCTATGAGTACCACTGCCTGACTCCCTCTTACATGTCTTTCTTTATTTCTGCATAGTGGTTTTCTATCTAAACATATCACCCTCCATCCCTGCTCATTTTAAGTTGAGAATAACAAAATCCTAGAGCATTTGTTGTATGGAATACTGGGTTTCTCACTACAGCCTCTTCTGAGGACATGTGGAAAGGGCCAGCATCAGCCTGACTGCTTCCCAATGGAAATGTAATCGTAAGGTCAAAGTATGTTTTTCCATGAATTTTTGTTTCTTTTTTTTAATGTGCGAAGCTGAAGTGTCCAAAATAGAAATAGTTAACTAAAATATGGAGGCTTTTATGACCAAGCTGTCATTAAATAATATCAAGATCCCACCCCAGAGACCAGATAGCTGTTTCCAGCCATTAGGAATTATCCCTGGGAAGGTTCAATTTTACCACAGAAAAGTATTTTTACATCCCTCTCTTCCTCAGCCAGAACTGGAAACAGGCTGTATATTGCATCTATTTTTGGATGTGGGACACACAGGTCAGCTGCTGGTCAGTGTGGCGTGGGAAAGGCTGCAGTGGTGTGCTGAGCATCCAGACTCACCAAAAGACACTTCTGCTCTTGCCCTGAGGGAGAGTGCAGTGCCCTGCTGACACACCCCACTGCCTGGCAGCCCACAGAGACTGCACCAGCATGGAGTGCTGCACATCACCCCAGGTCAGGAGTCAATGTCAGGACTGCTTTCTGCCAGGCTTAAACATATTTCAAATGCATTCCTTAATTAAAAATGTTTTTAATGGGCCAATACAACATGAGTAATCCACAACTAAAATTTACTGGATTAAGGTACTTCCTTAAGCTATCCAGAATCACATCCTCCTTTAAAAATAGTGTAATTATACTCAAGATAAAAGTCTAGTGGAAATCAGGGACCAGAATATCAACAAACATTGCACTGAAGTCTGTTCAGCAGAAGGTTTTTTGGCAGACCTCTAGAAATGTGTTGTATTCAATGAATCCCTTTAAAATTCTCATTAATAAACATTTCCTTCCATCCTTTGGAGAATTACCATGGCCCCACAATATGTCAGCCCTGCAGCAGGCACAGGTTTCACATCACCACTGTAACTTTCTTCTTGATGTCTCTGTCTTAATATGAGCTTTCTGCCTGCTGTGCATCATATCTAGTTCTCTTGTCCCTCACAGCCAGGGCTGTCTCCCAGATGACTCTGACCAGGGAAGCGTTAACACACAGAAGGCACAGACTGCCAGCTCACAGGCTAACTCCACATCTGGAACACCTCCTTCCCTATTGTAAAATTTACAGCTGCAAGGGTCATTGTCATATTTTTGACTATGTGATTAGCTTAGATGGGAGCTATTATAGCTTTCGTCTTGCCATAGGATATCAATGGATGATCTGTCTAGCTGGTTTTAAACCAAGGAGATGTAAGTGGGACCTGGAAGTACAACAGAGGCAGAAATTGCCATTTTCATTGTATTTTTCATGACATCGTGTGAGAAGTTATCCCAGGTGAGGTTGTCCTGATGCCCCACTCAGTGGAAATATTTTGGTTTTGTAACTTGCGGAAGTCGTAAGGATGATCTGCAAGCTGGATAGTAAAGAAAGTTCTACTAACCCTGTTGTGCATATGTACCTCACCTGCACCACAAAGTGAGGGCTTAGTATCTTCTCTATAATTTGGTGAAGCACAAGGGCAGCTGGCATCTCACTAAGATTACAGAAGATGCCGTTAGTTTATCAAGTGGTTTACGTTTTCATATTTCCAAAGTATCCACAAAGAGGTGCTTCAGGGGAGGAGGTTAAGGGGATGTAACCAATGAAAAGTGAAACCATGGGCTTTCTCTTTTTGCCATTTTTTAAAGGAGAATAACTTCTTTGCCAGGCAAAAGCTGATGTATGCATGGACTGCAGGAGAAACCTTTGGATGGATTCATGTTAAAGGTTATTCGTTTAATAGCACAAATATGCAGCCCCAAAGACCACATTTTATGCATCCTTTGTTCCTGGTGTGATAGCAAGGTGGCTTGCAGTTATTTATCTTACAATAAATACTAAAATAAATAAGAAAAATATTTATTTATTTTCTTAATAAATAAGAAAAGTATTAAGACATTTTGCCTAGAATAAAAATAATTTTCTTAAGATTACAGTAGCAATGCCAGAGAGGTCTTTATTCCTATAACCTGCCAGAGAGTTTTTATGTTCATATATGTCCATTTATTGGGGGTTAGTGTCATACGTAAATGATAACAGTATCCCAGACAGTTATACTCAGGAAATGTGAGCATTCAGACTCCTAAAGAAGCAGGAAATGTTTTCCGGCTTAAGGAGCAGACAGATTTTCTGGAAGATTTTAAGCAATAAAATCTTCTGAGTGACAAAAAAAAAAAAAAAAAAAAAAAGTGAGAAAAAAATATGGGTTTTATTTACATGCAAATATTCCTAGTGTTATATTGTAGTTTCCAATCTTTAATCTCGAAACAAAATATATCCACAAAAGATACATTCTTTTGTATACTACAATGCAATACTAGAAATGTTTGAATACAATATGCAGTACTAGAAAGTTGCTTTCATGTAACAAATGCTACCGTAATTACAAGGACATAACAGTGAATCTCTAAGTGAGGAAAACCTCCATAAGAAAATTTTGGTGCCTCCACATGTTGCCGTAGGGTTTGAAATATCAGCCTGATATTGTTTTAAAGAGTGACATAGCCTTTTTGTATGAGTTGGCATAACTGAAAATTTTACATCTATATGACATGCTTCCTAGACTGAGGGCACTGTAAGGAGCAGGAAATAAGAACTTCAATTCAAGCTGAGACACTGTTTTCCATGAAAAATGGTAGAGCAAAATCATCTGCTGAATTTAATGGACAGAAAAATATGGATTTTTTCTAACTCTGAGGTGTTATATTTTAACACTTAACTTGCAGTTTCAAAATACCTTGTTTTTCTAAAAAATTATGGTCATTTTGGAAGTGAAAGTGCAGGGAACCATTATTTTAAAATAATAGAATCTATTTTAAAAACAGGTGTTTTTAAGTGAACAATAGCTAAAAAGCTGTATTTTGCCTCGCTTCTGAAAAGCTTTCTATTTTTTCATGCAATACTCACTAATTTCCCCCTCCCCTGACCACTGGCACTTGCCTGCATTTATTCACTAGTCGTCTGGCTTAAACCTAGACCCAGCAATCCAGTGTTGATCCAAAAGTGGCATTTCAGGATGATCTAGTCTTTCTCCTGTAGGCTGAAATAATGTGTGCTGCCACATTCAGTAATATTAAACTCACCAATGCTGTTGTATTGTTACAGTATTTGGGAATTTTTAACAAGTCTGGGGCCTAGAAAATTATTTCTGTCCTTAAATTACTTGTGGAGAAATTAGTCCTTGCAAATAGATTCTTCTGAATATGCTACCCAAAGTCTGTCTGATCAAAGAAAAGGAAAACAATAACAAAAATTTTTTTAAAAATTTTAAAAAAAAATTACCACAGGAATTACACTGTAGTGCACAAAGAACTGAGCTGGGAAATAGTTAGGCATCCATCTCCCATCTACAATGTGATTAAACTGGACTCAATAAATTGTCAGGATGAAAAAAAAAGCAGACTTTTTTTGCAAAACCAAAACTTCATTGTTAAGGTAAACAAATTACTGACGTATTTTTAATATCAGTCAAAATATTATAGGAGGAGAAAAAGGAACAGAATTGCATAAAAAGTCTGCAGAGTAATAATTACAACTGTTATGTCTCCTAGCACCTGCCCTTTTTCTGTTCTTAGAATTACTCTTCCACAACATCTTCAGATCCATCCCAGACACAGTTAAAATATATGTCAAGTCATCAGCACCTCAAACTCTTCATCAAGGTAAATGTTATGCTGATTGTGAGTGTTTCTTCCCTTTTCCAGGGGGAATGTGATGTAGGCATTGGTGGTTTACTTCTCAATTTGGAGCTCACTTGAAACAATTCTTATTTTTTTTCTAACACCCTTTATACCTTGGTCTTTCTTCATGGTTCTGTAATTCCTTGTCAAATCTGCTATATATGTATTACTTATGTTAGATAGAGTCATGGAAGCACAGAATATTTCAGGTTGAAAAGGACTTTTAAAAGTCATCCAGTCCAAATCCCCCTGCAAAAAACAGTGAGATCTTCATCTTAGGTCAGCTTGCTCGGAGCTCCACCCAACCTGGTTTTGAACACTTAGAATGATGAGGCATTCACAGATTCTCTTGGAAATATATTCCAGTTTCTTTCTACACATGTCATAAAAAAAAATTCTTTCTTATATCTATATTAAATCTACCATCTTTTAGTTTGCCCTCTGTCCTATGGATATGAGCCTGACTTCAAAAAAATGTCTGTCCCCATCTTTCTTACAAACCTCCTTTAGGAGCTAGAAGGCAAGGTCTACCAAGAACCTTCTCTTTTCCAGGGTGAACAACCATAGCTCTCTCAGCTTTTCCTCATAGGACCGATTTTCCATCCCACTGATGATTTTTGTGGCCTTCCAGCAGGTACACATCCTTCTGAAGTTGCAGCCCACAGAGCTGGATGCAGTGCTCAGGTGCAGAGGGGCAGAGTCACCTCCCCTAACCTGCTAGCTGTGCTGCTTTTGATACTTGTTCTTTGCTCTTCTTGTTGCTCCTAGAGCTGCTTTATCCAGCCCTAGTTCTCCAGCTGATCATTGTGAACTTGCTCATTGCCTGTCTCATCATCCTACCCCATCCTTCTCCTTATAGTACCCTATATCTATCTTTCCAGGGTTCAGCTGTGGCATCAAGCCCATCTTCTCTCCATGGAATGACTACAGTGGGTTCATATGCACTTCCTTCCACAGAACAAACTGCTTGGCACCGCTGTCTGGAGATCATAGCTACACCATACAATTATACAGACATGTGCATAAGACAAAGGGGGCATGTACAGAGGGACTGTGACAAGTCCTAAATTTTGGAGTAAATTTGCAAAGCTGTTACAAAGCTTGAGATCTATTACTAGCAATGGTGCTACTGTATTTACTGGACAGCACTGCTACAAAGCAATTTTATTTATTTATTTAGTTAGTTAGTTTCTCCTGTCTATAGCCTCTGTAGACACATGCAAACTTACTGAAATAGCAAGGGCTTCCAGCAGTGCATGGTTATTTGCATTGGGACTAATAATTTCACACTTAAAATTAATTTGGTGTCCTAAAATTTGCAGATCAAGGCTTCAGTGACAATTCAGGAGAATGTGGAACAGTTTGTCATTATTACAATTACCAAGCTCTAGATTTACAGCTGTTCCAGAGATAGACTAGTGAATATGAAGAGTTCTCCATTGAGGAAGGTCCAAGCAGGTGAAACAATTTCTCAAGAGATGAGAAAGTGAATGTATTCAGCCACTTGAAGACAGAAAAACTGGTGAACCATGTGCTCACCTGGCTCCCAGCATTTCATGAGATTAAACTAATGTTTACTATGTGAAGATCTTCCAATATTTGCCTTCCAGCTTTCTGAGGTATTTCTAATGCAACAGGACAAACTTGCTATAAATATTGTGCCTGTGCTAAAAGTGGAAAAATCACTGCAGATATAGGAATCACATGCTGGCACCTGAAATGTTGAAGTACTGTCCTGTGCTCACATTCTCCAGCATTGTACCCCATGCTAAGCAATCATAATTTATATTAGGACAGTGTGACAATGGCTGTGCATTTTGGAGTCAGATGTAGGTTCAGATATGTTCAAGGGCTCTCTGAGCAGACACAAAAAGCTATCAGAAATCTCAGATATCTATTGTTGCTCTCATTACCTGGCAGCCTGATGTGAGATGCAGAGGAGTGCTGGTTATGTGTTCATCCCCAGACAACCAGTCTGGTCTGCTCGGAGACAAAGCACCAGGACAGGACTTGGTAGGTATAATGCTTTTCATTGCAGCAGTTTCCCTTCCAGGACTGCCAGTCTAGTGTTGTATAAAATACAAGAATCAGTTCTCTGGGAACTTTAAATTATTTTAGCATATCACATTCCCATTTCCTTGCCTCTCAGCAGTTTTTTGTCAGGGAAGACACCCCATAATAGTGAGCAGCCTATATCTCACAGCTCCTGACAGGGTTTTCTCACCACCTCAGTTGCTGCAGTGCCCTCCAGGTGAGCAGTTCCCCTTGTCATCCCCAACTGTGCAGTTGAGGACAGGATTCAGTGGAAAGTCGCACATCACACTGCCCTTCCACTTCCAGCAATTCCACTGCATTTCTGACTTCCCATAAAAACCCAGCACGCCAAGCTCCCTGACATCCACCATGTCCTTTCTGCTGTCACTCTCTTCTCTCCTGCAGAGGTTTTTCTCCTTTCACCTTGCAGTGAAGAATACTGTAGAAGTATCTGTGTGCATACCTGGCTGGCAGCTGGCATGTGAACTGTCCTGTTGGGGACAAGCAGGACAAAACGCCGTGGAAAAAGCTGAGCTGTTACCATGCCTGAGCTCACTAGATGGCCTCATACACTGCAGAGAAGCTTTTCGTGCAGCCGTCCCCGCTTGTACATTCTGTTTATGCATGCAGTGGTAGGGACTTTAAAATTATTATTTTCCCTTTCTTTTTTCTTTTGCTATCTGGGCCTGCATCCCTCTTCTTGATTCTTTGCTCCTGTGGTTGACCTCTTTCTGTCTCCTGGGCCATGCAGTCAATTTGTGGAGCAATTTCCAATTATCAAAGCAAGCCTGCAGCAGGAATGAGAATCAGAAAAGAAAGCTAGTATGTGACTTTCATAATAATAATATACCATAATAGTACAAGGTGGTGCAGTACCACAAGCATTAAGTTTAGCATTTGGTGCCTTTCTGCAGTGCTGCCTGGGTCCATGGATGTATATTTAGCATGTCTGTCCCAAGGTTTGTTGCAAATATGTTTCCCTAATATGTATAATAACATTATACATATTAGAGAAAAAAATCTGCTAAACAAGCATTTCCTACACTGTGATGTGTGACTCCGCAAAATCTTGTTGTGGGAAGAGCATGAGGGAGGTCTAAGGAGAAATGAGAAAAGATAAATAGTTGTGTAAAAAGCACTGGATATTTAGCATCCTGTAAGAAAATGTTGTATTTTTTTTCAGTATTCTCTCGATCTCCCTGGCCACAGCTTTTGAGAGCACTACTTGTCAAGCAAGTATTTACTACAGTACTGATTTCAGGGGTGGGAGGTGGAAACAGAAAATAAAGAAGGGCTCAAACTCACAGTCAGATTAGCAGTGTGCATCACCTTATCATGTTTTAGATGAGCCATGATAATGGACTACAGGTCACCAGCAGCCATCTTCAGATGTGGGGTAAAGCACAGCTTCAGCCACTTTCACTGGGATATATATTCATCTGCTGGTTCTTGGCTGAGAGGTTGACTGGAAATTGCCTATCCATAATTACCTACATCATGTACACAGACATGATAAACTGAACATAGCTCTTCCTACCCTTTGCTGGTATGCTGTTGGCAAAAAACATTCAGGCCTTTGTCCTGCATCTTTTTTCTACTTAATGTTGGAGATTTTGATGTCTGCAATTGTACTGACCTGTTCAAAAACGGTAGGACCCCTCTTGCTTTTTTTCCCAGCAGACTGTAACACCAGGAACACAGTGGTGAGGCAGTGTGCCTGGTGTCTTTGAAAACAGTTTCTGCTTTCTGTCTCAATGACACCCACCTGAGACAGTCATGCACAGAATGATGAGAGCTGTGCTTGTGCTGCAGGGCCAGGCAGGAGCCTCCTCTGCAACATCACTGAGCTGTTTGGAGCAACTACCTACATGAGGGCAAGTACATTCTCCTGTCACTTTTAGGTTCAAATGTCAAGTCATCCAAAAGTAGCCTGAATCAAGCAGCTCCAGTTTCACCTTCTAAGTTGGGGTTTGTGTCTTCTACAAAACAATCTGTGCAGAATTTTTTGTACAAGCCAATAAAGTAATTGGCTTGTTTCCCAGCAGTTTTTAGAGGACTTCTCAGCCTCAAGACTTTGGTACTTCCCAAAGACAACATGTCAGAGAAGAGGGCAGAAGCACGCAAATGCAGGAGGACTTTCTATAAGAGATTTCTTTATCTTGATGCTATAAGTCCCAACACATAGCAGGAGGCACACAGTGGGGTGATGAGCAGAGACCAGAACTGTTCTGTAGCCAGAAGGCCACAAGACCACTCAGTGTGGATTTGGATCACAGGGAAGAAGCAGAGATGCTTAAAGGCACAGTTGTTTTGGGCACAAAGTGGCATCTTTACATGGTCCTATTTACCAGTCTTAAAACAGCATAAGGTGGAAAATATCAGCAGTCCTGTACCAATATCAGAAAATGTCTCTTTGTGACTGATCACAACAGTTGGCAAGAAAAGGAGAAATGGGCAAAAATAAAAGTAAAGGAGGGTGGTATGGAATGGTGACATGGATGTTCCACATCATGAATGAGGAAAAATTTGCTAGAGGAGGGCATGACCACAAAACCCACAGGTCCTTCAGGGAGTGTTGGGCTGACAGGAGCTTGCACGCTGCCTGCAGGGTGTATACAAAGACGACTGCCAACAGCAGACCTGAGAACTGCAGGCAGAGCCAGGGAGCTCAGCCACAACTGAGGCCAATTATAAGTGAGGGAGAAATCATTTAGACAGCTGGTGGTGTCCATCTGGCACTTAGTGACTAACCAGCCAGCCCTTTGGCCACTCATCTTGACAGCCTGGACTTCCAACTGCCCTTGTCTGGTGGTAGTCGTAATGCAGTCAATGGCATTTCAGCACCCAGATTATTGTTGTTGTTCTCAGTTTTTATGCCATATTTCAAATAAGGCCCTTTTTTTGATTTTATTGTCAGTCTGTCCATTCCAAAGCACTGGGATAATTTTCCTAATTTTGAGCTGTCACATTAATGTGATTGCCCTTTAAGTTTTGAGTTAGAGATATACTTCAGCCTGTGCTTACATCCAAGTATTCATCTATTCTAAGCAGTGGAACTACATACACACCTACAGTTTGATACCTGTTTATCTCTCTTGTTTAAATTCAAGGCTTTGAGTACTGCTCTTTGATCCACTGCCTGATCGCTTCAACTATAAACATTCATAGATGAAGACCATTCAAAAAATAAAGCTGGAAAAGTGTTCATAACTATACACCAGTTGGCATGGTTATCACAGGAGACAAGCTTTCAAAAATACCTGCATCCCATTTTCAAGAGCACCTTTACCGCTTTTGAGCTGGTTTTGTACATCTCATATGGCACCTACAGACGTCTTCTGCAACCTGCAACTGACCAGTAGTTTCTTAACTTCCCTTGTCCTGAGGGACATGTACTTGGCTACATGATGTAAACTGGGAAATGGGCCCCAGCCTTCCCAATACTATGGACTTCTGTGAAGTCTTTGCCCTTGATCTCATGCTTCAGACAAAGCAAATTAAAATGATCTCTCAGAGCTGTAAACTCCAGCAGATTTTTGCAATGGTCTCACATTTATTATTACCTAGTCTTACAAGAACTTACTTTATTTGAGTTCCTTGTTCAAACACCAACATAAAAAACATAGTAGGCTCAGAAAAGAGACAAGAGGGTCAATTGTACAGGTAAGACCAAGAATGTTCATGGTTTTGCCAAAACTCAGCAGATGTTTTCTGTAGTCCCTGAGCATTAGAAAGACTGCAAGACTCAAAACCAGACAAAATTAACCACTTAGACTTTAGGAAATCCCTGCAAAACCTTTGCCTCTTTTCCCAAGTTACATAGCAGAAATTCCCAGAGATATGACATGGAACTTCTCCCCTTGCTATCCTATCCCTCAATGCCACCATTCCAGGCATAGAGGTGGTGTGCATAGTCAAGGAGACCTGTGTGAGGGAGGTTCATCATGGCTCACTGGAGCTGAACTAGCTTCTCATGACCAGTTAGCCCTGCCATGACAGCCAGGAGCTCATCAGGCTACACTTGGCTTTCTTCAGCTTGCTGCAGAAAGGATAATGAAACTGACTGCAAAGTAATTTTATTAGAAAGTAGAGGGTTACCACACTGCTAGGTGCCTTGAGGTTCTCCTCTTTGATATTTACCCTTAGAAAGGCAGTCCTGTGCCACCTCCCTGCTACGATCAGCTTGAGGTCAGCCATCAAAACATGGATGCCAGCACGATTTTCGAAGTTCTCTTAAAGAGAAAGATTTATAATCCTTTTAAAACCAATCCTGTTCTACAGATAATCTACTGGGTGCTTTTTGTGCCACTGAACAAAATCAGCCCAGATGTCTGCATTATCCTGATTCTGAAGCTCTACAGCTCTTGGGAAGTCTGGGGTCAAGAATTTCACCCCTCTGAAACCCACGCAGGCAGGAAGTCATCAGCTGACTCCTACCACAAACATGCAGCAAAAAGTCAAGGCAAACTTCTCAGCATTCCACTGTTAAAACTGTACTTCATTCCAAGTTTTCATGAGTCAGTAAGGGGGACTAGAAAGGCATTGTCGCATTATTAAACATGCTCTCCTTTTTTTCTTTTTTTTAAATTTTGAGCTCCAGCACTGTGAAGGTTCAGATAGCAATGACTCAGGTCTGACTGATGTTAGGTAACGTGGAGCAAAAGGCCAGAAAAGGGAGCCTCAAGTAACATCAAAGCTTTTCCCACTCATTTCTTCATTGACACAGCTCTGTAGCCTGCTCTATTCACTACTACAGTTCAGCAATAACATCACACTTCCAGGGACCTAGCTGCAGAATTATAGATACTGTCCAAGGATAAACTTCAATCTTATAATTTCTCAACAGCACAGGAAGTTGTCTTGCCCTGTGTTTTGTCCTTCACATTGCAGGTGGATACTTGTGAGAGGCACCTGATGAAATAAAAAAATTAATCATGAAATTCAGAGAGATAAAAAGTGAGATACAGACATTGTGTCTGGAAGGCCTGGATAGTTATAGCACCTCTGGTCTGCTATTGGTGTGGTGGGGCTAGATCATTGTAGATGAAATCCTGTACCTTCGAAAACACTGTGATTCATTTTCAACTTTCAGTTTTATCTGCCAGAGAAAATGTCTTCCACTCTGTGTGGCAGAGATAAAACTAGAGTCATTAATGTTTAGCATATAGTCAGTATTTCCACAGCTCTCTGTATAGATCCCAGGATGCTGTGGACTTGCTGCTTCCACCTACTCACCCACCTTCTCCTTCTTCAGGGGTGGTAAGCAATGTCTTGAGCTGGAATTCATTCATCATTTTATGGAATGATTTCATTGTTGTCCAGCTGAGAACAGCCAATGGGAAAAGGAACTGTGCTTTGCACATAGAGATGCAGTTACCGCAGAGTTACCACCTTTCCTGAACTTGTGTGCCAGAAATTAGTACTGGGAGTCTGTGAAAGGAATGGCACAGAGCTCTCCATGTGCCCAAGAGGACCAGAGGCCTCCCCTGCCGGTAGTAACAGCACCACCCACCAGCCCAGTGAACACTCAAAGAAAATGACAAGAACAATAGCAGGAAATGTCTAAGGGTGGAAACAACAAACCGAACACAGCCCGAGTTTCTGGAGGCTTCCTGATTGGCTTGATTTGCCTCAGCAGGAGCACTTTGGATAACCTTGGAGCTACTCCACCAGGGCAAAAACCTCTCCCCAGGTGAAGCCACATTTGTTCCAGGGCTTTCTGGGACATGGGGATGTTTGTTGCCCAGCACAAATTAATAAACAAGCACAACATAAAAATGCTAAGGTAGATCAGATGGATGAAGCAGGATCAGGATGTTACAGTCATCATGCTCAGGGTGGCAGCAGCTTGATGCATCTCTCACTGCTCCCAGTGTGAAGTCTGCCCATTCCCATGGGGCATATTCCTTGCCTCACATCAGCCTTCACCCTGGAAAAATGAACTGTGAGTTCCTGTAAGTGAATGACAGCAGAGGACAGATTTGCAAAGTTCACATCCAAGAAACTGTTTGTATCAAGAAACAAACAAAACAAGTTACGGCTCCTACTGGGTGTTCCCCTTCCTGCCCTGCTGCTCTTTTTCTGTCCCTGTTGGCAAGCAGTGCAGGGGAATGGATCTGTGTATTTTTGAGGGTCATGCAATGTCGGGAATTTTTAAAGGGACCTAATAAAATTCGGTGCCTGATGCATACTGACTGTCAGCTGCACATACCATCTAGTTCCTTTGTCAAGGACTACTGAGTGCATTTACAGGTTCAGGCAGTCATGATTAAAGCACAACACAAAAGCCAAGGAAAAGTATTTTCAAAAACATCCCTGTCAGCTGCAGCTTTTTTGGTAGTTGTGCTTTAATAGCCACAGAACGGCAGAATAATCCCACCACTATAAAATTTTGATTGGGTTTTCATGTTTTCAGCCTGAATTTTCATTTTCATTTTTAGTACTATTCTCAGACTAAATTCAGTCAATCACATGGTGTACCTCAGATCAGAATGCTGGATATTGGGCAATGCTTTTTGCACCAACAAGTAAGCTTGTAAGCACCATTTTCCTTGGAACAGCCCTTTTAAGCTACCACAACAGAAAGCAAATAGATAATTCCTTGTTTGGACCAGAAGTCTATTACAAAGTCCATGCAGTTCTTAGCAGCAAATATGAGTCAAGTCAAACCAAAATCATGGGAATCTCACATGTACAGTGAATATAATTAATAATACTATCTAAGACATCTACTAGGGATAAGCACGGACTGATGTACAACTGGGATCTATAGGACTGGCAAAATGTATTGGATCAAGATGGGGAATGGAGACCTTCATTTATTATTGCTGGAGGCTACAGCAAGGATAAGAATAGATAGCTGTGGCCCATAATTGCTATTTTTGTCAACACTGCTTTTCTAGTTAATAACTGCAACATCTTTTCATTGCCATATGAAACACTCACTTGCAAGTGCTTCTATACTGCTAAACATTAAACATGGTGGGGGCAGGGAGGGATTCCAAATAGCCCAAATGGGAATTTTGCTAGGAGTGAAGTCCTGGTTCCCAGAAATAAAAAACATGATGCCACTGACTTTGGATGGAGCCAGTGCTCTGTCTAAACAGAAAAAAAAAAAGACTCAGCAAAAGTATGAGTGGAAATAACCTCTGCAGGAATTTAAGGAAGAAAGGAAGGTGGGGAAAGGGGAGAAATGCAAGGGGAGGCAGAAAAGGCCTGTACCAGAAAAAAGTTTTTCTTTCACTCTAGGTGGTCTTGAGTTCTGCCAGGCACAACTCTTGTTCCCTTTGCCCGTCCTTTACTGCAGCACCCCATGGCTGTCTGAGAAGCATGGCTCCCTGTAAGAATTGCCGTGCATGACCCTCATCAGGTGCCTGCAAAGAGCAGATGGGAACACAGAGAGCACCTCCCAGGTCTCACAGACAAAATAGATAGTTGAGGAAAAAGCTGCAGAGACCTGAGGTCCAGACACATGACAACATACCCTCTCTGCCCTAGCTAATAATGTTACCTTTAAACCCAGTTTCCCATGTGTTTTGCCTTTCAAACTGCCTGCACTCTGAGCTTGCAGAATTTTATGGCATCTCTAGCCCCATCAGAAGAATGTCCCAAAGCACCACATCTACATCTTTTGAAGTCTTCCAGGGACAGTGCTTGCACCACTTGGTCAGCCTGTTCCAGTGCTTGGCAGCCCTTTCAGTGAAAAATTTTTTTCCCTAAATCCAATCTAAATATTCTCTGGCACAATAGGAGAACATTTCCTCTTGCCTTGTCATTTTTACCTGGGAGAAGAGACTGATCTCTGCTATAACATCGTTTCAGGTAATTGTATAGAGCAGTGAGATGTCCCCTGAGCCTCCTTCTAGACTTTTCCCCAGCTTTGTTGCCCTTCTCTGGACATGCTCCAGCAGCTCAATGCTTCTCTTGGAGTGAGGGGCTCAAAACTCAACACAGGACTCGAGGTGTGGCCTCACCAGTGCCAAGGACGGGAGGTCATTCACTGCCCTGGGCCTGCTGACCATGCTACTCTTGATACAGGCCAGGATGCCATTAGCAGTCTTGGCTATCAGGGCACACTATTGGCTCGTGTTCAGATGGCTGTTGACCAGCACCCCCAGTTCTTTTCTGCAGGGCATCTTTGCCTTGCTCATGTTCTGTCCTGAGCACCCCATGGGCCTTAGCAGTTCATTTCTCATCTGACACTGTAAATCAGAGACAAAACGCATATTCCCAGTTGGTACATGGGAGGCTGAAATCTCTTCAGAGAAAATACTTTCAGGCTTGTTTTTTTGTTTAATTTCTCATCACCTAAAATGGTGATGGAGATTTTCCAGGCCTCTTGCCTTTCCTGTAAATGCTTCTAGGTAACTCAATGTGCATCTCCAGTATATCAGCATGTACAGGAATTGCAGAAAAACATCTTCCTTGCAGAGTGGGTACTGTATAAGGTCATGCATCCATTTTGGTCATACATCTGCGCTAACCTTGGGTAACTGCAGCAGCCAGCGCTGCTGCACGATGGAAGAATGAGTACTCAGCCGTCATCCCCCAATTGGTCTCCCTCTATTTCTTGGATCTCTCCCAAGATGTAAATAAGACAATCCACTGTACAGCTGAACTGCTGGCATCTGTTGCTAAACCTAAATGAATTTTATGTGCATAGCTGCGACAAGCCAACAAGCTGTTTTTCACAGCAGTGAAAGTACTGGCCACCACACCTGTGTTGCTTTTCAAGTCTCTGGGTATGTGCTGCTGTGTACAGGGACTTTGTGCAGGGGAAAATTGTGCTTGCACATTTGAAACCCTCCTTCACCCATACTGTGTCTTGCAACACAAGAGGATTTTATGACCAAAAGCCACACTGGTATGTTTGTCCTTTGCATTCTTGTGTGTCCTCAGACATCCCAGGACATCTGTCCTGGTGTTCATCCTGCCAATTTTACTTGAAGCCATAGGAGAGCAAGCGAGTTTCTGCAGGATTCAGTGTCTTTCTGAGTCGTTGTACCTTCACCTTTCAATTGCAAAGTACAGCATATATCCTCTCTCAAATGGCTATTTTATCTTCCTTGCCTTTCTCCTGCCATCCCAGTGAGTATCAAATAATGAACCACAGATGATGCACCTCTGTACTTGCAGTGTAAGTCCTGCCTGTTTTCCAATGTGACTACCTGTCTGTTCAGACATGAAGATCTGCATGTCTGGTTCTGTGCAGGCCGAGAATTTTATATCAGTTCTGGCTCTTGGTTCATTTGCCTTAATGTTTTGGACACGGCCTGTGAAGCTCCAGAGGCAGGAGGCCAGGATCTGGGAGGGAAGAAAAAAATGAGAGTAATGGTGAAGAAGAGAGAGAAAACACAGCTTCACCAGGAAGTGCACACATAACCATTTTCATCTTACTTGGCTAGGCCAAGAAACCAGAACATTTGTGCCACTTCTTTTAAACACAAGTGGTCCAAAGGCTGGATGATTCAGAACACAGATGCTACCAGGGCAGGTTAAGCTACCAGGATGTTTACTTGACTGAATAGGGACTTGATCAGATCTGCCAGGTTCAGTCTGGAGCCTGGTCAGGAGCACAAACAGAAGCTTTATGATCCAAATACTCTGTTATAATCACACAGAGAAAATAAGTAGACTCTGCTCTTTCACCTCTTTGATCACTGGCCACTGGACTGGGTTCAGAACAGGACTTTTTTTAAACTTTTTTTCCCCTCCATTCCCAAAGGAGGGTCAAGCCATGTACTCCTCTGCTCTAAGGGCAAGCATCCAAGGCATAGTGTTTCACTGATTCCCAGTCAGTGATCTGCCATCTCCTGAGTCAGTGGGAACTTTTTAAGGTTTCAATCTCATCCGGGCTGGAGACATCTCCCAGTTGAAGAATTCTGGAAGAACTGGACTTAGAAAGATTTAAACTGGTAAAAGTCCAAAACCAAGTAGGCAGTAAGTGCCATGAGGGCAAAAAGTTTTGTGTTACAGTGATATGAGGAAATCATACTAGACTGAGGTAACATCTTAAGAAAAGAAAAAGCAGCTCATGAAAAAGTGGTTTCAGTTTGAGGAAGAGTCACACCAGAGTGCTGAAGGCTCCCATATTTGGGAGGTTCAATGATGTATGAAGCAAACGTGATAGGCAAAATTTAATATGCAGACGTCATTGATTTGGCAAGGAAAGGGACTCAATTGTATAATTTCTTCAATTCTGGGTCAAAGAATTTGCATTACATTAAGTCGTCTACATCCAGAGTAGGCAACATGGTTGTAGCTAAATCAAAGTGATGCTTGTTGTGTTTTCTACTTACCATGCTTAGCTCAAGAAGTCCTGTGGCCAATGCTTGACTTGGTGGCCTTGGTTTGTCCAGCAGGGATTAACCTCATTCTACACCAGGCAGATGCAGAATATCATTATACTGCTCTGTCTGTGTATGTATGTATACACATTTACTTCAGACAGCTAAGTGAATTGTGGAGTTTTACTTCTCTTCTGAAATTCCTCAGCTGGTACTGGGATGCAACCTTTTTTAGGTGGAGGGAATTGTTTCTGTTCTCATGCGTTAA
Source organism: Argya squamiceps (assembly GCA_037834095.1). Lineage (NCBI taxonomy): Eukaryota > Metazoa > Chordata > Aves > Passeriformes > Leiothrichidae > Argya > Argya squamiceps. Next base: position 22,276,425 of record JBBMKD010000115.1, read on the forward strand.
GCAAGATTGATATGGACTACCAGAGCAACACATTCAAGCATCATGCCTGAATCTCATATCCAAGCACTGGTTGGCGATGAGGGATTCCCAGTTTTTCAAGTCATGGAGGTTTTGCCTTTTCAAAGATGTTCCTTAAGTTGCTGCTCTTGTACATCAACTGCACTCTGTAAACAGCAACCTGTTCGAAATCATAAGATGTGCCCCTGCCAGCTTTCCTCTTTGAAAGTGAACTGTTCAAAGAAGGATGAGCACTGTAAAAAACTAAACTAAGAGGCACTGAATTACTCAACTCTGAAATCCCATTTCAGCCTGCAATAGACCTGAAATGGAACAGGTTTTTTGTCATCTTCACTGGCTGTCTATTGATACAGAATGACATCCACAAATGGTCTCACTGGCTTCAGCAACAGCTGCTGCTGTTGGCTAAGAAAACTAAGCCAATGTTGAAACTAAACCAAAGATTACCAAGTGATTTCCCCCTCCCCTAGAGCAGACAAAGGGTACTGTTCACAGCTGTGGCATGTAGATTTCAGGTCCAGTTTCATAGGCATGTTGGCTTACATACAGGTTGCTGGTGCTTGGCGTTGATACGGGTAATAGGAAGTTTGTCAAAGGCTGAAGTGCTGGACTGGGATCCAGATATGCTGGTTTAAAAGATTTACGTGTCTTTCAGGGGCACCCTTTGCCCTTGCAAGTTCATTTTCCAAGGTTATTCTGAACCTAGGTGAGTTAACAGGTACCCTGCTGCCACAAAAATAAGTAGGAATGACAGGCTCATAGAGTGAAATATTTTTGCCAGTGCACTTTTGTAGAAGGAACTGTACTTCCAGGACCTTACATGTAAAGTTTCAGTTTCTGGTTTTGTTGCAAGGTTAAAAGCTACCTGAGGGTAAAATCCTTGAGACAGGCACAGAGTTTGTGCAGAGATCAGTTTTATCCCTTCAGGCAAGCACAGTTATCCCTAAACTTGGTGTTTAATTCTCTGTAAATATCAGGGGTTTGTTGCAGTTCTGCTTGTGACTCTACTGTTTTAATACCGGCTGTAACACTTCAGGATGTTTAGCTCTGAGAGACCTGACACTGATTACTGTCTTATTTGTAGCTTTTATATCAATTTGATTTATGATATCAGGCAAGCAATAGCAAAATAATCAGTTAAAGTTGAACCATCCCCCACTCTAGTATGCATCCATCATCTTTTCCCTTCAAGTGTTTACTGTGATTAGGTCTTTCCTGTTTTTCTCCTAAGTTCTGAATACTTGTATACTTTCCATATTAGTCTTGATGAATGTTCCTTTTTCCACTAACATGCCAGTGTATATGCTGCAGACATAATTTTTATTACATTTCTGTTTTCACTGCAGAAGTTGTTTGAGTATTTCTCAGGTACAACCCAGAATGCCTAGTTAGCACAGGCTAAAGAAACTGGTCCATAAACCTGCCGCTGTTCTCCCTGTTTATAATGCTGTTACCCTCCTATCCTGAAAAACAAAACACTGCTAGCCAAATGTAAGTATCTCTAGAAGTTTGTGTCTGCTAGAATTAATTAGCTGGATAGAGAAGGCTGTTTTCTTCAGGCATAGTTCTGCTGACTTAGGGTTTGTGTGTTCTTGTTTCCAACCAGTGTGACTCAGCATCAGCATCTGCATTCACTCTGTGAATGCCCTGCAGCACCATGCATCTCAGGGTCTATCCGGGGGTGGAGGAAAGGCATCTTGGGCCAGAAGAGCCTCTGCTCTCAAGCAAAGAGGAAAATGACAGGCCAGGTTTTTGGGTTTCAACATCTTAATGTGGGAAACAGAAGAAACAGAGAAAATCCTTCACCTGAAAAAGTGCATTCAACACCTTCAGACTGGAGCACAAAGCAGAGTCCTGTATCCAAGCACAAAGTTAGCTGGTTACTGAGTGCTAAATGTAATGCACATGTACACATACCACAGTTCCAAACCTTGCCTTCTGCCTCTTTACCTCTTAGACCTCCCTGCATAACTCCCCTTTTTTCACCTGAATTACAGTATTCTGTCCTACCTGACATCTCCTGTGGTCCATCTTCCTGCATCTTTTCAGGAGAATTCATGTCCTGTTTCTACCTCTGGTCTTCTTGGAAGATGCGCTGGCTGCCTTGTCCACACTCATGAAGTTTGGTCAAAATACCACCAAACACACAGACCAGGCTTCCTTTATCAGTCTGATACATCTCCTTCCCCTGAAGTACTGTAAGGTTCTGGCCTGAATTTTGTAGGGCTTGATGGCTACAGTGTCTGAAAGAGAAGGCCTGTAAGTAGCCTTAAAATGTATTTCCCCCCTCACCATCATTCAGGAATTTCAAGACTCAACTGGAAGAATCTGTGATCATCAGGGCTTGATCATAGCTGACCCTGCTTTCAGCAGGTGGTTGGGCTAGAGACCTCACAAAGTAATTTCCAGTCTTTATCATCCTAGAAGTCTGTATTCTTACTAACCAAGGAATCAGGGTCCTCCAAAGTACAGCAAAATGCTGTACAAAACACAGCATCCCTTCAAGCTGTTTGTGGTTTCTTCCTCTTCATAGCAGGGCACCACTGTTAACATGAGAAGAAAAGTCACTTAGCTTCCTAACTTATACAAAGAGCCTCCCCTGAAAGTCCTCTTGCACTCTTGGATGCTTTTGGCAGCCATCCATTTGAGAAAGGTGCAGGACAGACAAGTAGTCTGAGTGACAAAATTTCCCATTTTTTTCTGTGGCATTTGGGAAAATAGGACTCTAATACAAGCACTGAAACAAAACCCTTGCCCATGCCATGCCCTCTGACCCAATTTTCTTCTTATAGAAACAGTTTAGTAAATCTCAGTCATCAGGCAGCAGACTGGGCCAATGAAGCAGAAATACTAACAGTCTATTTTATCTTATTCCTCATTGGAATCTGCATTTTCTTTCCTAATTTTCTTCCCTACAACACTTCAGCTATTGTAGTTGTTTATCTAACTGGCTTTATTGTTGTGGCAGTCTTTCAAAGGCCAGCCCAAAATCTGCTAAGTCTTCTAAGGAACAAGGAAATTACAGGGTGTCCTTGCCAGGTGTCAAATGACAACTAAGGCATATCCTTTATAAACTGGGCTAGAAGAAAAGGATATTACTTGATATTTAACGGGTTTACACGGAAAGAATGTAAGGTCTTTGTATATATATGTACGTGTACGTATGCACTCTGAATGGCTTTATTACTGTCTAAGCCATTATACAACATGCTCAAAACAGATGTGATACCAGTGCATTTATTTTTCAAACTAAATTCACATGACTGTTTTGCATGTTGGTATCAAACAAGCAGGCACTTCTCCTTACCGTTGGGCAATTCTGATTATATGAAATTCACTAAAAAAATAAACCATGCAAACCAACCTTCATTTTGCATGATTCAAATTTTTGCATTGCTGGACCATATGTAAAAAGACAGCCCAAATAAGTGGTGCATTCTCTAGGTCCAAATTTTCCAGTGAGGTCTGCTGTTACCCAAGTTGTTTACTCAAGAATGTATACAAGAGTTCACATAGAAACTCTTTCCTGGAGTATTTCTGTTACCTCAGCAAAGGCACCTCAACTGTTAGGCCTACAGAGCACAAATTAGAGTGATATACATTAGCAACAATATAAAAAGCAACCTTCTGTGGATGCCAATGGCTGGTATACAACCCCTGCACTGTGTAACACGTACATTCTGATGAATGATCTGCATTTTTCTTGCAATTTTTCTGCATTCTACATGGAGCCTGGAAGATCTCAGTCTACCTGTACTGATTTGTCTGGGGTTGCAATATGTAACCAAAAGTGGTGACAGAAAGGCAGGAGTAAGCAGCCATGGGTAAGGAAAGTACTGGGTGATGCTGTTCATAGAAATATGGTTCAACAAGGTATAAGCAGCTACAGATCCTTTGGTAGACAAAGGAAGTTTTAGATAACTATCCCTGTCCAAATGTGTTCACCTTGGCTTATTTTATATAGTTTTTTCTTTTTTTTTTTCCGAAAGTGAGAAAACAAAAACAGTGGCATACATAAAAGGAGGAGAATGGGGGAAAAGAGGGAATATTCCTGCATCTTCATAAATCATGTCAATAGAAGGAGGTTTGAGTTAAAGTAATGGAGAATCTAAACTCTATAAAAGTGTATCCTAAATTATAATCAACTCATCTTAAGATGTGAGGTCTCAGCTGCTAGGTCTTGACAAGAAAAATGAGAGTGCTGAGTGTTTACTGCCTAGGACTGTAAGCTTATTTTCTAAACTCCCTATATATTTTATTACTCAAAGTCTCTGGGAACCCAGAGTCATGCAATAACAGTAGAAAGCACAGATGGATATCCCAAAGGGGAGTGGGCAAAGTACGGGTTCAAGAGAAACTCCTACTACAACTGGTTGATTGACAGCCAGTTTCCAACAACTATTTCCAGTTTCATTGCCTGGAGTACAGAAACATTAGAAGACACCCATTCCTCTAAATACTACTGCATATTCATAGTTATATCCTGCACTGTAATTTCTAAAATTAAAGTAAAAATCAGAGATGTTATGGGAATTGGAGTGAAGGGATGCTGAAGTACATTCCTAGTTAATCTGTATGTGCTTTCCTAGAAGTGGAGAAGATAATTACTGTTTTTCCTGTAAATAGATCTGACTGTTTTACAATTAATTGACATTCCCTTCATGTGCAAGGAAATCAGTTGTGAATAATGAGAGACATAGTTGTTTCTGATGACATTTGAAATGCTAGTTAATACCTAGGAAATTCTCTCCCATTGAATTAATTTTTACATGTTGTTTTTGTGTGTATGTGCATGTCTGTATGTCTTCCACAGACTGGAACAAGAAATACAGAAATTAGAAAGTGAAGAATCACAAATATCTGCCAAAGAACAAATAATTTTGGAGAAACTAAAGGAGACTGAGAAATCCTTTGACAACTTGCAAAAGGTATTTAAGAAAAAAAAAGACACTTGGGCACATATTGAAACCAAAGTGTACTCTTGGCACCATTTGGAAGCAGCAGTTATACTTCATGCACTTAAGGAAAGACTGAGGGCAGTTGCAAAGCACGTAGCATAAACCAGCATGAGCAAGTCTAGAAGAGACACACGGGCATCGTGTCTGTTCTGGTTGGGTTATTCGTTTCCCTACCATCCCAGCTTTTTTTGAAGAGAAATTTCAGAGGCTCTCTCCCTATCTGCAGAGAAACCATGTGAGCTTTCAGCCACTCTTAAAGATGTCAGCAGGACCCTGAGAGTGTTTCAAACTTCCCTCCTCTTGTGGCATCCAGAGATAGTAGCATTTGCCACAAATGCCACTTTACAACATTACAGCCTGCAACACAAAGCAGAGCCCTTCATCTAGTTGCGCCATGTGCCCCTCCCCCAGTCCATGATGATGCCTAAATCCAAGGAGCAACAATCACAGTTACCCATTTAAAAATTCCAAAGAACCATAAAAGCAAGCCTAGCATAAAAATCAAGATCTAAAGCAAATTAAACTCAAAATATTAAAGGTTTAACCAAACCATCCTATTTTTTCCCTTCACAGAGTTTCTCCCACCAGGATGGTGGTAAGTGCCTTTTTATTATTGTATAGCTTTGGGTTTAACAAGAGTTGTTACTATAGCTTTTTTGCAAAGGTTTAAAGATTGGATTTCTTTCCTTCATTGTGTATTTCTGATTTATTGGTAGAGCCATTACCTTTTTCTTTGGTATTTCTATAGTGCAAGCACAAACATCACTATTGTGGTAAAACAGTATTGCTTTGGCAGAGTTCCACCTCTTCTTATGTTCACACAAAGGGAAAGAACAGCATGAGTAACTTAAAGCAGATTTCTGTCTTATTGACCCCTTTCACCATGTGATAGCTCTGTGCTGCAGACTCCTTCTCACCTCTCTGTGGTCAATCTTCTCCATTCTATGTGCTCATGCTCTGTTCATAAACAGCTGAATTCTATGAGGACTATTCCTAATATAGAGGAACAACTATTAAAAACAGAATATTTTATTGATACAATATTCTCCACATGATACTCTTGCAGAAGGAAAACCTCACTTGGTTGAAGGAAGATGTGGGAATCCCTAGCTTATTAATTCAGTGTCATATGAAGTGTGATCTATACAAAATGTGAGCTATAAATTTAGGTGTCTGAGTGAATAAATAATATGCATGGTTCCCAGGAAGCTAGAGAGACCCTTGTAGTGCCACCCCAGGATCCTTAGGATCCTGGAAGGATGTCATGCTAAGGCATCTGCAGATAAATATATGCACCACATACTCATTCTCAGTACACGTCTTTGAACTGATAAAATAATGAGGTTAAGACTACCTCCTCCAGCTGCTGTCAACTATACTGTGAATGTAGATGAGGAATATGTAGGATGATCCCAATACTAAAACACTGGGACACAAGGGAAGTTACTATGTAGTATTTGAGTTGACTTGGAGCTGTCTTTTCCAGGTGATTAATATTATTTGCTAAGGAGGGCTTTTTTTAAGTCAAAGATCTAGTTCAGAAATTTTCACTCCTGCTAGCAACATAATTCAAGTTTTTGTTAAATACTGTTGTCAAAAAAAAAAATCCCAGATATTATGTTCCATGGTAAGAACCTAGTCTTCCTTCCCTCTGAAGGATTTTGGCTACCACAAAATGGTAATTGCAAATATTTTGTACCTATTCAGAGTTACACCTTGGTCATTGGTAAATTTCCAAAATAGGAACAGTGCCTGCAGCAATTAGCAACCAAAGTGCTCTGGAGCTTCTATGACTCCCACAAGGTGCAGTCTGCCTCTTCATGTGTCTTGTAATAGCAAAGAAACCAAAGGAAGCCCCAGCTAACAATTATGAAGTGGTAGTTTCCCTGAAGGTATGTACCAATGTAGTAATTCATTAGGTTCAAAAGGAGCTCTCATGCTCTCCAGATTTTGTCTGATTTCAGTGGATCCCTTCCTGACAGACTGAGCCAGAATTAAGGAGAGCTTGTAATTTCTGACAATTACAAGGTAATTACAATGACAGTGGTAACAAAGAACTGCAAAATATGTTAAAGAGAAGAGAGCAACTTGTGCAAGTAAATAAAGCAGAGGATTACATCTCAGTGAATTAATCCCTCTTCTATACCATTGGCTTTATATATCTTGTCTCTTCCTCTTGGCAGCTGGTCCCTGTGGGCTGAGGTTGACTAGGTCATCCCTAGGTAGTCCTGTCTTCTGGTCCTCTACAGATGACTGAGGCTGCAGGTTGTCCTTTTAGCCCTCCCACTGCAGGCACAATGCAGCCCTGCATCTTCACAAGGTACAAGCTGAGCCAGTCCCCTGTATTCTCTTTGGCAGTGATCTGAGAGGGTAGCTCATCAGAGCAGGAAGAAAACATGTGCATAGTGTAAGCATTTTGGTGCCATAGATTTTTCCCCTCCTTCAAAACCACACAGAACTTGATTTGTTGCTGCAGATCAGCCATCTGTCTGACAACACATGCTGCAGAGGAAAAGAGTAGGAGCCACTGGATAACCCAAGAAGGCTGTGTAAAACACAGACACAAACCAACAATCACCTGTTTGGGCAATTTCTTCAGTTGCTGCCACATCATGAAAGACTCCCAAGTCCATACATATCATGTTTGTTTGTTCTGTGTCCCTTCATTGTAAATGCAGTACAAAAATTTATTATCTCACCATTGTGTTCCTGTGTATAATTTTGTACCATCTATATGGTGGTGACAGATATTTTGAGTGTGCAGGAAGCACAACTAGAGGATGTTCAGAGCCCAGAGAGGTCCAAGCTATAAGGGAAGGGGAGAAGTGGTGGTGAGCACCAGTGACTGATCAAGTGATGCTCTGTGTCCTACAGCCTTCACAGAAAAAAAGCTGTGTTTGGCAGTGAGAATTTCTGAGCTTGAAATCATTCAGGCACAATTAACACAAATTCCACATTTTCCAGGGTACAAACACACTGCCTTCATAAATCACTGTGTAAGAGAAAGTAGAGCAGAAATGCTGAGGCTGGGAGCTGTGGACCTGTCACCTTCAGTTGCGACTGCCATCTCTGTGGTGGCTTGCAGCTGACAAGCTCTCCATTAAACAAGGTGTAATGGAGATGATGCTGGGCATTGCATCATTTGTTGGTGCTCAGGTCTGCAGTCAAAACCAGGCATGCTGCAGTGCTATGCTGCATGTATATCATAAGCAAATGGAGAGAGCTCTTGCTCCATGTGTATATGTTTATGTCTCAATGTATATATGAAATAAAAGGCACATGAAGTTCTGATGTAACTCCCTTGTCTGCTGAGTTTGCCTCAGAATATGCATCCTCTGCAATATTTGGCCGTCTGTATGCAAACTATATGCTGCTACTTCAGCCAACATACGGAAGCCACAATTACAGTAATTTAACAGTTTGAACAAACCTCTGTTTGAATTTTTTATGTATTAGCATATATTTAGCCAAAAAGTGGTCTAGGAAACCTGACCTGAAGTATTTAGTACCCTAAACATTGTTTAGAGAGTCTTCTGATTTTCTCTCCTCTGATCTTGACCAGCTGTGCAGCCCAAGAGCAAAACAGACCAGCATGCCCTCAGAGGAGTCAAGTACAGCTCTTTGAAGAGTTCTTTCCACGTGTCCTGTAAATATTCATCAGTGATTGACTTTCAGTTGTAGGCTTTTTGATTACTTTTTTGATAACTTTTAAATTCAATCTCCGTCTAGAGCTGCCACAATTACAGTACCTCTGGCTACCTGAGTAAAAACCATTTATCACCACCCTTGGAGGGTGACAATTTCCTACCCATCTCATGCACCACTCAATCAGTCGTGGCCAGGAGAATAGTGTAGGAAACAGTGTCAAAAGCTTTGCTGAAGTCTAAACAAACATCATCCATCGCTCTCCCCGTGTCAATAGAAGATGTTATTACATTGTAGAAAGTGATTAATTTAGTCTGTCAAGATTTGTGCTTGGTAAATCGATTGTGGCTTTTCCCAATCATCTGCTTCATTTGGTTTGTAATGGTTTCTAGGAGGACTCATTCTGTCACTTGCCATGGGGACAAAGTAAGACCACTGTGCCTCCAGTTTCCTGGGTCCTCTTTTGGTCCATTCCTGTGGTATGACATTTTAGCCTCTTCTAGTCATCAGGGACATCTTCTGATCTTTGTGTCTTTCAAATATTATAGACAATCTCCTTACAAAAATGCCAGGCATTTTCTTAACACTCTAGGGTGTGGATTTATGTATTTATGGACAAAAAAGGTATTGAGAAATCTGCCTTGTCACTACTGTTAGCAACTAGCTTCCCTGCACTCCTTAAGCAGTGGTCTTGTGTCTTTCCTTCTGCTTACTGCTCACAAATACTGAAGAACCCTTTCTTCTTGACATTTTTTTCCAACTTTAGTCCTAGCTGATCCACAGCCTTCCTGACTGCATCTCTGCATCCCCCTAGCAAGGTGCTTGTAGTGTTCAGTGACTAACTGGCTGCCTTTCCACAACCACTATGTTGCTATTTCTGCTTTTGATTACACCTAAAAGTTCATTGTTAAGCCAGGGAAGTCTTTTGTTTAGATTTCTTCCTTTGCCTTTCTAAAGAATAGACCATTGTTGTCCTTTCAGCAGGCACTTTCAAATAACTCCCAGCACTAACTAACTCGTTTGACTTTTATGGATGCTTCCAGTGGAATCTCTCACAGCTAGGCTGTTGGTGTATTAAAATTGTCTCTTCTAAAATTTAAGGTCTTCATCCTACTACTGGTCTTCAGTGTTCTGGGCAGAACTTTAAACTCCACAATGTTTGCTTACTGTATCCAAAGTGTCATTGGTCATTAGGCTACCAGCATAAGTCAAATAAATCTTGGTTTTGCAAGCAGTAAATCTAGCAATGTGCTGCTCCTAGTCAGCATGTCCAACATCTATAGGAACAAGGAGTCCGTAAGACATTCCAGGATGGCATGTGCACAGTTTTTAATTTTTTTCCAACAAATGTGTGGGTAATTGAAGCCACCCATGAAGACTGGGCTCAGTTGGCCCAAGCCTCCACTGAACAGCCACAGTAAGATTTTGGTGGCTTCACCATCCTGACAGGGAGCATCCTGACACAGTGCATAACATCCTCCTTAGTGATGACCCCTCTATTCATGATCCTAAGGCATTTGTTAAATAGAACTGGCATGGTCTCCACAGCTCTCCTCTATACATGGAAATACCTCTGTCACATGAAGTGCAACTCCACCTCCTCTTCTTCCTTTCTTATCTTTCTGAAAATATTTGTAGCCATCCATTGTGGTCTCCTCATCATATGAGTTTTCCCACCAAGTTTCTGTGATTCTTCTGTCATCTCTCACACTGGGCACAAGGCTCTAGTTCCTCTTGCTTGTTGCCCATATTGCATACATTAGTATACATGCACTTGAGATGGCTGACCTCAGGCTTCTTGCCTTCAGAAAGGATTGGGGAGCATTTCTCACTCCTCTGGTAGATGCACTCATCCACCATGTTCCTTATGGATGTACAAGTGTCAGCTGTGGACTTTAACCCCCAAATTTGTTTAAAGCAGACTATGTGAGAACCAGACTATTCAGTTTCCAGCAAAAGCCTCCATTGATGTTCTTACAAACATGGTGGGAGGGCCAAAATCACTGTTCTTCCTGATGCAGTCCCATGCAGCCCCAGAGAGCTTTGTAGGTGGAACGGCCCTGCCTCGGGAGTGAGTATTTGCAGAAGACCCACCACTAATTTTAGTGGTATTGGATTTTTAAAGAGAATCCATCCTTTGGAAAATTAATCCATCTGACCACAAGCCTCTGTGTGGGAGCTATTCGGAGCAGTTCCAAAGGTTAGGCTTTGTGCAAGCACCCTTGAAGGATTACCTTGCCCCATATGTATTGCCAAGCACTTGTCTGTCTGTTAATCTGGAAGAGTGCAAGACTTCTAAAATTCATTTTGTTGCAAGTAGTACAAAAATACTTTTTAATGGCATCCTTAGATAATAATAACTTATCAAAGATTGAAATGAAGATATTGAGTGCAGTCTGTTCAAATGTTATTTATGTTCTGTCTCTAACATGAACAAAATGCTAATTTGTATCTCTCCATTCCTCGTAAAATTATCCTCTTATATCCTTTTAAAGGTGCTAAATAAAAGAGACCTTGTTGCCAATGAGAGAAAGGGAAATGAGCATATTTGCTTTCTTTGGAGGCTGGGTGGGGAAGGCATCAACATATGACAGGAACTGGCAGAATCAACCAATCCCAGCTTGTAGTCAAATACCCTATTTCTGACATGCGGCATCACCACTAGCTTCAGAAGGAGGTACACGAGAATTGCAATGTCCTCCCAGCATTCCCTTCTCATGACAATGACAGATTGGAGCCCTGAAGCTAATTTTTTTAATGTTTTATTATAATTAACATACAGAGAAGTTTCTAAACTAATTCAATACTAACAATATCTAATGCTTAGCTGAGTACTGTCTCCTAAAGCAGGAGACAAGGGGGAAAAAAAACCAAAAAAACCACAACAGCTTACCAGCTTAGACATCTACCACGTCAAAGTAAGAGTTTCACCATCAAGCTGTACAACTGATTTTCCCTACTGCTAGATGTCAGTAATGCTCAGGCCCCCCTATAAGCACTGGGGGGAAAATCAATATTTGCAAAGAGTTTTGCCTCCTGCAGTGTTCTCACATGCAAACTGTACCCTAGCCATGCCTGTTGATCCTCATGAACTGCAAAAGAAGTAAGGATGATTAGTTAAGCAGTTCAAGTCTGCATTGATTATGGCATGTAACACATGACACATCTGTCACTCAGTCACTGGATGACTGTGTACTGAAACTACTGTTCCAAAAGGACACTCTGTTGGATGAATAATTACTAAGTTTGTGCTATTTCCAGAACACAAAGTGCCTTCTTTCCCTGGACTAGGAACACAGTCCCCACTTCTTTGTTCTGAGAAATTACTTCAGTTTTCAATAATGGCCTACTCATTTGCTGGTGATATTTCACAGAGCAAGACCACCAAGCATTGTACCAATCTCTCATTAGAGGCAAGTAACCCTGCAAAAGAAAGCAGCTGTTACTGGCCATTGCTCAGTCAGCTGTGTGTCTTAAACAATTATTTTTCCAAGGCTCTACTGCTAAAAATGCAAAACTTTGAGGATACAATATGCATTGAAATTATAAAAGTCCATTTGCCAAGTTCTGCCCTTTGTCCACTAAAATATGAAATAAAATAGCATTTCTCTGGACAGGCTTGGGGATTTTTTCCAATTCATCTGCTACAAACTGAACTCATTTATGTACTAAATTTGTGGGGATTTTAAATTAATTTGCACTCTACCTCTGTGCCTTTCCTTTCTGACACCAGAAAGGAGGAAAGAGGACTCCTTGCCTGAGTTATCTACAGTGGTCTACAGAGAGATGGAGTCTTATCCTGGGGTCTTATTTTTCTGTATCCGGTAACACTGGTGGCCACCACTGACTGCTATGGGAGTAAAAACGGTTCACTAGTTTCAGGCCAAATTTTCCTGCAAAAAAAGCTTTGGGATTAGATGTGGCACATCATGTCTTTCCTGAGGACACTACAAAGTGCCTGGGATGGCTGTTAGCCCATAGAAAATGTGATGAAAGTATCTCTCTTAAACAGATGCAGTCAAGCAGGTTACAACAGAACATTTCATTTTGTGTCTCATTTCACTAGTTCCCTTTTATGTCAGCACTGGTCAACCTTTCTTACCTGCTTATAGCAACAAGAGGCTTCAGGGAAGGGAGATTTTGCCTCCTACCCTGACACATGGACTAGGCAGTACCAAGGCTTGACAAATCATACATTGAACTGGCAAAATACTCTCGGAGGAAAAAGAATGGTCTGTTTCACATCAAGCAGCATTTTATATTTGAACATAAATTTAACCATTTCCATACAGAGCTGAAAACATTTCCAGCTGATAGGAAAGCATGTGGTTTTGTTGTTTTGGGTTTGTTTTGTTTTGTTTTGTTCTGGTGGCTGAACCTTAAGTCAGTTATTTGCCTATCTCTCCCCTGAGCTCTGCTCTTAGCTCAGCCACTGAGTTCAAGCAGAACAATAAATGCTAGTTATATTTAGCCCAGCCACAAAATATCTCCAAGGAAATACTTTTAAATTTATTAATATATCTTCTAAAGTACACATTTAGCTTATGATAAGCAGTCATAATCTCAAATGTAAAAAAGGTCAACCATTTTAGATAGCTTTCTACTAATTCAGGATTTATTAATGAATGATGGCATTGCAGCACTGGCAGGAGCATAATATTTACTGAAGACCAAAACAGGTATCCTATCAGGATCTATATGAGATTTCATTATTAGCTAAATTTCAGTTTTAAGAACAAAAAGCCAAATTCTGATTCTGCAACATTGGAAACAACTGGTATAAAAGAGCTGGTTTCTTGTCCTATTCAGTCAACATTAGCATTTTTAGGCCTTCATATATGTATTTGAAATGTCGTGTATTCTGGGTACCACATTGGATTAGTTCCTTACCTTCCCACCCCACACCCCATTTTAAAGCTCACAGACTTGATAAATCCAGAACCTCCTGACAAATAATTTTATGTGTTCATCCGACATAAGGTTTGAGTCATCTGGACCCATTCCCTCCTGCCTCAGCTAGTCTATTGAACACCAATCACAGGACAGTGACTTTGCACTTTGTTTGCTTTGATCCAATTATCTAGTACAAAGCTCCAGTGACTATTGTCAGGGCTGACAACACTCTGCTGTCTAAGCAATGAAGCCACTGGGGCTCATAGCACGAATCTAACTGTTTCCTGTTCTCTGACACCAGATGCAGTAAATTACATTTACTCCCAGATCCCTGAACTCCCAACCCTCTATTCACGAACAGCAGAGCCAGTTCCTGGGTGGGACGGATCAAGCAGAGTAGCTGGTAAGTCTCAAGGAACAAAGAATTATAATACCAGTCCATTAGCCATGAACTCTTTTTGTTATATTACTTTAATGAGTCTGGTGTCCCGATATCACATAAATGCCAGGAAATACTGCTTGATGTGTATTTTTGTAAGTAAGCCAAGGTTTTTTGAACTGCAGTGAGTACTCTCAAAACAAGATAGCTGAACTACATACAAGTACCATAGGTAACGTTCTTAAAAAAAACCAAAGCAAACATGGAAACATTCGGTTCTTTCCATCTCTTCTGGTAGAAATACACAGTATTTAGGCCAAGGTTTTGTGTGCTCTCTTGTACCCATGCAAATCCAGACAGCACTACCAAGACCACATACGTTCTTCAAGTATTTATGTCATTTATACTGCTTTGTGTGCCATTCTTTCTTCTTGAGAAAAGGTGGGCTTGTTTTGTGCTTGGAGTCATACAGAGAATTTTCTAACTCATATTTTCCAGATTGTGTGTGTGTCTTAAATGTAACCACAAGATTGTAACCACAAGACTGTTAGAAGCTGTATATTTTTATTGTTTTCAAAATCCTTGTTTTCTAAATAATGTACTCCCTATCTCAAGATCGAATCACTGGTGGCTGCCTAAGAGGTGTCCCAAGGAAAGGGATAAAAGGTGGCTTACTTGAGAAATGGATTAACTAGCATAGCAAAGCAATGTCTGCAGCTAAAGCATGGTACACAGCTATGAAATGTGTAATTTTTCTGCAAGTTCTGTTGCAAGCCATTCCAAAATCTTTCCTTCCACCAGTGCTTACCCTGGTATGTCTTTAGAGCAAGCTTTCCTGTGTGTTTTGTGCTGTTTTGTCGACAACAAGAAAATAATATTTTCTTTCTTTTTTTTTTGATGACTCAGAAGCCTTGTAAATGTAAATCATAAATGTATTGCATGCATGCAATAGGTATTCTTAAAGGTGGGCTGTAACCATCCATCTTAAAACAGGCTCAAAGTGCAAATAGATTTTTTTTTTTAAAGAAAAGCCTCTGAATCCATAAAGAATCTAGATCCTTCTGCTGGCACGTTGGGATCTTGTCCTGAAGCACTACATCATGTTTCACTGTAATTAAAGCTTGTGCAGAGAACTTGTACTTGTGAATACTGGCTGTCATCTTCAAGTACTGCTTTCAGTTCCAACTCTATTGTCAGGTAGTTTTGTATTCTATTAGTAGATCACATTTTGCAGTAAATACACTTTGGTTAAATAAAGATATTTTACCACCAACATTAGTTCATTTTGCAGCTACTTTGACAAGCTAAGCTGCTATGTTTTCTCACAGAGAACAAACATTATGCACACAGGCAGATGAGCAAGGTTCTGTTCACTTCTCTCATGGCAGTGGCTTTTACTGGAGAACATTTTCTAAGAAAATCACATATGTTTATGCATTTACTTAGCCAAGTAGCTTTAATGCAGTCCCTAGATTAGGGAGAGAACAAAAACCACATTATGACAATATCTAAAATCACTGCAGTAAAATCACAGTAGAAGACATGAAAATAAAATGTTGACAGAGCCAAAAGTTTAAGCAAATTAGCCAGAGTTGAAACACAAAAGGGACACACCTGTTAACTTTCTAGGAAAATCTCTTCCAAGAAATGCTAGAACTTGTTGCCTGAAGTCTCCCTAATAGATGAGATACTGTTACATGACAGTACTCCATACTGTACATAAAAAGATGTATCTTGCAACTCTTCTTAAATATTGAACCATAGAATTTTAGGTTTGGGTTGGAAGGAACATTAAATATTATCTAGTTCTAACTGCCCTGCCATGGGCAGGGATGCCATTCGCTAGATCAGATTGCTTAGGGTGCCATCCAGCCTGGCCTTGAAAACTTTCAGGGATGGGGCATCCACAGCTTCTCTGGGCAACCTGCTCCATGCCTCACCACCTCCTGAGTGTTTAAATCTGCCCTTTCAGTTTAAAACCATTGCCCTTTGTCCTGTATCTATCCAGCCTTATAAAGACCCTCTGCCTCATTTTTATAAGCCTCTTAGTGGTACTGGAAGGCTGCAAAAAGGTCTGCACAAAGTCTTCTGTTCTCCAGGTTGGACAATCCCAGCCACTTCAGTCTCTCTTCATGAGAGAGGAGCTCCATCCCTCTGATCATGTTCACAGCTCTCCTCTGAAACTGCTCCAAAAATGTTCATATCTTTTTTGTGCTGAGGTTCCCAGACCAGGATGCAGTGCTCCAGGTGGATAGAGTAAGGGCAGAGTAGAGAGGGATAATCACCTCCCTCAAGCTGCTGGCCACACTTCTTTTGGTGCAGCCCAGGATACAATTGGCTCTCTGGTCTGCAAGTGCATGCTGTTGCCTCATGTCAACTTTTCATCCTTGACAACCCCCAAGTCCTTCTCCTCGGGGCTGCTCTCAGTGACTTCTTCTCCCAGTCTGTCCTCACGTTTGGAATTGCCCCAGTCCAGCTGCAGCTCCTTGCACTTGCACTTGTTGAACACCATAAGAGTCTCATGGGCCCAATTCTCAAGTATGTCCAGGTCCCCCTGCATGGCATCCCTTCTTTCTTTTGTGTCAACTGCACTGCTCAGCTTTGTGCCATCTGCAGATTTGCTGGGGGTGCCCTGGATCTCACTGTCCATATAATTTATAAAGATACTGAAAAGTATGAGTCCCAAGTGAGAGCCCTGAGGAATATCAGCCTTGAATATCAGCCAATTCCCTCAGGATCCTGGGGTGCATGTCATCCAGTCCCATGGACTTGTGGCTATTCAGCTGCATCAGGTGATCTGAAACATGTTCTTCACTTGAAGTGGAAGGGTCTTCACTTCCCTCACACCCACCCAGAGGATCAGGTACTTCGGAGAATTGAGAAGCTTGACTCCAGTGAAGACCAAGGCAAAAGAACTCATTAAGTACCTCAGCCTCCTCTGTATTAGTAATCACCAGTTGTCCCTTCTTGTTTGCAGGGAGGTAGATTCCTCTTGGCCTTTTTTTCCTAACCAATGTACTTAGAATTCTTTTTTGTTACTCTTCATGTCCCTTGCCAAGTCCTATTCCAGCTTTGTCTTGGCTTTCCTGACCCCTGACATTAAACCATACTCCTGTACTCTCCCTGGGTCACTGTCTCTGCTTCCACTGGTAGATTTTTCTTTCTTACTCTTTGTTTTGAGGAGGTGACTTTAGTTCAGCCATGCCCGTTTCTGGCCTACCTTGTTTATTTCCTACACACTAGGATAGAGCTCTTGCATGCTAAGAAAAGTGATAAGACTTGTAAGCTCTGGTCAGCCCCTCAGTCCTTAAGGACTGTTTCCCAGAGGATCTCATTCACCAACTCCTCAAACAGCTGAAAGTTCACTCTAGTAAAATCCACGAGTTTGTCTTTGCTCTTTGATCATGCTCCTATGCTCCTCAAAGTCACCATCTCAAAATGGTCAGGTCCACATGATTTAACTCTCAGATTTTTGCCATCTGCTTTTGAATTCATTCCCACCGTACAAGTCCTCTTTTAATACACAATACTGACCTAAATTTGTGCATCAAAACAGGGAGGGTCTGGCAGATTGCATCCTCTTCTGCATTACAAATACATGTCACTCAACTATTTCACATGAATATCCCCAGTCTGTAATGAAAAGTCATGCACCAAATAGCATTTTTAATTTTCAAAGAAAAAGAAACACAGGATCCCTAGGGAAGCTCAAGGTGCTACTTCTCTCTGAGAAAGTAATAGACAAGCAGTTGATGGGCTCTCTTTTGAGTTGTGCTGTTCAGGACAAATCAGAAACTTCTGCCAGTCATAGATGATTTTCTGAACGTGCTGTTGCTGCCTCATGGTTCAGCTTAGCTTCAGTTCAGCTGGCCACTCAGAAACCTGCCAGAGTTAGGATCTCCACCATAGGCAAGCCAACCTCTATTTTTACCACTGTAATGTTGAAAGTTATTGAATAATATCTGCCTGAGCAGCCCTGGTGAGGTCAAGGCATGTTCAGAGCCCACTCACCCAAGCCCTAGTCACCAAGCCAATAAACAAAATTCTTCTCCCTTTCTTTTTCCCCCTCAAGAAACTCACCTAGAAAGTTCTAGCGTGTTAGTGTTAGTACCTGCATCTCTTTGTTCAGTTATCACTGTAAATTCGATTAAAGGCTTCAGAGCGGAGACACTTGGATAAGACATAAAGGGCACTTTCGCACAAGTTCCTGGGCTGGGACAGTCCTGAGCAAGTGGTCCATGCTAGCTGCTCTCTGAGCTGCAATATGGCAACAGTCTGCCACAGTTTCTCAGAGCAATTGCTTTGTAGCTTAATTCTTACCAGCCCTTGGGCAACAGTTTTTTCTTTATTTCTAGCCTTAATTTCCTGTTTCCAGCCATGCCAGCTGCCTTGCAGTCTCCAGCTGCGCACCTCAGAGCTCAGCTCTCAGATCTCAGCTCCTTTCTGGCTGCCCAGGCTGCTCTGGGGTGCCCAGGCATGAAAACGCCAGCCCAGGAGGGAGATAAAAAAACTCTAAGCCCTGCTTTATTGTGGAAATGCCCTGGGTCGTGACAGCTGTGGACACAACTAGTCCACAAACCTCCTGAAGAAGTGGTAAAACACAGTCCTTAGAGGTAGGAACCACTAGGTTGCAATGGTCCAGGTGAGAATGGTGCTTCTGCAGCCCACTCTAAGCTTTTAGCAATTCATCACCCTCAAATGCAGAAAGGCTCCTTCACCCACTGTCATCTCTATCCCATGGCTCCTCACAGGTGTTTGTGTGGTGTTGTACTTGACCTACCCAGTCCTGCTGCAGCTGGCTGAGGTCTGAGCAGATGTACACAGCACATAGATGGCCAGACCCAACAATTTTGCCCACCAGACTGCACTCTTAGTGTACAAAGGAGACCATTTCATGGAGAACAGCGTGCACCTGCTCACCAACACATTAATTTTCAGTCTGGCACTATAGGCAGTGTAATGATGCATGCTATTATAAATTTCCCATTGATGATTAAATATTTTGCTTTAAAGTTGCAGGAAAAGTAGTTCTACTGTGTGTGAATAAAAAGACTGAAGAAATATCTTGGAGTAACAGTAAATTTTTATATTGATTATTTTTTTAAATACAAACACACCAAGCTACATTGATTCTTGGGGCAAGGATATTCTGTGTGCATTTGAAAGTAAATCAGGAAAAAAAGCAAACATTCCAGTATGTGGTATCGCCAGGTAAGATAAATCATGATTACACCATTGAGGTCCGTTGATGAAAGTGATCACTGTAAGTTTCACAAACACTTGTCACTGCTTGTGGTAATTTGTAATTAAGTGTCTGTGGATGTCTGTCCAGGAGCCAAAATGTCTTCATATGCATACAAGGAATGCTTAAACAAATGAACACTTTGGAAAGTCTGAGATACCTTTGCGCATTTTTCCTTTGAAGAGCTGTCTAGTGATATGTCATCATATCTCAGAATGGGTGTTGGAGCAAACTGCTTGTCTATTCCTACTGTGTGGTCTACACTTTTCATCTCATTATTACATCCTTAACTGCTAGGAAACCTTTGCTATTCTAAAGCAACAGCCCTCACACATGTTTTTACCTGTTGCTTCATGACTCTTTGAAAATCAGTTCATTATTACGTTTTTTCTTCAACTTTCACAGTGGTGCTTAATGCTTAATTCATATAAACAAGGGAGTGCTTCTTGACTATTTTGTACATTCTCTTAACCTGGAAGCAGAGGTCACCGTCCATGTCTTGGTGTGAAAGCTGAGAGCTGCCCTGCCAAACACCTGTGGGAGAACTTGTCCTATTCCCGTGTGATTTTGTTTTCCCACATGTAGAACAGAGATAAACAATATTTCTTTACCCCTCTAAAATGTTTTGAGTGCTATGGATGGAAGAGTTAAGCAAGGACAAGCACTGATAATTAAATGGTCTGGGTGTTGCAGCAAACAAAACTTGTTACCGACTAACTGACAGTTTGATGGTAGAAAAGAGGGTAGAGGGGTTCTGTCTGAATTTTGAGGCAAGTTCAGAATGGAAAGTTAGGGGGCAACCTGCATGCTATCACCTCCCCTTGTCTAAGTTACACCTAACTTTTTGGTGCTCCTAGCTGACCAGAGACAGCTCCGTGAGCTGGAAGAGTAGGTCCTCTTTCCTGCAGATATGCCCAACCTCCACCTACATAAAAAGCCATAGTGTAATAATGTCCACAGCACTGCATCCCACCTCTAACGTAGAACACTTAGCCATTTAGAAGCAGGAGATAGGAAAAAGGGGCACCATAGTTTTCTTTGTCTGTTTGGCAATTAACCATTCACTGGCTTTTTTTGTTGTAACATGCACTTCCTCTCTTGTTTTCATTCAAGCTTTGTGCACCATGGAAATTAATGTGGAGAAAGACAAACAGACAGGAGAGACCAAGATTGTCTCTGCTTCACCTGTTGGCCCAGATGAGGCCCATCAAAGAGGATTCAAAGTCTATGATGATGGTTCCAAGGTAGTCTATGAGGTTCACTCTGGTGGCACAGTGGTAGAAAATGGAGTACATAAATTAAGCTCAAAGGACGTAGATGAACTTATGCAAAAAGCTGGACAATCAAGTGTAAAAGGAGGGTATGAAAGAATGACTGTGTCAGACAAAAATGTGGTAGCTGATGGAAACCTTAGCCATATGAAGGAGCAAATGCTCTTCAAGGAGGCAAAGCTGGAAATGGTACACAAATCCAGCAAAGGACGTGCTGTGAACCCTCAGCCACAAGACAAACCCTGTAGTGGTGAAACCCCAGAGGCCAGTGCAGATCAGCCGGTGACAATGATATTTATGGGCTACCAGAACATCGATGATGAAGAGGAGACAAAGAAAGTGCTGGGCTACGATGAGACCATCAAGGCAGAGCTTGTGCTGATCGACGAAGACGACGAGAAGTCACTGCGGGAGAAGACAGTGACTGACGTTTCCACCATGGATGGGAACGCTGCTGAGCTGGTCTCTGGCAGGCCCCTGTCAGACACGACAGAGCCCTCCTCTCCCGAAGGGAAGGAAGAGAGCCTGCCCTTGGAAGCTGCCCCAGGTACACAAAAGAAAAAGCGCTGTCAATGCTGTATTGTCATGTGAACACCTCCTCCTTCCCCACCCCAGGCAGCTCCTGCTCCATCACTTACCTAGACCTCACTGTACTTCTAACTGCAATACTGTGAACTGGAAGTGAATGCCTCCATTGCCTTGCAGTTGGGTTGCTTTTCTTTCTAGTTCTTCAGGAAGAGGAATGCATGGTTATTTTCCCATCAGGCACACTCTTTGATGTTGGGGAAGGGTTGGGGGTTTTTGGTTTCTTTTTCTCTTTGTGTTGTTGGTGATGGTGTTTTGTTTTGGTTTTTTTTCCTTACTGCTACAGAGTGAGAGATAAACAAGAAATGGAACATATGTTTTCATGTTTATTTGATTTATATATATATATATTATACATATAAAATGAAAACACTTTTTACTTTTTTTCTTTAAGTATCTGGCAGGCTTGATCAGATTCCTAGGATTTTGTGGGAGTCTGAGTTTCACAGCCAACAGATATGAGAGCCTTAAAAAGATGTTATTTCTCCTTTTTAAGAAAAATCACATTAAGCATTATTTTATAGATCATATTTTTTATTTCTTAGGGAAAGGCTCAGATCACTTTACTGTTTTGATTTGCTAAAACTCAGACATGCCTTTCCCAAAAAATTGCATAATTTTGGTTTTTAGTAACTTTCCAGTTTAGTTTGTGGTGTCAGAAAAGCCCATTAGCTGTTTCCACTTATTGGTAATATCAGAAGTGGATCTTAATTATTCTTTCTAGAAAATGGATGAATGATCATTTTGCTTTATATAAATCTTCCAGATTGCAGTATTGTATATGTACTTCATCTCCCCAAATTACAATTGAAATTGACATGAAAAAGATGCAGCTTTCACACCAACAGAAATGGAGTCACTCCTCAGAGTCACTTTCAGTAACTCTGCTGATGTTTATACATGAAGTGTTCCTGCTGAACTCCAGTAGAAGAGGGATACTGCTTTCTATTTCCCTAGAATATAAATGAACTTCTCTGACAGTCTGACCCTGTCCCTACTGGATTCAGTGATGAAACTCTCAGTGCTGGGAATGAGGGCAGGGCCAGAGTTTTCTTTTGTAGCTCTTATGAAGTGTAATTTCTCACAGAGTGTACCTTCAGTGGACCTACATACATAATGACAGGCATTTGGGTCTCATGCTGCCCTGCTTGTGCAGGTAAAGCTCCTGTGGAGGCCCACTGGAGTTTTGTTAGAGCAGCTGTTTTGGGAGATCCTCTAGCCACAAGACTAATATATACAAAAATTGCTGGTGGTTTTGGATGCTTCCTTTTCTAGTGTGGGGCACTAAAAGATGCGTGATTTCCAGTGTATATTTCTTCATCTGACCTCTGAAAATCAGGCCTCTTAAAAAAACTAAAGATGAAAATGTAAAAATGTGAAGGCATCCAAAATCAATAGGTCTTTTTTTTTTATTGTTCCTTGGTTCTTCTAAATGAGAAAGCAGCTAGCTTTTTAATGGAGACTTACTATGAACCTGATTCTTGTATCAAACTGGTTTGGCTTAAGTTTAACTTCACTCATTGTAGTGGAGTTTCTCTGGAATTATAACTATGTGAGTGAGATTAAAAATCAGGTTTTATATTTTCTGATAGTGCAAACAAGTACTGAAGATTATTTTGAAGTGTCTTTGAAACTATCAAACTTATAACAACAACTGAAAAAAACAGTTAAAAAAAAGAAAAAAAAAGAAAACAACAGAAACCTCTTTTCAGTCTGAGATGGTTCCTATGGTATTTCTGTTCTTTCTTGGATGGTGCTTTTACTGCATTAATTGTTAGTCCAGAGCATCTGATTAAACACAGTTCTTGCTCTGTACTCTTTTCTTTCTGTGCCAGTAAAAAAAGACACTTGTTCAGTGGTGGTTATATGAGGCACACTGAAAACCTACACACACAAAAAAAAGCAAAAGGTAATTCCCATGTTAGGTCACTCAGCTGTCACTGTGGAACTGGTCAATTAAATTTCTCACCACTGCCCAGGTGACTGTCAGACCAAAAAAAAAAAAAAAAAAAAAGGTTGTAAAAAAAGAAAGAGTAGTAAAAGACAGTCTCACCTCTTTGACACCTGCAGAAATTTTGCTGACCTCCATATCGACTGCAGTGGCAGAAATAGAATAAACTTCCACAAGCTCCCTTTGCCTCCCCTGGAGGCGTTTGGTTGGGAGAAGGACCAAATTCACTCAAAGAAGCTCTGCACAGCATTCTTTGACTCAGGCTTAGCTGGTTAAGTTTTATCACAGAGGGAAAGGGCCACAGATCCTCATATTACAAGAAAAGTTTGTTAGAAACTAGCAGTCTGTGTGTGGTTTTGGATGAGATGTGTGGGGTTTGGGTTTTGTTTTTTTTTTTTTAAGTTGGTGGTGGTGGTGGTTGGGTGGTTTATTTTTTTCCCCTTTCTCTCTTTTCCTAGAAGTGGTAAGCATTTACAAATCTAAACATTTCTTAAAACAAGACCGTAAGTTTCAAGTCCAGTATGGTAGGTGAGGCTGTCCCCAGCCATGTTGAGGAGCCCTGCAACACAAAGGGTGAAGCCCTTTCTGTCTTGCATCTCCCTGTGAATAATGGGAAGCCCAGTGCACTTTGCAATAGTTCTGTCACTCTGGGGCCTGCTCACCTCACCAGTAATAAATCTCCCAGCCAACTCCTCCTGGCTTGGCCAGTCATCTTGTTGCTCACCACCTTCTCCTCTCTGGGTGTGATGCCATCTTCACAGCCATCCTGGCCTCATGGCGTCTTCACAGCCTAATCTTTTTCTCCCTGCCACTCCTGTCCCCATATGGACATTTCTTTTCAAAACCTCCTACTTGGAAAATTTGGGATATCATAATAACCTGGCCTATTCTGTCCCTGCATCTCTTGAGCCATGTGCTCCCCTGTCAGATGACCTTCTGGTTCAGCACCAATTCAGCATTTTGGGGATGACTCCCTTAGCAGCCAGCTTTGGGAGATGCTTGCTGACGCTGGGACCAGAACGTGTCTGAGACCACTGCACCATCTGAGGCACAGTACAGTGAGGAGATGGTGGCACACCACAGTCCAGAAGTGGCCCTTTAGTGGTTAGAAGTAGAGCACAAGCCTTAAACCTTAAACCTCTCAAGTATCTACTGCTCAGTACTTGTAGCTAACATTGAGTGCCTAGGAAGGCCAGTCGTTTTTATGTGTTCACACTAATTCCATGGTTCACAGGCCCCAGTAGGTCCAGGAAAGCTAAAGGGTCACCTGCTAAAGGGTTGGTCTTTACAGGTCAAAGGCAGTTCCCCGTCTGTGGTCAAGGAAAAACAAGAAATAGGAACTAATGGGTCAGAAATCACAGGGCCTTAGCTGAAATATGCTTACTCCAATCATCCTCTAAGGGCAGCAGCCATGTCTGGACATTGTCTTGTCCCTTCTAGCCATTAGCCAAGTTACGGGGGAATTCAGATGCATTAGCCCAGACTGATGAATGTAAACTGGTTTTCCAGGGATGGTTTGGGCTTTGAAATGGTTGGTTTTCCCCTTACCCTTGGGCTGCCTGTGAAAATCCATGCAATCAGGTGCAGGGGAAGCGGCCTGCTCTGTGGTCAAGCTGAGAGAGATTTTTGTAAGGATCATTATGGCATGGGTTATTCAATATTGTTTTAAGCAAAATCCCTCTCTGTTTAACTTATGCCATCACATGTACTTTTTCAGTTTCAGCATGAGGGGATACAAAAAAGTAGAGTCAGAAACTGGTTCAGTAATAGCATTTTGCCACAACAAACTGCTCGCCTTAACTTTTGTAAGAAAAACAAAGAAAAACCTCTTTTCAGTGTATTTTTTCCTAGACTGGGAAAAAAGTAACCTAGGAAACTTTTTTATATTTTGTATTTTCTAAGTTTCTATAAACCCACGCTCCATGTTGTCCCTTGTTTGCCTTCAGGGACCGTTTCTTTTGCAAACCACTGCATTTAACTTTCATTCCTTCTTTTTTTTCTTTTTTTAATTTAATAGAAAAAATATACAAATCAAAAACCACAGCATTATGATTAGTGGCTAGGCAATCTCTTTCAATTACTAGAATATCAATACAGAAAGAAAAGAATTACAGGGTTGTTTTCTTTTTTTTAATTTCTTGTGGCTGATGTACTGTATGGTATATGTTTACAGAACTCCTCTGGTCTGCCTTTGTGATGTTATCTAAATGAATGACAAAGTAGGTATGATGTGCCATTTGACAGTTTGCCTTAGCACTCTTGGGTTTCCTTCTTCTTTTTATGTATCTTTTATTTCCTTTTTTTCTTTTTTTTTTTTCAAAAAATGCAGGCTGTATTCCAAAGCTGTATAAACACAACATTATCTTTCAATCCCCAGCAAGAGAAGTGTATGCAAGCCCTTCTCTGAGAATTGTACCTCCACTAGTGCAGTATGAGACTTCAGCCTTGTAAACAAAAATGTGTATGCCTAATTCTGCTGTGTGTAGACCTGTTTCATCCAACAGGTCTGCTCACAGAAAGAACATTGTAGGCATCTACAAGACCAGGGCATGAATGATCAACACAATAGTTTGGGTGTTCCTTACGTACCTGTACAGATTTTATGCACTGCTGAGTTTTCCCAAGATGGTGTAATATGAGAGGCTAACTCTAAGCACTGTAGCTCTACTGAGAAAAATACAAAACAAAATGGTGCTTAGCATCTGGTAGGATCAGTCAGCATTGCTACCATCTATGAGCAAACATTCCGAGGGACTTCCCTGACGGCTAATATATTAGTCCCCTGACTGTACCTGAGTTCACTACTGATTCTTCACACCTGAAATTATTAGGATACCACAGACTAATCTGAGCAGAAAGATAGCATAGAGAGTTGCTAGAGAAATAAAAGGTGTTCTACCTTTTCATTTAATCGAACATCGAAATGGCATACTTGGAAAGTAAGCGGGGATATAATAGAAAATGTAGTATTTTACATTTGTGTATTTTTTTAAGGAATAAATATTTTTGTAATGAGATACAAACCCTAGATGGGTATTGAGTTTTGGAATATCATCCTTCCCATGACACTGGGCCTTTCAACTTTTTCATACATTTATGACAATGCCCAAATTCTTGGGATCTTTTGTAGACCTAACCACATTTTTTTTCCAGGAAGAAGGATCACAACACCTTTTAAAGAGTCAAGTTAGAAGAGTAGAATCCAATAAAGCTGCTATAGACACGGCTAAATAAGTAAACATGTTTCACAGGAAAAGGTGGACCTACACCTTCTACAGCTAGTCAAATTTCTTTAACTAGAAAGCAAACATAATAGGCAATAGCTAAATACTTTCAGCAGAGTGGTATGGCTAATAGAGGAAATACATGTTTTGTCATATTTTATCCAACATTAGATTTCAAAGTGCAAGAGATGGTGCCACTGGAAAGAGTTGAACAAAATATTTTAGACAAAGTAGAGGATTTTCCCACATGCTGAAGCATGGATTCTTTATATTTTCTAAACTCACTAACTTTCAATCAGTTCTTGTTGTCTGTTGGAAAGGTCAGGGTTTGCTCAAATTGTGTTTCTTGAGCCTTCTGAGCAGCAAGAGTAAACTTTAATTCTGAGCTGAGTAGCTGCAGACTATGACAATATCCAACAAAAATATAGACTGTAGTTTTTGTATGTAAAAGAGTAAATTCTATAAAATGACTGACTTTGTTCAGTTCAGAATATAAATGGATTGTCACCTGGTCCAAAGAGAATATAAATCCAACTTGTAATATAAACTTCTATTAACTTAGCTTGTAAATAGTGACAAGGGTGCATGAAGTTCTTTAAAATTCCCACTTATATTTAAAATTAAACAATTATAAAACTGAGCCTTTTTCCTTGTAGGTTCAAAGAGTCTTGCAAAATCTATACTATTTTACCTGTGATGGTTCCACTTAAGTTGTTCAGTGGATTAAGAATAGGTCACTTTTCTTAAGGGCAAACCTGTGAAGAATTCCAAGCCCCTCCTTCAGTTTGCAAAAGCTTCTCTGTGTGGGGTTTTGCTGCTATTGTATTTGAAAGCTTTCCTGCAATTGTTTCCCAAATTCTTCTCAAAGGTGAATTTAGGGGTTTGTTCTAAGAATTAATCTACTTCAGAAATTGAATTAAAACCCCTTAATTAAATTTTTAGAATTAGCTGAGTAACTCAAGTTCACCAGTTTTTGTATATTTATACATTTTTAACTTGCACTGGTATGTTAGTGACTTATACCAAAATTTAGACCTTGCATATCTATTCATCAGGTCTGTAAGACCTTAGGATTTGCCCATGAGCATAAAATGAAGCACCTAACTAGTCTTTTTCAATGGGATGACCTGGACAAGTAAAATTTAAGCACATGCACAAATATTTATAGGGTCTGGTCTTTAAGCAATATGCTACAGGCAAGGCTTATGCTGCTTTAACTGTGTCTTTCATAAGTTTAATTAGAATTTTAAACAGTGTTGTGAAACTGGTGCACTTTTCTGCAGAGGGTTTTGGAGCATGGTCTTGTTGCTGATTGTGTTTGAGGAGACAAACACCCTCCAAGAACTCTTGAAATCCCACTGCCTGGAGACACAGGGAACAGAGGGCTAAACTTTATGCCTCCACATGAGCACAGAAAAGAGGCAGTATAACTTCTATTTCCTAATTTTTCTCTCTGCACACCTTTGCCCCAGATACTGCCTGTCCCCTGTCTCTGTGTTTGTTCTCATTCTGAACACTGTGGCTCAACTTATAACTTTTTCTTCATGCCTCTGCTTCCCTTTTTGTGGTATTCTAGAAAAAAGAAGGGTAAGAAAGGAGAGACCAGACTTAAAAAACTCACCCTAGGCCTGCTGGTGTCAGTCCTAAGAAATTATGCTATTTGTCCTCACTATTTGGACATTTTCCTCCCTTTTCCTAGATTCTTCAGACATATTTGATAACAAAGGAGCACTCCCCCTCTCTATACATATGGCATCTTATGGATTGCCCAAACAGCGAGTTCCATTAACATCTGGCTATTTAGGTAAATCTGCTATCTCTCTTACTATTCCTTTGGAACACACTATGCCCCTTGAACTCATATGAGCCAGATGTGTCCAAGTGCATAAAACATCAGCACCCAGAAAGCAGTTCTTACAGCAGCAGAAGGCAGTCCACCCTGCCATATGTCAGGTTGCTATTACCAGGGCAGAAAAGCCTGGAGAAAATGTGAACTTCCCCACAAACTGATCCAGCATGCAAAGCATTCTCAGTAAAATTAGCTGCCAAGAATCTACTGGTATCCCTCCAAGATAATATGCCTGTTAAAGAGAGGTAAACTCCAAAAGTAAGAAGGTTTTGTACAACTATATAAAGTCCCAGTTGAATGTGGCGCTTAAGCTACACTAACCTTAAGCACATACTTGATGAGTAACACATACTTAGCACTGGGCAGGTTAGGGATAGCCTTGAGGATGTGTGAAGATCAGCAAGTATTTATGATTAAGGTGCTTTACCGATGATGGTCTCAAATATTGTGCCTGATATTACTGTTATTTTGCAAGGAACTGCTTAGGGGCAGATACAACAGAAATAATCAATCTGAAAGTTTTTGCTTTTCCATTGACC
This sequence comes from Argya squamiceps, assembly GCA_037834095.1. Taxonomy (NCBI): domain Eukaryota; kingdom Metazoa; phylum Chordata; class Aves; order Passeriformes; family Leiothrichidae; genus Argya; species Argya squamiceps. Next base: position 22,304,979 of record JBBMKD010000115.1, read on the forward strand.
AACTGAATCTGACTGCAGCAAAAGTAGCCAAGAAGAAGCAGGTCAGGACAAATGCAAACACATTCCTGAAGGCTTTCTGCCCCTCCCAACTACGTTCACTCCGTAGAAAAAGAACAACTCTTTATAGGGGTTCAAGAAAATGTTGTGTAAAATGCAGCTTGTATGGTGAATGTAGATTGTGGTTGAGATTTTTTTTTAAGCTTTGGTCTCCCACTGTGTGAGCTAATGTAAATAAAATCCCATTTTGTTGGGGAAAACTGCTGTGCTAACACTGGATTAGAATTGCTGGGGATAGCTGCTGTACTTTGTAACCTGAAGTGTACTTTTTTGACTGTTAGGTTTTTTTCTTCAGATTAAAAAAATGAATACAAAAAAAAACCAAAATAAAAAAACCAAGAACACTGCCAGCAACAGCCATGCTGTAACTGTGGCTTCTCTTTTTTTTTTCTCTGTACAGTACTACTAGTAAATAAATCTGCCTTTTCACTGCGCCTATTTCTGTGTCTTTTTACTGTGTTTCTCTCTACCTACCACTGTTCAAGATACCCTATGATCTCAAGGACATACTGCACAGGAGCTGCCTCTCTCACTAAAAGAATTAAAGTACTAACTCCACAGTTGGGTTTTTTCCCTTTCCTCCACTGCTGTGCCCTGTTGCTGTTATTTTTATGAGATTCTTCATACATATTAACTCATTGTACCTGCTACTGTCTCATTTCTTTTTTCCTTTCCTTCTCCTGTGATACTTTGCCAAGCATATTGTAGACCCTGCTGCTCTAGAATCACATGGCACATTTTTAAATTTGCAGAAGAAAACAAAGACTGGGTTTAACCAGCAAGGCAGTACATTCTGAGTGAACTTGTTTCCCAACTGAGCATATATAATTTGTGAGAAAAGAACACTGAATTATTTAAGGACCAATAAAATAAACAGTGTGCAAAACCCTCAAGTAGGTGTTTTTTTTTCCCTGAAATGCTGTGTTTACCTGAGGTTAGAACTGTGATAGGATCAATAACATAGCTAGGCATCATGTGCCTGCTTCTCAGAAATTTAAAAATTCATCTTAAAGTCTGACATTTAAGAAATACACCACAAGTTGCCCATTGCTACACAAGTACCCACCCTCTGCTCCTTTCACCCAGAAGCCATAATGATAAAATGTACATGTACACACACACAGGCCTTTGCAATAGGGTACTTCTAAGCATCACAGAAGGGAAAACGGCCCTGCATTTCTGCTTTATAATTTAGTCCTGAAAGTTTTCCAGTAGGTGGGGCTTCAAATTGGTTTTTTTCTTACTTGTGACAGAAAGTCAGTTTGGCTGTCCAAGAAGACTCTGTGAATGCTGGGAGAACTGGCATGGTTCTGTAATCAAAGGACTAGAATTGATTCAGCTGAGAGAAATTATTATAATTGTTTCAATCTCTTTGGATTTGCAAATACCTTTCTGATTCAAAATGTGTGTCAATATGGCAAAAGGAGGGATCACGAACTTGAGTTAGCAGTAGTGTCTGTGAGAAGACCATGAATCAACAAGGGCATTATCATGTGCAAGTAAGTTACTGCTTGGACACTTGGATACATCAGGTACATATTCCATCTGTTAGTGCATACCATGGCCTGTGACATACTCTTATTTTCATTCCACCTCACTTTATTCCATTGCAATGAGAAGATTTTTCAGCTGATAATTCCTCTGCTGTACAAAACTGAGTCATCCAAGTAAACACCAAAAAAGATTAGACAATTTTAATATTGCTGCTGTTACTAAGGTTTCAGAAACAAGGTGTTCCCATGCATTTCCCCTTTTAAAATTTCTAAGAAAAAAAAAAGGGTGGGAGGTTGGGATATTTTTAATAAAATGTTTAGCAGCTGGCCAGATAGCACAGCACTCTCCTGAAACTCTTCTGAGTGGTTCTGTGGAGGTCAGTGGCATCACAGAGAGCATATTCAGCACGTAGGAGGCCTCTCAGGTTTTGCTTCTTTTTCATTTATTTTAATGGCTCTGTATCCCTCTAGTAAAATAGGGAAAATAGGTGCTTACTCTCAAAGTTCAACACTCAAGGTGTTTCAGTAATGGCGGGGGGCGGGGGGAGAGAGGGAAATGGAGTAGCACATTTTCAGAGAGCCCCTTACTTTCCTGCAAGACCTTCACAACCTGCCCCTAATGCCTCAAAACTCATAGCAACTCTGCCAAAATTCTTACTTCACATTATGATATTTTCAGGGTTGCATGAAGAAAGCTTTAAGGCTAGTTACTGTAAGAATGAATAATAAAAAAGGGATGAGAAGTTAATAACAGTTTTTGCTGTTCCAAGACCTTCATTTGTAGTTCTCATGTGCTGCTCAGATGTCCATTGCATTATGCACAGTCACATATGAATTTGCTGTAACTGTTCATGGGGAAATACAGGCTGGTCTCTGAAGAAGTTTGCAAAACCACAGCATTTGGCACAACTGTACAGAACATCCTCCATGTTTGCCTGTGATAGAAAAAACTACCTGCTTTATTGTCACAAGAGTGTAGTTGACACAAGTCAGCTTCTCAGATGAGACAAGGAAGGAGATACTTGTATAGAAATACAGTTTACTATATCAGACTTGGAGGAGGGCACTTCCTAAAATATAACCCAAAATAAGAACTAAGGCAAAAAATAGCTGGCTGAGATAAAGATTGGGTCACTCCAAATATGGGGCCAGGAGGGGTTGTGTTGGAACACAGACACTGGCATGCAAACCTAGGAACTTGGTTGCCACAGAAAGAAGGGAATTGGCTCCTGTGTTTTGTACACAGCAGTTCTTCCTGGTGTAAGGAAGTGAGGACTCTGGACTCACTGAGCACTAGTAAAGATGCTGGCTCAGGTCCTGGGAAACATCATTTCCAATTGCTGCTGCTCTGAGCGGTTCAGCAAAACCTCACAAAAAGTCTCTCATCTGCAGATCTACAAAGGTATGTAGAGACAACTTCATCCACTTGATTTAGACAGGAAATGCAGGTACCTAAAATCCTCTGTGAAACTGAAGTTTTTCACATTTTACATCTGTAATTTAGGATATTTAGCACTATCCTGCCTTGTGCAGTTGTGGTGATGTTGCTGTTGGTGTCTGTCACAAGACTACAGGAATGCGGGGCATGCTGTGGTACACAGCATCATAAAATGTCTTCTTACTGCTACAGTTTTGGAGTGGTTCTGCTTATAACAGCGTTGCCAAACCAGAAAAAATATAGGCTGTATTGCAATCAAACCCAGCCAATTACAGCAGTCATGCATTTGCTGGGAATTATTGGTTTGCCATGAATTAGGAGAAAAAGGGTGTAACTGTAGCATGTTTGGCTTGTAGGTAGGAAAACAAAGGGAAAAAAATAGGTGAAGGGAAAAAAGGAGGCATGCAAAAATGGGTCACTTTCTCAGACACGACAAATCAGTTCAGCTTCCTTTTTGAGTATTTCCCACTGTATGTAATGCATCACTGGCTACAGATTCCCTCTGGCTATAGATGGGTCTGCTCCAGCAATGGCAGCAATATGGTTGCTCTTGTGGGCAGGGGGGAGTTGGTTGAGTTAACCAGCCCTGCTGTAAAAGAGGTTATCTATTCACTTAAGCATAAGTCTGTGCTAAAATGACTGTACAGTGGCTACCTCTAGACAACATTTCATTGTGATTTGTGAGCATCCTGTGGCTTAAAAGAAAGGATACTTAGTATCATCAGGTCTTGATCATTATATTTCATTGGAGTGTGGTAGATATATCATTCATTTTAAAGAAAATGAGATTACTTAGCTCTGACAATTTCTTAAGTACATTGTTGCTGCTCAGTTTTTTTTGCATTGCAAGATGTTTCTTCTCAACATGCTGTGCTAAGTTATAGAAGTGTCTTTATTGCTCCAGAAGTAAGGGTTTGTAGACAGAGGTGGGGTGCTTCCTTCTGTTGAACAACTTAGACAGTTTTATATTGTTTATGGTTAAGTTACTGGTGAGAAGGAGTAAAGTGATGAATCTGTTAAATACACATGCAGTTGCACACTGAGAACAGGGCTGACATCTGGAAATTCTCCAATGCTTCTATTTCAGTCTGCATTTTTTTTACAGAAGCTGGAGGTCACCAAGGGGTTAATAAATTGTGAGTGTTAACTAAGACAGATACCACCCTGGGAAGAAGACAGCCCTTAACAGGAGAGAAGTAATTTCTATTTTTGCTTCTACAACTTATGCTGAAATTCTAGTGGTTTTTGAGTTCTTTTCCGAATTTCCAGCTCATGGAGTCAAACAATTTGAGCAGAGTCTTTGCTGTAATTAAAAAAATCAAGAAGAGAAACAGTAGTTCCTGGGATTCCTGGCTACGGACAAAAACTGGAAAATTCTTGCTCTAGCTGCATGTGAAGTCCTGCAAGTCTGTGGTACTCTATTTTCTGAGCCCTTTTCTGTGGCATTTATGAAACTGTGGACAATATTCTTAAGCACTCTTTAATACAATAAGGAAATGAGACTAAGACAAATGGAGAAGCTACTGAAATATTAGACACTGTTTCGTTTCTCCACTGATATTTGTACACCATGATTTTGAATCACAGAGCTGGAAATTCTGAGATTAATTTATTGATGTGTCCTCACAATGTGCCAAACTTTTGCTGAATATGAACAAATCCAGGACCTATCATGGAGGCTGTTACTTGCCTGTCTCAATTTTCTTCACACATTACAGGTTCTACAGAGGAAACATTGGGGCTTAAAGCTCTAAACAATGTTCAGACTATTTAAAAGTTGTAATTGAAAGTGAGAATAAAAAGAAACTAATTCTTTTCTCTCATCCAGTACCAAAAAGTGTCCTCCTCTAATCCATAGACTAAAAGGAATTAAATTCAGTTTGATGTCAAAGGACAGATTTCACAATTTAACAACTGCAAATATTAGAAGCAGGGCCAACAAATCCCTTAGAAAAAAGTCCACATGTCTTTTCTGGGTCAGAACCTTACCCCAAGCCCAGCCAGTGAACTCAGAGTGCCTATGTGGGAAGTCAAGGCAGACTTTTGTTAAAAAGCACTAGAAATAAAGGAAAGGGTTGAAGTTAGTTTGAAAAACCCTCTCTGGTGCAATAATATTTTTAAAGCTAGGTTCCTGACTGCCAGAGAGATTGCAGGATGTAAATAAGCAGTCCCAGAAAGTGAAATTCAGGAAGGGAAACATAGGCTTTGATTGAATACCCAGCTTACTCTGAAGAAGGGCACTACCTGTCACCATCAGCACTTGAGAAGCAACTGGTTTTTATTTTGTGAAGAAAATAAGTGGCACAAAATCAAGATGTTTTCACAAAGGGCTCTGCTGCATGCAGAAATTCAAAAAGCAAATCTTTTTACAGCAGCAAAGCGGGATTGACCCCGCGGTTACACCGCCTGGAGTTCCTGGTGTGTTCCAGTATTACCGACTATAAAAGCACATGACTCACTGCCCAAGTTACAGCCTTAATTTTCATCTTGTGTTTAGTCATTTTCAATTATGTACAATTATGTTTTAAAAAGTTTGGCCAGAAGAGTTTATAGAAAAGCTAATTAGCTTTTTCAATAGTAAGCAGTCATGTTAATACATTACTGTGATACAGGTTGCTGAAAGCCATGTTGTTCAAATAGGTAAGAAAAAATATGTCCAGTAGGAAACAAAAAAACCCCTACTTTTACAGAACAGACCTGTAAAAGATATGTTTGAGAAAAAATTAACCCTTTTACTAGTCCTTGAATCCCCACAAATGCTTTCTGTCACAGCAGAAAAGAACTAGCCATCTACTTGAATTTAATAACATAGGTAGCCAAATTTATTTCCATGGATGTGCTTGTACCATCTCATTTCATTAGAGACTTCTTCACAAAGCTCCAGATAACTGGAAACAACTGAAGAGATGAGTCATCCTGGTAAAAAAAAAAACCTTTTTTGGAGAACGGGATTGTTAAACAATGCCAGGCAGGAGAGTGAGATGATTATGAAGTAGGTTCAAGTTGAAAGAGAGGGAATTTAGGTTAGGTATACAGAAGAAGTTCTTTATTGTGAGGATGGTGAGGCACTGGAACAGCTTGCCTGGAGAGAAGTTGTGGATGCCCAGTACCAGTCAGTGTTCCAAGCAAGGTTGGATGGAGCTTTGAGAAACCAGATCTAGTTGGGGGTCTCCCCTGCCATGGGCAGGGGAGTTGGAACTAAATAATCTTTAAGGTTCTCTCCCACCCAAACTGCCTTGTGGCATGCAATTAAGTGCTTTAAATGAACTAATCTGTCGCAATCTCCAGTGATGAAGGGCTTGCCTTCTATGTAACTACTATGTAACTAACCCGCTTTTCTTCCAAGACCTCTATTTTGCAGAAATATCTTCTTGGTCCTCTGCTGCTAATGGGTATGGAAGCCCACCACCTATGGTCCCTACAAAGAGTGGGCAGCAGGGATGGTGCTAAGCAGAGAATGAAAGGAGGCAGAAACTTGTTGCATGGTGTTCTGTTTTAAGAAGCTGAGAACACTGTCAGCATTGGAGCAGAATAAATAATGCTGTTTTAATTCAATGGTGAAAACTAACAAATAAATACAGACTAAAAGGAGACTCTACCAGGCAGATCCCAAAGTGAAACTTTCTGAATTGACAAGCTGTTTAAAAAAAACACAATTTGAAGGGAATGAAAAAAAAATCTATAATATCTCATATGGAGTCAAATTATTGCTATGACATTACCAGGACATTCTCTTCAAATTTTCTATCCGAAATTATTATTAGTTATTCTAATTATTATTAGTGAATTCTATGTGACCTTGTTCTTTTAGAGCTCTGGTTTTTTCCAGAAATTTTGCTGCTCAGAGTCAAAGGGAAATTCCCTTGGCTTCTGCCAGCACTGCACTTCTATGTGAAGCCTGTGGGGCTGACATTACAATTTCAAGTCAAGTGTGTCTAATGATGAAGCTAGCTATGGGCAAGAGACACACAGCTGTATATTGTCAGTACTGGACGATGCTCCTTTTCCTGCTGACTGTGCCTAGCTCTCTGATTTTCCCTTCCCTCCTGACTACTGCCTCTTTCCCTTCAGCTGCATGCATATTTGCACTCATTTGAGCACTGATGCACCACATGGATGTCTCTAAAAGCAGAGATCCAGTTTGATGCTGCCATCAGAAAGGGAGATGCTGGTCTAACATGCATTGTCATGCATATGAAGACTAGCACATCTGTTTAACAGATGCTAAAGTTTGTGAATAACTTTTCTCCAGAAGTTTGTTTCCAAGAACAAAGATTAGGAGTGATTGCTTTTCCTGGACACATTATCCCCTGTATATAAATCTTCCAGTGTCGTGTGCATCTTGAAACCCTTAGACAATACTGACAATACTGCAGGACTTACATCCAGATATAATGTCTGACCCCAAAACAAATCTTCCCTTTCTCACTTCCACTGCATAAAGTAAGCAAAGCTCAAATCAGGTAGTAAAGATTGAGCCAAGAATATAACATGTTTTTTCCAGAAAGATAATAGTGATAAAATGTCTTGTAGACGCTCTAGCTCTCCAGAGAGGTCTCAAAACTGGGAAGCAATAAGCAAGTAAAACACAACCTTGAAGCCAGAAGCTCTGCAAATCTGGTCACTGCTCAAAGCCATGGTCTCTGCATTCCTTACTCAAGTCACCTGAGCTCTCTACCTCAGCCTATCTGCTAACTTTGCAGGTGGAGACACTATTCATCTTAAGATAGCAATGTGAGCATTAATTAGTGATTATAGGGACTATCTCCATCAGAACTGTAGAGCAGTTCTGTTTCACTACAAATAAGTAACACTGATTATAACAGAGTCACTAAGACAGAGTTGCTAGCTCATTCAGTTAATTTTGTCCTTAAAAAGAAATCCTCTCTTGAACAAAATCTGTGTGTTTTGGTAGAGGTAAACTGGCACTCTGTCCATATAAACACATTGTGCTTTTTAAGTTTCAGTATTACTGCAAGATAATTCAGGGCCCTTGTGTATGAATAGGATAGATTGGAAAATTGCCCCTGGCACAGCCAGGGAACAGGATTCCCTCTCTATTGAAGCAAAGTGGCATCAGTACTCCCAAGTAGGTAGTCAGATGAGTGATTTTTTTGTAGTTCAACATATATTCCCATTCTAACTCTTGAAGTGGGAGTCAGGCAAAGACAGACAAGTGCCTAGTTTGGCGAGCTATGGCAGATGTCCCAGCTCATCTGAGTTGAAAGAGAAAACAGACTTCTGATGCCAGGGAGGCCTGTGAGAAGAGAAAAAGAAGAATACTTGCAGGCTTTCGCAGTCTGAAGAGATATAGGGAAGCACCAGGCAGCACAATAAATTGCAGGTGGACAAAATACCAGTTCTTCACAGCACTCATGCTGAACATGGGGTTTGGGCTCCAGCCTGCTTAGCTTAGTCCTCATACAATTTTACAAGTTAGTGTCTTTACTTCCTGGAAGCAACCAGCATGTCATCTAGTCTACAATAAACAAAAACTCAAGAGGCAAAAGTAAACTTGGGGAACACACAGAAAAGCTTACTTCTGATAGTTTTTTGAGGTTTGCTGCAGCCCACTGCAAGCATGCCAAGTCAGAACTACCAAAGTCCAAATATGAGTCTGCTGTCCCTGTAATTCAGAGCAGAGAGGATAACAGGCTACAAAGATCAGGAACTAGGCAAACTTCAGGGCTAGGCAAAGTACAGGTTTTGCACAAGGGTGACAGACATCCATATGATTTAGAGATGGACATAGATTCCAGGCCTTCCCAGAAAATGGGTGAGCCAGCCTGTGTGGTTTGGTGTGCATCCATTAATGTAATCTGTACAGAGATGTGCTGTACAGAGCATTATGTCCACATCAGACCATATTGTTAACCAGACCTGTAGACAAAACTGAAATGCCTCCATAACCTCAAGGACAATCCACCCTCAACCTTGACAAGTTCTCAGACCTGAAAGATCAGCTTCAGCCAGAAAAACTGAGCACATTTAGGCCTCCAGACTTAACTTCCCTCCCATTTGCCATTTATATTTAAAAATAAGTTTTCTGTGGAAAATGGTTGCTGTAGCAGCCCTTGTCAGTTCTGTCTTGAAGGGTTTAGTCAGTCTCAAAGATTACATTGGCTGTACACTAGACTCAGAACAGGGCTGAGCTTGACCACAGATCTCATAGTGATGAATAGTTTTATACCTGCAGCAGTGAATGATGATGAACATACAGTGTTCATGTATGTGCTGAGAACATCCCCTGACACAACAAATACAGGCTTAAGTTTATGAAAAAATATTTGGTATTAATTCTAAACAGTGTATCCTTTTGTTAGTATTTACCTTTGGGTTTTTCAATTTTAACAAATCTCAAGTTCACTGAGGCAGGACTCACTTCTTTCTTTGTTGTTGTTGACAATATAACACAACTATCCTAGAATGTGGCAAGAAAAGGGCAAAGCTGAAAGATTTCTGATGTCTTATGTCAAAAAAATGGCCTCAGACCCTACATTTTACAAAATCTGGTAAACTTTCAGCTGTGCAATATTGCCTGCTCTGAAAGCAACAGCTGGAGGCCTGGCTCCACTGCAATCAAAGGAAATCTTGTTTCTGATTTCCTGGGACCAGAATACACAAAGAATCTCTGTGTGTAAATCTTTGCAGGCCTGGATCCTAAGAAATTTACATGAAAGGATGTACTACTTTCCATAAGCCATAAAATTAAATCAATATATTAATATTACAAATACCAGCTTTCCGTTAAGTTTAAAATAAAAGCCTACTCTGTTGCCAGAAAGTCCTGAATATCTTGTAAATATTCCCATTGTAAAAAAAAAAAAATATAATTGTGTTATTACTGTCACTGTAACCAATCCCATCCATTTCCCCTAGTAAAGAGATCTGAGACTTCAGTCTGAATATCAAATATTTTTGAAAGACATATTAAAAAGAAAACTTCCAACTGAGCCATGAGAGATAGCCTACTGAAGTTATGCAGAAAGGTTATTTAGTATTTGTTTACGTCTTAAAACTCTGCCTAAATATACTTTAGACCATGTGACTCCTTGACTCACCTTCAAGATTTTGCACAGCCAACTGTGCATGCCTAGCTTTGACACTAGCAAGCTCAAACTCCAAAGAAAACTTACATTTGGATTAGTTCTTATTACCAGCAAAGCTGTGTGGTTCAATTCAAGTAGTTATTCTTTTACAGTTTCTCTTTTCAATTTCCATCTGAATCAAAACTGTCATTTGTACAGTACTGTGAGTAAATGCATGATAAGAGAGAGGCCAATGTAGTCTGAAGTGCAAGGTATATAGATCTTAAGTTAAACAAGATTAACATCTGGCAAAATGGGTGAGGAATGACAGGGTGGTATATTACACATAGTGGAGCTGCTGGTAGAAGTGAACTCAAGGGGTTATAGGGTAAATAAAAATATTAGAACTGTTCCCAGAAGTTGTTTAATCAAAACCTATTACTATCATGAAAATGACCACATTTTGATATAATATGTATTTCCATCAAACCATAATTTTTGCTCTCAGATAAAGTGATAAATCCAATGTGGTTACACACATGAGCCTTGGCAGCTGACATAATGTAAAATTAGGCCTCCTTCAAGAAGCATAGCTAGTTTAATGGCAACATGATTATGCTAATAGCAAAGTGATGGAATCTTGCACAACAGCATGTGCCTTGTGCAACTGACTGGGTACACTAGATTTTACTGAAGTACCGAACATCCTAGTATTTGTGGAATATCTTTTATTATTTCCAGGCAATAGGTGAAGAATTGAATGGAAGTGGTCTTTAACAATTGAAGTGCCAAAGATGCTGCAAGTGATATTTTAGCATTTAATGTGTATTTTTAAAAAACAGCATCCTACTAAGGCAGAGAAGCACATTCATTATTACATGAAAAATGAGGAATTTAGACAGGAGACAATGAAGTGACTGCCTACAATGTGGTAGCTCAGCCATTTCCTCAGAAAATATAGTTTTCTGATGCCAGTGTGTTTCTTCACTGTTACTATGCATGCACATTTAATCTGCACAGAGGACAAACCACAAACTGAAGAGCTACCAGGCAGGTAACTGTGTTTCACAGCAGCAAGGAGCCCTGTTAAAAACCCTTCAGGGTGCTTCAATGCCCAGGGTGGGAATGATTACAAACCCCAGACCTCCTGCATGTCCAAATATTGCTGATGTATCCCATCAGCAAACATTCTGTGTACAACACATCATGAGAAAAACTTCTGCTGCCCTGCAGGTGTGCATCACTGGCATCGAGAGCTGCTAGGTCAGGTCCAGAGGCAGGTCTTGTTATGTAATAGACCAGGCTATTTTGCAGGATGTGCTAAATCCGAGTAAAGATTACCTGCCCTTGCTTTATGTCGATGCACTGGTACAGGAAATGCCATGGCATTATACAGCAGAAGCATGACTTGCTCCCATTATGGCCGCATCTTTTACTGCATCTTTTACTGCTTCCTTGTATAACCAGTGTTCTGAAAATGTTTTTGGAAGGCAGAAAAATATCTCCATAAGAACACAAATGTTTTGTCTTTTTTTCTCTTTTTCTTTGCTTTTCTGAATTCCTGCAACTTTCTGGTCATTTAGTCTCAATTAATGTACAATTTTCCAGTAAGGATTTCCCAAGTCACTGTTTTTTAACGGCAGCACCCTGAACAAAAGCAAATGGGGCAATCAATACGCCTTAAACCACAGTAGATGGAGATGTAATTACATGGCAGCAAATACAAAATAATGTCCCATTTTACTAGGATAAGATACATCTTCTAATTTTATAACCAAAATAAAATAAAAAATTTATAAACTAGAAGCTATTGGTACTGGTTCATTGAAAAGGAGAAGACAAAAGGGAGACTATTTGTTAACCCATTAGTCTCTCAGCATTGTTTCTCAGATTACCCAGAGCTAACAGAAGCCAAAAGGCACCTAGACGGAAAGAAAATGCAGAAATGGTGAACTGCTAGCTTCCATTCCTCCTTCTCCCAGTATTCACCCACACAATGAATATATTTCCCATTACAACTCTAAGAAGAGTTAAGTACCCCACAACAACTCTTGTAGAAACTCGGAAAGAGACCAGCCTCAGAGTGAGGAAGTAAGGACTCATAGTCCCATTCAACTTAGGTTGCATAGAACAAGCCTCTCTGCTTGTGTTTCCATCTGTTTGTTTCTATTATGTATATACAAAGCCTTAGGCCAGGCATTGTCTTTCAACTACATTTGCATTAATCAGGAAACATCTCTGCTCATTAAGTCTACTGGGTTTTAAAGCATAAGCTTTGGGATAGCACTGAAGTATTCATATGATTATCTCAGCTAAAAAAAAAAAATTACAAAACACCAAAAACCTCAAGTATCAATTTGAAGTCAACTATTCACCTCCTTCTGCAAAACATATGGAAGCAAATTCAGCCCTGATACAAATATGTAAACATCTCACTGACTTCAGTGGCCATTCAGCTTAGCTGTGTCAAATCTGAATTAGGCCTTAGGTCTCAAACTGTCTTTTCTCTTGCCATCTGTCTTCCTTGGCTAACCTAATTCCTTATTAAATAGTGTGTCCTTACCGAGTGTGAACCTAGTCTGCTGATCCTTTCTCTGAAACAAACATTGCTAGAGGCTAAAATTCCTGAAAGTTATGACTACTCTGACTGCCTCTGCCTCTAGATACAATGAGAGCTTCCTTTAAGGTGGTCTGGAATTCAGACTGTGAATTAAAAATTCCTGAGCATTCAATCTTTTCACAGTCATATCTTAGATATTTAAAATTAGTAAGCTGTTTAACAAGCCATAATTTATAACAGTACAGTTCTTGGGTTAACTGTCTGTTCCCCTTAGATGTTTCTGAACTGGTAGTGCTAAACATGGTAGTTCATATACCGTGTAGATGGTAAGGGTGTGATGCAGAAGAAAAAAGCAAACAAAACAAACAAACAAGAGCAGCAACAACAACAACAACAACAAAAAAAAACCCAGACAGACAAATGTCTTCATGTTAACAAAACAATTGATAAAAGATTTAGAAAACATATTAAAGATACAAAGAGGACACGTGTCCAGTGACATCCCTAATCGAAGAGATTGTGATGCTGGAGGAAGTACAGGGGATACAGACTGGTACAGGGGTTCTCCCTATGTGTAGCCTCTTCCTACTGCTGTCAAAACCAATTTTTCCAGTCCAGTAGGGCATTTCTTGTGTTCTTAGAAACTGTCTTTTACTGAGATAGAAAACTCATGCTGTTCTCAGAAAATAAATGTCGAAAATCCAAGCAACCTACCTGCACTGTTAAAATAAATTAAGCACAGTTATTTTTATCTGTTACTTGGTACATACTGTGAAGAGACTATTTGAATAGCCTGAATTAGGGAAGAAGCAGTCACAAACTTACTTTAAACACAGGCTGAACTATTCACAAATTGAGGGCTGCTGAGTATCAAGTAATTTGATTGTCATTTGAAGAGAAAGGAAAATTTAAAAAAAGGAAAAAAACTCAACAAATGAAACATAAAATCACCAAACACCACCTCTTCTTTATGCATTATGTTGCACAATATCATGTTCCATGCAAGACTTGATATGGAAGTGGAGTGTTTCTTTCAAAAAGAGGATTTCTAATACACTTCTAATCTCTAAAAATCTCACAAGAAATGTAGCTTGCTAGATTTCAGCAGGAATGGTTTAAATAAGCAGCCTGACATTTGGGGGCTGAAACCTTGAAACCTTCTGAAATTTCCTGCTCTTTGTTTGTTTTCAGAACTGGATTCTCTGTCTACAGGGCAGACTGCCTCTTCAAAGTGTTATTTTAAAATCTTATAAAAGTAAGTAATAACTCTAGCACTGAAGCAATAAGTATTTGAGTTACAGGTAATATGAAAGGTAATTGAAGCCCTGATGTAATTTTATGCTTTCTTCATGCTCCATTCCACTGCTATTATGGGCTTATTGTCAAGATGGGAGCTGCACAAAATTATTATTGCTACCCTGGTACAGGCTCTGCAGTGTTTTTATTTTCTCAAGACGGTAGCTAATTCTCTTAGGAAGACACTTTACTCAATCAACAATATTCAGTGTTTATGTTAAGGAGGAAGGGAGGGAACAAAAGAAATAAAACAGGTAAAGAGAGATGCAAGAACACTAGAAAATCTACATTTTTAAAGGAGGTGAATTTTGCTTATTACATCTTTAGAATGCCCCCAGCTAGGCTCAGGGCTCAAACTCTGCAAGAACTCTATACTTATACATACTGTTCATGCATCGCCTTCCACTTTGGTGCAGCCTGGACAGATGGACTGCCTCATTAGGCAGGGAAGCCTCTCACATCATGGGCCTGCCTCACATGTGACTTCTGTCCCACCAGGCAATGCAGGTGCTGTAAACTAAAGTAATGCGGCTCCAAAAAGTTGAAACCAAGCATAGCTATTGAAAGTGAAGCATCAGCCTTTACTGTGTTTTGATCTACTCTGGAATGCAAGTGCTTAAAGACTCCCATTGCCTAAAGAAAATTTTTAATTTTGAATTTAGACAGTGCATGTCACAGGACAGATAAACATCTGAGAGAGAACATGTAGAACTGAGCTGATAACTTCTACAACCCTGCAGGAGAAAATCAGATTTTTCCAACTGATTTTGGGTTGTGCCGTAGCTGTTTGTTCTACACTTGACAAGCCATGTTTAGCATACCACAGGTACAAGAGTTAGAGTTTTTGAATTGCATCAGCAGGGCACATTTTAAGAAGCATATGTTGTGACTTTGAAGAAGTGAGAGAGGACAAAGTCCTTTGAAAATACACGGCTGGCCTATGCTTCCTTAGGAAGTGCAAAGAGAAAGCACCCCTTTAATCTCCCAGCATGTTTGCTTTTCTGGAGACCTAGAGGTTTTACTAATGTGCAGGTTTTCTGTTTCTGGATAATGTCTTTACATGAGTTCTCAAAGCGTGAGACAATCTGGAAAGTTATATCCAGTCAGCCCATCTCTCTGCAGCAGGACTGAAATATAATAGAAGCATTAGAATGTATGGAGCTCACAGTTGGCAATGGCACAGCCTCTGGATAAGACTCAAGAAATAATGTGGATGTCAATGTGGCAACCTTCTGTAGACCTCCTAGCCAGGACAATAATTCCAACAAATTCTTTGAGGAACTAAGGGACAATCCCATGTCAACTGCTTTTGTCCTTGCATGAGAACTTCAACATGCAGAAATTAACTAAGAGCATCATACAGCTAGTACAACCCAGGCTGGAGGATTCCTAAAACACCTGGATGACAACTGTCTGGAGCAGGTATGGACACCTTCCTGGATCTGCTGCTTGCCTGCAGAGAGGATCTCATGAGCAAAGTGGACATGAGCAGCCATCTTAGCCACAGCGATCACAGAGCATCAAGTTGTTGTCAGGAGAAAAGTGCCAGCAAAGCCTCAGCTCTGGGCATGAGGAGAACAAACTTCAGGCTGCTTAAGACACTAGTGAGTAAAATCCCCTGGGACAATGCTTTTACCAGTGCCCAGGCCCATCAGTGCTTCTCACTTTTCAAACATCACTGCCTAAGGGCAGAGGAGTGGCAATTCCCAAATGCTGGAAGTCAAGCAGAAAAGGCAGAAGGTCAGCTTGCCTGAACAGGGATCTTTTCTTGGGAATGAGGCAAAAAAATGTGTACACACAGTGGAAGCAAGGTCAAGTGATATGGGAAGAACAGAGAGAAGTTTGCCTCTGTAGGGAGAAAATTCATGTAGCCAAAGCTCAGCTGGAGTTCAAGCTGGCCGGAAATGTGGGGGGCAATCAAAAGAGTTTTATCAAATGTATTAATGGCAAAAGGCAGTGTAGAAATAACACTGGCCCACTACAGGATGAGAATGTCACCAATAGTGACATAGACAAGGTGGAGGTGTTTAATGCATTCTTTGCCTCCATCTTCAACATGAGTGAAGGACCAAGAGGGTCTCAAGGCCCGGAGGACCATGACTCTGAGAAGGTTCAACTCCCAGCCAAACCTGAAATCGAGCAGGATCTGCTGCTCCAGCTGGATCCCTACAAATCTATGGGGCCTGATGGCATTCATCCAAGAATCCTCAGAGTGCTGGCTGATGTCATTTCAAACACTCTCTTGTTGATTTTTGAGCACTCTTGGGAATCCAGAGAGATCCCAGCTGACTGGAGCTGATGAATGTTGTCCCAATTATCAAGAAGATAACCTCAGAAACTACAGGCTTGTCTCACTTCAGCACCTTGTAAAATTGTAGAGAAGATTATTCTGGGAAGTATTGAAGAACACCTGAAGAGCAACACAGTCACTGGTCACAGCCAGCACGACTTCATGAGGGGAAAGTCCTGCTTGTCAAACCTGATTTCCTTCCATGACAAGGTAACCCACCTAGCTGATCAAGGGAAACCAGCTGATGCAACCTTTTTGGATTTCATAAAGCCTTTGATGCTGTCTGTCATAGGATCCTTCTGGACAAACTGTCCAGCACATGGCTGGATAAACAAATTATGTGATGGGTGAGTGACTGGCTCAGGGGTCAGGCACAAAGGGTTACAGTGAATGGGGTGACATCAGGCTGGTGACCTGTCACTAGGGGAGTTCCACAGGGCTCCATCCTTGGCCCTCTGCTCTTCTATATCTTCATAAATGGCTTGGACATAGGACTGCAAGGGATACTAAGCAAGTTCACAGATGATACAAAACTGGGAGGAGCTGCTGACTCAAAGGCAGGGAGGCCCTGAAGAGAGACCCTGTCAAATGAGAGGACTGGGCAGGCACCAACTGTATGAAATTCAATAAGGGAAAGTGCTGGATTCTGCACCTGGGATGGAGCAAACCTGGAGGTACAGACAGACGAACGACAGGCTGGAAAGCAGAAATGAGTGCGGGAAAGGGACGTGGGGGTCCTGGCTGAAGTTGAACACGAGTCAGCAGTGCCCTAGCAGCCAGCAGGGCCCCCGGGCTGCATCAGGCACAGCATCACAGCCGGGCAAGGGAGGGGATTGTCCTGCTCTGCTCTGCACTGGGGCGGCCTCAGCTCAAGTGCTGGGAGCAGTTTTGGTGCCACAATACAAAACAGACATTGAGCTGTTAGAGAGTGCCCAGAGGAGGGCCATGAGGATGGTGAAGGGCCTTGAGGGAAAGCCGTGTGAGGAGTGGCTGAGGTCACTTGGTCTGTCCAGCCTGGAGGAGACTGAGGGGAGACCTCACTGCAGTTACAACTTCTTGTGAGGGGAAAAGGAGAGGCAGGCACTGATCTTTCTTCTCTGTGGTGACAGTGACAGGACCCAAGGGAATGGCCTGAACCTGTGTTAGGGGAGGTTTAGGTTGGGTATTAGGATAAGATTCATCACCAGGGTGGCTGGACACTGTAACAGGCTCTTCAGGAAACTGGTCACAGCACCAGCCTGGCAGAGTTTGAGAAGTTTGGACAATGCCTTCAGGCATGTGGTGTGACTCTTGGAAATGGAGCTGTGCAGGGCCATGGATTTGATGACCTTTGCGGATCCCTTCCAACTCAGCTTTTTCTGTGATTCTGTGAAGTGCTGGTTATTATATATCTCATAATGCCCTAATGTCTGGAAGGAGATGGATATGGCATAATTTGACATTACACATTAACTTATGCTCTGTCCTGAAATATTAAAACTTTTAGGTGAAAAAGATAGCCCAATATCATGAAACCAAAATCATAATTTATTTTCTTTTTAGTTTGGCTTTTGCTTTTAAAGCACTTGATCTCTTCCTCTAGTAGGGATTCAAGAAATTCTTTACTAAATTCTCTAAAGCATATGTCTTTAATAAGAAACATCACTGGAATTTTCACCAACAAGTCATGCCTCTTTTGAATGTTGTGGCTGGGAAATTAAACATTTCACTAGCTATTTTAACGAGGGAGTTGATCTGCGAATAACTGAGGAGGATATACCATATCTGGGTATTATGTTTGCCAGTGAAAACAAGTAGTACTTTGAAAGCAAACATTATAATTTTTTCTAATTATATATAATTTTCTAAGATTATACACAGAGGCCAGAGGCTGATGCATCTTCTCAAATTGAGCAGTAATTTACTCTATAAGTACCCCCTCTGAAGTAACTGAAACTGATTTCCACACGGCACAACAAAACTTTGGAGAAAACATGTATCTTCATCTTTTAATGTCTGGATCTTGTCTCTGATGTCCTTTTGTCAAAAGTCAGATTACATTAACTTACATCATCAGTGATTTTACTTTGATTACATATTTACTAACTCTGTTCAGTGCTCTGGATCTCTTCTTGCAGATAGCGGATCTACCCTCACCTTCAGGTGAATGAGTATATGGCCTGAAACGGTACACTCTCCTGGATTGCATGGCTTTCCAGCATTATCATGGCTCATGCCATGATGACACCAATTCACGTGCACCTTTCAACTCTCATATGCCAAGTCTAGCAAGATTTGACTCTGCCATTGCAGAATTTATAGGTTTTGTGTTAACATGTGTGTCTAGTATGAATGTAGGATTTAACACAACAGAAGACAAGGCATTAATTAATACCATTTCCTATCAAGCAAAACTGGTAGTTTGACTTGCCATAAAGTATTGATACAAATTTTTCTGACAGTAAAGTTGCACATTTCTTCAAAACAACTGACAGTACAATCTTAACACAAAAGTATGCAAAACTGGAGATCAAACCTTAGACCCAGATAGTCTGGGCTTATGTCTGGTTAAATCTGGCCCTTAACCACTACAAAATAACTGGGCACACAAACCCACTCTCAGTGTTCTCAGGGGTCTTCTCATTGCTTTGTCAAGAAATTAATTACTTCTTCAGGGTTTTATGCTATAAACCTCCTTGTTTTACTAGTTTAACTCCTGGGTAACCTGTGAAAATCTGGCAATATGACATTTTTTACCAGCATGGAGGACAGCTGCTCAGAATAAGTTATACCTGTTTATTTCTAAATCCACAGGTGGATGCATGCAGTTCAGTCACTTGTAGTCACCTTCAGAGAGCCTGATGTTTTTGCAAGATCTCCAAATGCCAACCAGATTCAAAATGTCACCTCCTAAGAGACCTTGAGGTGCGAAAGGAAAACTGATGGCAGTAGTTTCTCTCCTATGCACTCTATTACCTGCAGCTAAATGTCAGCATAGTATGTTTGTCCCATCCCCTCTGCAGTTATGTCATCCAACATATGGAAGGTTTTACCCTCTTGAGTCAAACTCTTTTTTCACAGGAAAAAGCAGATAAGCATAACCAGAAAAGCATCTAAAGACATAGCTGAAAAATGGAGATTGCTTTCCTGCCATTCACAGGAGGTGCACTGCGAAGGCACAGCCATTTACTTCAGCAGTACTGTTCAATATTAGTGGCTGTTTGATATTAGTGGGGAATGTCCTGTCTGCTGCTAAATGCCAACAAAAGAAAAGTAGGTTTAACTGCACATGTCAATTTTGACTATTCCATATCCATCCATAACACCTTCTGCATATGTATGGAGCATTCCCAACCACTGGCACATGCAGCTGCAGCTCTAATTCAGGAAATACAAAAAAAAATAATGAAAATGCATCTTGTCTGCATCAGTGTGGGCAAGATCAGTGTGAGGAAGAGAGGAGATGAGCTGTCTGACTTAGCAGCTAAGGGAATTGGATGTAGCTTTTGTAGTCCTTTGTTTTGGCTATGATTAGAAGGTTAGAAGCTCATCTTCATGGTTATTTACACACATTGGGGCTAAGAAATCCTTTATACAGGTGCAGCAAGGTTAGCACCACAAGCTGTCTCCTCCTCTGCATTACAGATGCACTTTCAGTGCTCTTTCTGTAAGTGATGGCTTTTCTTTCTCCTCACAGAGAATGATTATCAGTAGCAGATAATCCTTCTGCTACCTTCTGCTTTCTTTCTGTGGTTAGGTTTAAGATGTCATGATCAAAAAGAACTTGAATTACTTCATTACATTGTGCTTCCTTACTTTGTACCATTCAAGGAGTTCTCTGCTAATTTTAAACTCTTGTTCAAGGCAATGAATTCATCATTTGTCTGCACTTCTGTCACATACAGGAACTAATTCCAGACAAAGTTAGGAGGCTATCTGTTCTTTTAATGATACAATATCACAGTTCTTACCTGGTAATTCCAAATAAGAGAATGTACTCCAAGGCAAATTATTACAAGAGAGAGAAACAAAAATCACAGGTTTTTCATTTATTCATGCCTCCAAATTAATGTCAGTCTCAGCTTATGTTTTGCAGACATTTTCTCTGTCAAAAATTTTAGTGGTTCTCTCTCGCTTCTATCAAAAGTTCTTTATTGTGATCAAAATTGCTACAGGACTGGGAGCTATTTTCTAAGCAACATTGCAATCTTATTCTCTTAGAATAGCTTTAATTTTAGGGCTGGTCTCTACTTAAGGTTTCTTTCCAAAATACATGTAGATTATGGTTCTGAGGGCATTTTGATTGCTTCATAGCAGAAATGATGAACTTCATTGCACACTTGCAGCTATTTTATGGTACTAGAACTAACTATTAAACGATTTTTTCCCACAGAGCTAAATCTATGAGAAAATGCACACAAGATCTGAATCAACAGTAGTTCATCACAGTTGGTCAATAGAAACTATGTTGGTAGGTAGAAATTCCTTGTTAAAACAAGTAAAGGACAGGTATTGAGACTGGTATTGCATGACCTTGTAGTGACTAGCCGAAGATATAATTGGTCTTCCAAGCCACCATCACTTCCCCCACAACTGAAACATGCAAAAACTATGTCAAGTGTATGGTTAGACTGGACTAGTTCAAATCACTCCTGAAAGCCTGAGTTGAAGAGAGCTAATCCATCTCAATGATGGAGACCTGTGCAATGGCTTTAAGTACTCTGCCTGCAACTACCAATGAAAGCCTTAGGAGTTTTTCAAAATGGTGCCAGACATCTGCATCTAAAACATGCACCTGAATTTTGGAGATTGAGACTTTGACGTTTATTTTTGGTACAGATGCAGCACAGTGCTTCTGTCATGGTCACAAATTAACCGTCTGAGGGATACCACCAGTCAAGTCTCCTTTTCCTTGGGGCATAAGTAAGTGTGACTTCCTTCCTACTAGTGCAAGTAGGGAGATTTTTGTCTTATTTGTATTTAAATACAAAATACATTACAGTGTGAAAGCTGAAAAAATAGGAGCCATTTGAAAAAGAAATGCAAATCAGCAAAAGGGAATTGTGCCATTACTTCTATAACCTGGGCAATTCACCCCACTTAATAACAGGACTATCAGATGCAGAAAAACAGATTGTGTGAGCTAGTCTGCTTCAGACAATTACTATGAGACACATCAAAAAGAAATGGCACCTACAGCACTCTCTACAATAGCTTTTCTAAGACTAAAGGTTTTAAGAAATAGAATATAAAATTTTTCTTAACTCTTAGAGACAAGCCCTCAAAACATGGCTTAAAGGGTAAGAAATTTTCCCTACTGTTTTTTCAAAATATAGCAAGCATGCAGTGACTCAACATAGTATTAATTAAAGTGCAAAAAAACAAATTAATGAGTGGTTTTCTTTGCCACTTAAGTTATGCCTTTTTCTTCCTGTTGCTATGTGACCTCTCCCAATCTGAACACCAGGAAGCCACTAAGCCACTTAGTGGTTTAATAAATAAACATGTCAGCACTCTTGCTGGAAGACCTTTTATCCTAGACCATCTATTTTTTTTTCTCCCTCTCCTTCTTTGAGGATTTTATTTTTCTGAATGACCTTGTATTAATCACAGGAATCACTGGTGACAAACTTTACTTTGTAGCGCAACATGGCATCTGTCTGCTGGCTCAGCTGGGCACTGCCAAGATATCAACACAAAAACATAGTTGATATTTAATTTTAAATTACAAGTCCTGGATAGCTGAAAGAAAGCAGACCGAGATATAAAAGGAATTCTTGTGATCCAAGTCAAGGGAAAATAGTTGCTCTAATAAAGTGCCTCCTTGGCCTGTTCAAGACCAAGTTAAATGACGATCCAGGATTTATGTGGTTTGAGCTGACCTGTTCCCTTCCAGTCGGAACAGGGCTGGAGGCACTCTGGTGAACAGCAGACAGGCCAGTAGGTCCGGGATATGAGCACCCTGCAGCAGGGAGGAAGGATCAATCTAGGAGTAGTAGTTTGTGCTTTTGGGACACATATACCATGTTCCTTGGCTTTGAAAAGGACTAAAAGTGCTCCCACAAGCAACCTGTCTCAGTGAAAGAGAATAAACTGATCCATCTGCATGCAAGCAGGGGGTTGATTTGGTCAGACGAAAATTACTATCTTGGGAGAAATGAGGAAAGCTTGATTTAGTTTTCCTGGAGAATAATCTTAACTGCTTTATCTGCCTTTTCCTCAGAGGAGACATGTATTTGCCCTAAAATTGTTCTCTGATTCAGCTTCTCTTACGCTACAACCTGCTCCTTTACTGAACCAATTTCTTTGACCAGAGGATGTAGGTTGCCAGATTTTGGATGGATAGAGACTTGCACCAGTGTTAATGGCTTTATGGCATAGGTTTGGAGTTGTTAAGCTGTCACTTTACAACACAGCAATGGAGTCTGTATGCCTCAAATACCAGAGCTCTCTGTAGCTAAAACAAATATCAAAACTGAGTTCCTAAGTCTGTAGTTCCTGGGTTTTCTAAGGGAGATTTGGGTCACTGCAAAGAGTTCACATACTTCAGTAGCTGAATTGCACCTTAAAGTTCCCCTTTTTCTGTCTGGCTTCTGTGGAAGTAGAACAGAAACTCAAAGTGTTTGGGAGACTGAGACTGATAGAGCAAGGACCCTTGAGATCAATGGTGCCCCCAGGCCAAAGCTAGCCCAGTCCAATCCGAGGTGCTTCCCTGTGGTCACAGTGTTGACCATGAAGAACTGTGACTCAGGAACAGGCTGATAAAATCTCCCCTTGCTTGTTAAGAGCAATGAGTGGGTGTGCACAGCAGATTTCTCATCAGTACCTTTTTTTTCCATCCATATTTTGCACATTCACTGCTAAATACATCACCAGGAACTACTCTTACTGGACTTTTACTCAAATTTCATCCTTCCTGTCTTGAAAATCCTTTTTCTACTGGCTGATGCTGGTGAGAGCCCAAATTTCTTCTAATTGTCTGCACCTTGATTTCTCTCCCAAGTCTGCAGGGATGTCTCCTAAGAAAAGAATTTTACCTCAGCTTCATTCCTGTAGTATTATTTGGTCTTTTTTATTGCAAAATTCCTGCCATCTATCAAACCCTATTCACAGTTGAAATGAACAGCAAATAAAAGGAAACAATGAAGTCAGCACAGTGCTGCACAGAAGTGGAGCTAGCATGCACAGGGATGGATGAAAAGCCACTGAGCCTCAATAGTGCTGATGGAGCTGCCCTGCAGCTGCTCTGGTTGAGTTACTCCATCACTGCTGTGCAGACCATTGTGAGTGTAAAACTTGCTTGGCTAATGGCAACAGGAACTGGTACTATCTAGACCTTTAAAATATGTTCATAGATGTGAGCATGTTTGGACATCCATTTTTTTAAACCAAGGGTGATTATGAAGTTGGGATGTCCTTCGTGTAAATCAGGTTTGAGGTCCATGCAATAGCATACATGGCCTGTCACCAAAAACAGTGGGGGATGAAGTCTACTCATGATACTTATTTTGTGAGATGTGTAGGAAATATACAATTTTCTTATGCATGTTAATTTCTAGGCCTCAGACTTTCATGACATTTTTCTAGTTAGATACATTTATTACGACTGTAATTCTCTCTTCTTAATGTTTCAAGAGGTGCCACATCAATGGGGAATGTCTTACAAGCAGAGAACTTAAGACAATACCAGTGCCCTCCAGGGGGTATGCAGGATGCTAGTTGTGGCACAAGTGTGAAATTACCTAACCCACATCTCCACTGAGCATCTTAATCACCAGGCTGTGTTTTCTTGATGGGCTTAGGCTGCACATACATCAACACTTCATCAGAGTATGTATGGTTTTTAGTAAGCTCAACCTCTCTCCTCTACCACATTTGCAGTTGATTCAGATGTGGAGTGATTCACACTACAGATGTACTGTTGAGTCAAATGCAAGAGTGCTTTCAGGGGAAACCAAACCAGAAACTCGGCTGCAGGGTCACATGAAACAGTTTTCAAACCCTAGTGTAAACATATTCAAATCAAGTAGTACTCCTTATTACAGTAGGGTAACATTCACTCCGAGGACTCAGACTAAATCTAGTCTGACATTAAATCCTGGAAGTATTTATAATATAGACTTAGATATTTCAGCACCAACTGCTCCCATCCTCTGATCCAGCTACAAAGTAATGTGGAGGCATCCATTCAAGGATAACATGCAAAGGCTTCACAGTTCCAAATACATTGCAGAAGAAAATGCACAGTAGCTTGGGTATGAAGGGAAGTGTCAGTGAAATGGTATAAAAAGGCACACAGCTCTATTTTGCATCTGGTTTTGAATAGCAGGAGAGCATATAGCTATCAGACAATCAAAAACCCATTATGCTGAAATGTTATATATAGATACAGAAAAAGGAGGATCCTTTTGGCCTGAGTTAGCATCAATAAAGCTATCAAAGAGAGCTGGAAAGAAAAAAAAAAACCCACAGAAAAAAAGAACTCAGGGCAGAATAAACTAGTTGTTTTTTCTGCAGCCTCACTTCCAAAGCTGAAATGCTCTACGGGAACCCCATAGAGCATAAAGATGAATGCAAAGAAGGGATCAATCCTGTGGTAAAGGGACAGGATTAGAGTTCTGACTTTGTGGACTGTTTCAGAGTGTGGATAACACAAGAAAAAAGGTCTCAATTCCGTTACTACCCACATTGGTTTCAATGCAGTTCTCAAGCCTTCCTGAAGGCTACCTACTAGCTCTGTGGACTGCATGGACAACATAGTTCAGCAGGTAGGAAAAGGAAGGGCCAGCTCCAGAGAACCTGTGCTGGAAAAAGTTAAAAGCATTTTCAGAATTTTTATGGGCACATAGTTCCACTGGTACTTTTTAATATTCTTCTCCCAGAGCAAAAGAAGTCTAACTGAAGCTGCAACCAGCCAATATTGTTAGAAGGAAAAGTGCAGGTCTGTAGTGAAAGTCTCTCAACTACAGCACAAGCTAACACTGCTTGCATGTGCTACTGTCTACTGGAGCAACAAATAAGCAAAGGGCATCTCTGAAGCATAGATCCTTTTTACATAGGTATTCATATATTCATATATTCACCACAACTGTGGTGCATACACAAACAGTAGTGGGTTGAAGAGATACACTCAAGATTATAGACTCAAGTAGCAGCAGAGGGCATGAATACAAGTCCTTGTATTGACCAAGGCCTGCAGAGCCATTTCAAGATGTATTATTCCATGAGAGACCCATTTCAAATTTAGTAGGCATGCAGTGTGCTGTGATAGCATAAGGAATATTAGTCAATACACTCTCTGTGTGAATGTGTATCTTCAGCAGAGCTACTGGAGCTGATATACAAATCCTTACACATCTTGCTTCTCTAGAGAAGAGATCATGTAATCCCTATAATTTAATATCACAACTTAGAAAACATTCACTGATTTAATCTGACTGTAACCCAACATTATTTCATTATTGCCATAGCTACAGAAATTCCAAAAGCAGCTGTCTGTGGCTAGCTACGCTTAAACAAGATTGTCCCTGAAGATGAAATCAGCGGATATGTTCTTACCTTCTTGAAGGCCTAAGCTTGATGCAGAAATAAAAGTCCAGAGATTCTCCCAGATAGGCTGACACACCATGCCTTGCAAGATGTGCTTGTGACCTGACATGACCCAATAAGCAGTGGTAACTACTGACTGCGTGGCAAAACATCATTCTCTAATGACACACTTAGTTAGGGGTCTCGATGCTCTGATTTACCCTGCTCTTTGGCAGGATGAACAGAAGTGATGAAAAGTCTTCTGGCTTCTCCTAGAGACAGGGCAAGCTCATGCAGGAAATGGTGTGAGCATAGGCACACTTTCAGCACAGCAACATGGGTGAGCACAGAGCAACCAGTGTCTAGGGAGCTCCCTAGGGGTGACAAGGGCCATCCCACTGCCCCATCAGCAACCAGGGCACCTCTGCCACTGGGAACCATCCTAGGGACAGAGATGGTCATGGAGCAGTTTGAAATGGAGCCATGGCACACTGTGTCAATACTAAGCACCCATTGCATTTTCCCCCAGAGGCAGCTGCCTCTGTGCAGCACCCAGAGCTGTCTCCAGCTGGCAAAGATATTTGTCAGTTGTAGTTTTTGTAGCCTTTCTAGGTTCTTTAACAACACTGACAAAACACCAGTTGACAGTGGTTGACAGTGTGGCCGGTAGCAATGGATCCAATCAAAGCAAAGCAACCTCTCAGCCGTGTGTGTTTTCCCATGAGCAATAAATGTCTTTGATTTTGTAGGTGCAGGAGGATTGGCTATGCTGCTGAGGGACCCATCGGGACCATGCTCCTGTGAAAGTTCTGAAGCCAAGAAGGGTGCAGGGGTAAGTCTCTTCTCACTGTCTCCTTATGGGAGGCACAGGGATCTGCACTGTGCTCAAACATAATTCTTGATGGACCCCACCTTCAGTGGAGTGCATCTCATCTTCAGCTCCAAGGAGGATGTCATGCTGGGACTAGTTTTGCACAGCAGACCCCATTGGTATAAACTGAACTCACTAGGCTTCTGCAGGCCTTCTTTCTAAATATCTACAAGTCTGGTGCAATGGTTAGGATTAGGAGGATTTTCAACAAAAGCGAATCTCTTGAAAATTTGGTTAAATAATCCTGGCATCATGGAAGATGGTGTCAAACCAATGCTCTATCCTTTCTGTCAGTCAACCTCTCACACATCTTCCCTTGCATGTTCTAGTCTCTTTTTCTCAGGCTCCTCTGCAAATACTGCTACCTCACCTCCTTTCATCTGCTGGGCAGCTTCCTGGGAGTAGCTTCTCAGCATGAGCAGGGCAAGTGTCTGAGAAGCATTGCACTCACCTGGTGTAGCCTGGTGTAGTGGGGTGACATGTGGAAATGTTGTTTTGCTGGAAAAGCCATGACAGGAATACTCCTTTTTCTTCGTTGTTGTCACTGTGATTGTGTGCAGCTATGTGTTTTTAACAGCAGGAAATGAAATTGTCAGTAAGATAAAGAGTGAAAAGGTGGTGAATGGGCAAGTGAATTCCTGCAGAGCCAAAATATTCATCTTCACAGTGGCCAACATTGCTGAAGAAGTTTTTATCTGAAGCCAAAACCAACCATGTTAAAAACTAGAGGCGCCTCCAAAATTTTTATGCTATAAACTAGACATTTTTAAAGATGCAAACTTGAGTATACATGGCCCATTTTAATGCCTAAATTTATTTTAATCTTTCACACTTTTTAAAATTAAATTAAGCAGCCATCTAGGCTCTTAAATAGGTTCATATGAGACTGATGAAGCATATTTCATACATCTGCTATAAAAGTAGATTTGCCTGGGATTCTTTAATTGCAGTTAAATTTCTTTACAGAAGCATTTAAAGATAAAATGCAGCAAATTTGTGTCTTCTAAAAGTAAGATCCAAATTGATAGGGTAAAAAAGTCAAAATGAAAGCCCTTCATGTTATGGTTAAATTAGATATTTAAATTATTCTGTCTGGAGCTGGAGCATGGACTTGCACAGGCATTCCCAGACATGGTGCTCTGGTTGCTATCAATGCTCTGCTCAATGTAGCATCACTTCGTGGCAGCTCTAATGTCACCGGAGGACCTTTTGGGGTGCTGGGAAAGCTCTCAGCTGGAGTTTAATCAGCCCCTAACATTCTTTAGCTTAAGTTAAGTTCATACTTAAGGAAGAGGGGAAAATGTTCAGTGACTGTGGAATGCAATTTGTTTTAATAGCATAGTACCTCGAATGCTTTGGAGTGTAACATCACACAGAACAAAGCCTGACTTAGCATTGTTTCCTTCTTGGTTTTGGAAAAGAGGTGTCATTTTTTGATAAAGAACTCCTGCTGAAGGAAGAGGTTTAATGACATAATTTTGCAAAAGGGAGGCTGACTCAGTGTTGCCACTAACGTAGCGTGAGCAGAATCAGCAAAATGCCAACACAGGAAAGTCAATAAAGTCCATGAGAGTATCCTTACCCATATGGAAAAAAGATTAATTTTGTCATAGAAAATGACAAAGAGCTAAAATTTTCTTTAATTAAGTGCTAACAATTTGTGGGAGGGACAATTCTGGTGTTTGAGGCAAAGATTATATGGAGCAGTTGGTTATAAACTCTTCCAAGTTTGCTGAGAGACATATCCAAAATTATTGTCCTTTCTATTGTTAAAATGTGAAATGGGCAGTGGTATTTTCATATAAGAAAACTATCATTTCTAGATCAACTCCAAAAACAATCTATACGGAACTAGCAGCAGTATTATTTCAATAGTATTTTCAATTAATAGAGACAGGATAGAGAAATCCTCATATTGCTGTTATTTTTGATAACTAACTTACTCCAAGGGGAGGCCTGGGTTGTTATAAAGTTCCCTTGCCTTTAATGAACTACTAACAAAGAAGCAACGAGCTACACTTAAGTCCTGATGTGCTATTGACTGTATGGGTCAAGTCAATGGTAATTTGTGTAGCTTTCACTAAAGTGTAGAAAATTTTTACTTAAATAGGTAATGACATTCATAACCAGTGAGCACAGGATATGGATCAGTAAACAAGGGCTACACTTGGAATACTCTCCCTCACTAGAGGGGAATTTGTAGTCCTCCCTAAGAGCCATTATGTGTAACATGCTCTGAACTAGCCAGATTGGACCTATTGTTGAGCAAGCCAAAGTTTTTGAGTAATCTTGGAAGCTTTTTTATGTTTCTTCCTTCATAAGGCATAAATGGCAAAATGCTGCCTTTCATTGTTGTATTTAAAATGCATCCTGTTATGCCTGCAGCTCTCTTTAGAGTGCAGGTTCAGAATACCATGTACTTTATTACTGAGCCATTCTTGCAGCTTTTGCTCAAAAAGGGCATGTGTGTGGGAGTAGCATAAACTGCAGCTGTTTTTATATTTCCACCATTATTGTTGCTGACTGGTAACAAGGAAGAAGATATATACGTACATTTGTTTACTCTGTAATATTGCTGTACAGGAGATTGAGAGAAACTCTATTTTCAACAAAACCTTTAGGACCATGAAAAAGATCAGCAGAAGGCTGAATTTGTCTTGCAGTGCTAATATTTTGGTGTCATATTTTATCAGAAATATAGAACATTAATTTTCTTTTTCACTGGTTTTATAAAATATTATATCACCAAAGAATCTAAGTGAGTCCAGAAATTTATGGAAAAAACTAATTAATTTCACTGTGCAGCTGCTAACAAACAAGCAAACAATTCAAGCAGATCTAGGATATGCCCCTTCCCCACATCCTCCCTCTCATCCTGCTGCCATAAATGTGTTGTGGATGAAAACTTTTCAGATAATTCAAAATGGCAGAGGCTTTTATATTTTCAGCACTCTGGGTCAGTTTGTAATGGAAATGCTTTTTCTGCATAGTACAAGTATCTGAAGATTGCAAGGCCAGACAGCAAAAATCCCGGGTCATCTTTCAAAGTGTAAGCCTGCGTGGCCTTATATCCCCTTCTTCCTGATTCTTCAGGTAGTTTCAGATATATCTTGCTGCTATGCCCACCATGATCAGGTACTGCTGAAATTCAGACACAGTATGCAGCAAAACACTGAGGCAAAGTATCAGCCAACTTCAAAGAGCAAAATAGTTTATTTCCTGCAGCTGATGCTCTCCCCAGCTGGCTCCTGCCTGCTCTCATCACTGCTTTCCCAGGCTGCACTGTCCATCCCTGGTCCTGTCAAAAGTTTATGTCATGCTGAAGTCAGCAGAGCTGGGCAGATGGAGAGGAGGATTCATCTGAGTTACTGAACCACATGTCACAACACACAGCTAAGAGTTCATTTCCCGTTATTTCTGGTAATTGCTCCTGAGTGCATCTTTGTATCATCATGGAGGCTGGCAACATTGGTCAGGGAAACCAGAGATTTGTCAGTCATCTGAAGTCATCAAACATTATGTTTGATCCCTGGCATCGTAATTTTGGTTTTGTGACTCTGCATGCAAACTGTCTAAGATGAGTAACAACACTGTCACAATGTGGCACCTGTGTAAAATATGCCCCCCTACCTCTGTATCCAAAGAAAATTAAGATTGCCCACTCCAACAGTGATTTAGACATTAAAATGCACATCAGTTTTGTAGTGCAGAGATGGATTTCCATACAGAATATTGTGTATATTTAATCAGCAGACCTTTATCAGGTTCTCGTATCATCTCATTATAGCTTCATTTCATCTGATTGCACTTCTGATGTTCAGAAAACACAGTGAAGCTAACACCTCAGCTTATTGCAGGGACAGCCAGTCCTTCAGGTGACTATAGGTTTGGTCATTGGGCCCGTTCCCTTTCTAATTCAGGAAAACGACACATTTTTAGGAAACTGTGATACTGTTACTTGAGGGGGAAAAAAACATATTCCTAATCATAAGACAAATAATTTCTTCTTTGAAGCTATTATCTACTTCTTTGCAATATTATTCACTTGTCTATGACTTTCTGAGAACCTTTAGGTAGTCTAGGTTTTCTTAGTCATTTCTAGTGTTGCCAGCCACTTTGCAGCAGAGGACACATTCCAGGTGGAGGCATTTAACCACCATTGCAATAGTGCTGGAAGGAATAAGCATCCAGCCTTTCTCTTTCGAGGGCGTGGTAAAGTGTGTTGAGAAGGCAGCTTAACTGCTGACAATTAGCACTTCAATGTGCAAAACTCAGAAGATTTAATGGTATCAAGAATTTGCAGGACCATTCACTAAAACTGTAGCAACTTAAAGGGGAAGATGTTAGGAGTGTGGGAAGAGGGTCCTGATGTTCTGTGCAGTAGGGATTTCAATCGCAGGGAGCTGACAGGGTTCCCATGTAGGAGTAAAATCAGAGGCAGGAGGATTTCTCTTCTTCATTCTTGTCAGAGCACATCTGTGGTAATATTCCAGGAAAAGATGTCATGACAAAATGTGCCTTTCTCCATTTGGTTCATGTTTGGAACAGAAGTAACTACTATGTTGGCTTTGCCTAGCAATTAGATGTACAGAATTTAAGAAAACTGACCTGCTTTGGAGGCTGCTACTTATCAGCTGAAAAGGCTAGGAACATTGCAATATGAGCAGGTAAATTTTAAATATTATTATTATTAATAATTATAAAAGCAACTTAGAGTAGTATTAGTTGTCAGCTTTTGATTCTCTTCTTCCTTTCCTGGTTAAAGTTTTGTGTAATGTCCTTTTCTGCTCATCACACTTTCTTGCCCCAGACACTAACAGTTCCTCAGTTCTTTCAAATTCCATCTTGTCTCTCTCCACACATTCATTATGAACGTCTTTTTTTGCTGTGACTGCAATCTATTCTAATCAGACTTTTTTTCCAATTTCTACTTTCTACATAAACCCATGCAGGTGCTTCAAAAACATTCTTTTCACTCTTTCTCTATCACTAGATTTCTTCGCAAGATAACACAGGCCCATTGAAAGCCTCTGATTACATTCTCTTCATATTTTTTCCCTGCTGCAACTCCCAGGTTCCCACCCCACTTAGTTTCTGCTAAAGCTCAATTTCTGCTAATTGTTCCTCTTGTTTGCTGTCACTTTTATTTAGGTCCGCTCTCCTGTATCGCCCATAGTTGCCTGTCTCCCTTATCAGACTCTTTTCCTGCGGTGACTCTGGCCCTAGTTTTTCCTGCAGGGGCAGGAGAGGTCTCTGCACAGCAGCACCCATTATTGCTTGCATTTGGGTAACATCATGGGCCAGATAAGAAATCACTACGTTGAATGAGATAAACTTACTAAAGGAAAGGCTATCTGAAGTCCTGGTCTCAGTAAACACATGGATCCCTCTAGGAGCTATGGCATAAAAAAACTTCCAGCTCCTTCTTCCAGCACAGTTTTGATCATTAATGGCAACAAATTATTTCTGTGTTATCTTTGCTTGAACTACTGGAATTTATACTTGTATTTATAACTCAATTTTTGCAAATACTATGAAGCTGAATAATCAGTGAAATACACTATGTATGGTGTTTATATGTAGGTACTTAAATATTTCTGGGCTGTACATTCTGTGAACTGCCTACACAAATTTGACCAGCTCTACAGTACTTTCTTCTAACTACAGAGACTAGTGTTTTTAAGCTGTTGCAGGACAACACTGCTTTATTCTCTGCAGACAACTTTATTCTTTGTCTTGTTGTTTTTATTGTTCCACTGGTAGTGAATAAAAGCCTGCATCTGTTCCTCAGGAAGGACTTAATCCAAAGCTTATTGAATGCACTGGAAGAGTCTCCATTGGGCTTTGGATCAAGTTCTTTAGTCCACAAACAAATGCTTTTTGTGAGAATATGCTATTCATGTATTGTATAGAAGAGTTACAGAGGTTCCCTATTTCTAAAATAATGACTGCTCTTTAAATCTTTTTGTTATGCCTCTTCTGTTGCAGGAACAATATGCAACTGTATAATTGTTGAAGTACATGTAGTAGTCCATGTTTTTCATGCCCCACCAGTTGATATAAATGTAGAACATGTAATGCTGTGGTAACAAGTGGTGCTATATTTATGTGGCTCTTCCTGTGGAAACAGTAATTCGAAAAATACATACAGATGCACTTACTGGCTTGAGGATGATCAGGCTCAATCAGGCAAATGGGACATGGCAAGACGTCTTTGAGGACTGCCTTATGTTTGTGTTATTGATGAAGCAGACTTGAAAGAGGAGTTTGTAGAATAAAAGAGGGATTCTGAATGGGATTTTTTCCCTACCCTTAGGAAAAGGAGCAGACTGAAAGGAGTCAAAAACTCACAGTAGAGGGAAGAAATGGGGCCTGTTGTGGAAGGGGGTACAATGAGACTAAGATAAGGCAGGAGGAATCAAAGCAGAAACACCAGCTGGAGCAAGACTGTAAAGAACTTTAAGTGAAACTTTACTGCTCCAGGTTTGCAATGACTGCATTTTCTGCAAGGCGGGAGATCCATGACTTGGTTATTGCAACTCCTGAAAGCTGCAATAAAATAGATTTTTCCTTACAATACCACAGGTACTGAAAACTTCTTTGGATTTCTTGTGAAGGGAAACTAACTGTTTCCATGTATCAAAGAGAACATGATGCCAGTGAAGCTTAGCTGATTTTTCAACTGCAGAACAGAGTAACTTCTTGATCTGGGTGTAGATGACAGAAACAGTTACTACTGGGTAGTAACTTTGCTTGCAGTAAAACACAATATACTGTGTGGTAGGCGCTTGCAGGGCTGCACACGTAGTTCGTAGTTCGTAAGCTGATGGTGACTCAGTTTATGGAGCCAATACTAAAAGATTACTCACTCAAGGAGTCACATCTAAACCAATGAGATTACTCATGTAGTAAGTGGCTGATAGAGATCTTGCCAAGCTATTCCACCACATAATAGATGTGTGTAAATGAGCCTATTTGTCAGGTGAATAACTTCAGAAAGGAATTTTTAAGTTCATTCTATGTATGAACTTTTTCTGTTTGAACTCCCTAACCACAGCTGAGGTCCTATTACGATTTGCCAACTCCCACCAGCTGGCAGTCCCTATCTTAAAACTCATCAACTCATATAGACAAATAAGGGAAACTGGCTTGCCTTCAGTCACATCACAAGTCAACACCAATGACAGGAATAGAAGAGATCTCCAGTCAGTTCACTCTAAGCAGCTCCCTGCCTCTGTAATTCACACCGTTTCATCCCTGCACTGAATATAAAGCATTTATGAATATGACCTCCAAACTTCCTACAGCTTTTCTGCTAACCGACTGGAGGGTTTCTGCATTCATTAGCTTTATAAATGCACAGAGAATACACTGAAGTACCATTTTCATTTCATACACATTATTACAAGCTGGTGCATTCCTTCATACAGCTGATCTCCATGTTTTTCTGCAGATGGAGAAATAACAAGAAACACAAGAAAAGAAAATTATTCTAATCACAAAATTTCTGACAGCTAGTTTAAGACACTTAAAAATCTGCATCCCAAGCAAAACTAATTTTTCATATCAGTAGAATCCAGTGTGGAGGCTACCATGTCAAGCATCACCTTTCAGGACTGCATTTCATTTAAGAAATGCTATAAAAATACCTGGCATATTCAGCATCATTACCACAGGTTTTTTCCATCTTTTCTTTTTCTGCATTGCTCTCTCAGCATCTTTTAGAGTTTGTAGAGAACATGAATAATGTGCTGGACTGTAAATAGTACCTGAAAAAATGTCTGATAAGAAGAGGTATATCCTCTTAGAATTATTCTCCATTGGAAGGTTCGCTGCATAACAATAAAAAAAACTTCCTTACTGAAACTAGGTTCCCCTATACTGACAGGGTCCCAAAGTAAAAACTCTGAGTAACTCATCTGTCTCCTGGATAAAGCATGAGCAGCAGACACTAATGCAACTTCACTCTTTTATCTTCCTATTTCTCTCTCCTCTCCTCCAAACATCCTTGTCTTTCATTTCCTTCTCTTTATGTTCCCATCCTGTGCCGCCTTGTGTCTCTTCCCCTTTCTAACTCTAGGCAGTCTTTGTTGGCAGTGGTTCCAATCTCTTTCTGCCCATGGAAGAGCACACATCTGTACAGAGGCAGATTGTAAACTAGGTCAGTTTATATGGCAGAGATAAAAAGAGCAGGAATAAGAGCCTTTTGCATAATAAAAAGGTCTCACATAAGCACGTGGCCTGGTTGTCAGAGATGCTGAGCATCTGCCATTACCATTGACTTTAGTGGCACTAGTTCCCGTGTCCACAGGCTGCAGAGGTAGGAAAACATCTGCAATTTTGCAGTCTCCTGCAAGCAGAAGTTCAGATACACAGTCACAGTTTCTTGATGTTCTCCAAGACTCCACATTAACCTCAGGATCTGGTTTTGTCAATTTTTCCAACATTGTTCAGCACAGTCTGGGGACATAAATTGGGTGGTAATTGGAGGAGGAATGAGGTGATACTGGGGATAATACCTTTTCAGTTCACAAGCACATAAAGCAGGCTTGAAATAGAATGACAAGTGAGGAACTGTCATGTGAGTGTTAAAAATAACTATTTTTCTTGACAAATATTTGGTTAATGCAACTATCTTTATATTCTTCCTGCTTTCAAAGTTTTTAGGACAATACCAACTGATCTTGCAATTCATTATTTAGGTAAAGTTATTTTAACGTTACAGTAAAAATAAGAGAAGACTGCAATCTGGTAAAGATTAATTGCTCCTTCCCCCTACCTGAAGCTCTCCATAATGCTGTAAAAAAAATTGCAGAGCATAAACAAACTGCATCAGTCTCATTTGTGATATTGCTTAAACCTAATGGAAGAAAATCTGTGCTGCAGTAACACACATCAGTCCAATCTTGTATGAGTCCAGAAAGCTGGAAAGGGACAGAAGGTAATTGTTGGAACAGTAAGATAGAGGAGTGTGAACCCAGGAAGAGGAGCTCTGAAATTCCCCCTTTGACAGTGTAACATTGCTGGTTTCCACAGATCTTTCTCCACAGTCCAGTACTACCAGTCTCCAAGACTTGGGGCCTTTAGAAAGCACGATACTTGACAATGCTTATTTTAATTATGATTCTGAGGCCTGGAGGGGACCTTTCTGCATGGTTCTGAAGGTTTCCACAAGCAAAACCCACTAATTTATTTCCCTTCCTCCATTCTGGTAACTGCCTTATTCTGTTTCTAGCAACTGAAGTTCCTAAAAACCAAATAAAGGGTGGTCAGACCTGTGAAACATACAAAAAGGATGCAACCCCCATGCCCCTTTTCCTCTTTTCTCCATATCCCCATATTGTCATTTAGATGGCATGCCAGGCCTGGAAGTACAGACTCATATGCCTGCAGGGCAGGATGGTGAGCGGGATCAGCAATACATGTCCATGCACAGGTACAGCTTTCCTTTGCTCCCTGCCTGCTCTCTGCATTTAGGCTGAATGAGGATGTACTGTGGTTCTAGCACCTTATGCTAGAAGGACAAAGGCTAAGAGTCCTATCTTTGGGCAGATAGCTGTGTTGCAGGCATTCTTGGGGACATTCCTAGATGGTGCAGCTCTAACACCTCTGTTCAGAGCTGGTCTCTCTTCCCTCTTCCTGGGCCCCATAGTGGCGGCAAGTAAATAATGTTCATTAAAAAGCCCATCCTTTGTCCAGAGAATTTACATCAAAGTCTAAAAAAGAGAAAACAGATGGCTGCCAGTAAGGATAATGGGTCAAAGACCTTGGTGGGGCTGTACCATACTCTTGTATGTTTTAATACTCACTTGTGTGCTCTCCTACTCGTGTGCTTTCCAGACACATATATTTGTAAAGAGGGTTGTGGGCACGTGTTATTAGGATAGTGGGCACGTATTAGGATATTTTCTTACTTACATTAATAGCACCAGCTTATGGATCTGCACTTACTTATGTATACCTCAGTCTCCATATACCATTAGTTTTTATTATATTTTCATTATCACACAGTGTTCAGGTAGCAACCATGCCTCTTTGTGAGCATCTATGTCCTCGAGTTCTCAACAGAGAATGCAGCAGCTGAATTACCAATAGCAGCATGTAACCTCCATTTAAAACACTGGTAACTGAAGAGTGGAGGGTGGAAAATGTGACACTAAACTTCAATACAGACTGCAGAGCTAGAGGTTTGCAAACCTCATGCCTGCACTGTCCAAATACAGAGATGCTAATTGGGTTAGAACTAAAGGACACTTAATGCAATCTATCTGAGAAGAGTCAACATTGCTGCTGTAAAGTCCTGCCTTAAACAAACCTTTTGGAGGTCTCTGAAAAGGTCAACAAAAACGTGGATAAGGGTGATCTAATTTCCATATCAGACCGTGTCTAAAAGGTTCTTGACAAAGACTTTTAAGGAGACTAAGCAGAGAAAACAATAAGAGGGAAAGCCCTGTTATAGCTCAGTAACTGCTTGGAAGATAAAATTCAAAGTACAGGAATAAACCACCAGTCCTCACAATGGAGGGAGGTGCTGGATGGTGTAGAGTTCTGCAAGGGCCAGTGTCACAACGTGTGCTGCTCAATGTACTCATGCCTTACCTGGGAATGGAGTCAAATAGCAAAGTTCATCAAAATTCATTTATTTGGCAGTAATAAGAGGAAAGATTGAGAAGAATTATACCTGGACATTATGAGACCGAATGTCCAACATAAGAAATCCAGTACAGGTGAATGAAAACGACACGCATGGACAAACAGTCATCAAAAATGCTGGACTCTGAGCTGGCATGAGTAAAATCTCAGAGTTGTGATAGGCCATAGAAACATCACCTCCTGTGCTCAAAAGTTCCTCATGATGTATTGTCAAGAAAAAACATCATTGTGCCACTTTATGAATCCATGGTTTGATCACATCTTAAATCCTGTGTATTTCCTCAACTCAAATTTAGATCTACTAGATCTGGGTCATGGTCAAGCGTGTATCAAAGATGGCAAGAGGTACAGAACAGTCTGTGGACAAAGGTCCCCATGAGAGCAATCTACAGCTTTTCAGCCACAAAATATAATGATGTACAGGGATCACAGTGGAGATCTACAAACCCATGAGCATGTGTAAGAGAGGGTTAATTGTTCCCCATCTCCAGCTCAAAGAAAGGATTAGTTGTTCCTCATCTCCGGCACAGAAGCTGAGGGGATAATTAAGTTTGTATTGAAACCAAAAATAAAAATCAGAGCTACTTCACAGGACGGACAGCACATCAGTGGGAATCCTTGCAAGCATATTTGGGTTCAAGGCAACGTTGAAGAAGCCCAGGGCAGTAGCAGTACCTATTAAAAAAAGCAAAAAAATCCCAAACAAACACACACACACAGACGCAAAAGAAAAAAAAAAAACCAAAAAAAAGGCAAACAGCCAAACCACACCAATAACGAAAATCAAACCAAAACCAAACAAAAAGAAAACAGCCCGAAACCCGCGGCTTGGAAACCCCCAGAGCTGGCGGCGGAGTGAAGCTCCCGCCCTGTGCACTCCCCGGAGGCGAGCCGCGGGGTCGTGTTCCTTTCCTTCTCGACGGGCCCCGGCCCCCCGCTCCCGGCTCCCTCCCCTCCCGCCCGCCGCGGGCATCGTAACAGGAGAGGCTCGCAGGCGGAGGGTAACCCGAGCGCGGCAGGGCGGGGGCCGCGGGGGCGGTCGCGGAGCCTCCGCACGGAGCGCTTCTCCCGGCGGGACGGGACGGGACGGGCGCGACGGGACGAGGCGAGGCGGGGCGGGGCGGGACGAGGCGGGACGAGGCGGGCGGCGGCCTTACCCCCCTCTTTCGGCGTCGGCCAAGGGGGCGGGCGGAGAGGGAAGTGGGGGAGGAGGAAGAGGAGGAGGAGGAGGAGGAAGGGGGATCCGACGTGCCGGGGCTGCGCGCGGATCTGGCAGCGCACGCCGCAAGCCGGAGGAGCGGGAGCGGTTTGGATAAGGTACCTCCGAGCGCCAGGATGCGCGTGCCCGCGCGGCGTCTGTCCGCCTGCGTGTCGGTGTGTCTGTCTGCCTGCCTCTGTTGTGTGTGTGTGTGTTGTGTGTGTGTGTGAGAGCGCGGCGCCCAGTGCGGCGGGAAGGGAGGCGGCGGTGGCCGCGGCTCCGGCGGGCTGGCCCTCGGCGGGCTGCGGGCGGGAGAGGGGGATAGGCAGGGCGAGGCGGGGGAGGCAAGGGGGTGTCGGTAGAGTTTCGAGAGGGGGGGCCGGGGAAAAGCGAGGAGGGAATATGGAATCGCGGGGAGGGAGAGAGCAGGAGAGGAAAGGAGAATGCAGATGCGCGGAGGGGAAGTGAAGAGGCCAGGAGGAGAGGAGGGGATGCCGAAGGGGGACATTCCTGCCCTTGCCATCGGCAGCCCCGGCGTGCACGGCCCGGGCGGGGGAGGCGCGGACAGAAAGCCAGCTCTGTTCCCCGCGATGTCCGCAGGCTGAGGGGCGGCTCTGCCCCGCCTCGGCTGCGGCCGGGGGTCTCCGCTGCCCTCCCTGGGGGCAGCCGCTGTGCCTGGGAGGCGGCCGGGTTGTGGGGATGGGGAGGGGGCGTGTGTAGGGGCTTCAGCAAGATCCTGAGAAACCTGTGACGTAATTTTTTTAAAATCAGCGTGTGTTTTTCATGGCGATCTCAGATTTTCCTGAACTCCCCTTTTTGAACAGGAAAGCCCCTGTATCTTTGTTCCAAGTATTTCTATTTTTAGATTCCTCTGTAACAGCAAAGCGAGTTCATGAGTTTGAAGTATTTTATTTCTTTTTTTTATTTGGCCTCTGCTGAGGACCACTGCAGTGTAAACTTCCGAAACACTGGTGTATCTTTCAAAAAAGTTATTGAAATTATTACTGAGGTGAGCAGGCCGGCAGCTATTGTGGATATACCAGTGTTTGAGTTCCTGATAACATTAATCGTTAGCCTTAAAGAGCAGTCATCCTACTGAAGTTAGGTTTTTATCTGAAGATGAATTGCCTGTCAGGTCCCAGAAGATGTACATTAGGTACAAGTACCAGCCTGCTGTTAAAAGAGATAGAGCATATTCCCCCAGTTGTGATTTTACCAGTGAAATAAACATGTTGTTTTATTATGAGTGGTTATTAACCGTTCAACATTGTAATGATATTCTCTGATTCTAGCATTGTCTCATAGCTCTGGTATGTCAATTTGTATTCATGCTGTGTAAGTGTTTTGCAGAGGTTTTGCCTATCTGGCAGGGATTTATTTCAATTTCACAATTACATTTTCTGATCTCAGCAGCCTCAGGAACCTAAAGAAGTTGTATATGTACATCAGTATCAGTTATAGTGTGTGACTTCTTTTTTCCCTAAGAAGTGTAAGTTATTTCATGTCTTTAGATCACAGTTTTTATATCTGCACACAGCAGAAGTTATAGTTGAAATTGTGTTCATTTAAGTGTATTCATTGTGAGCATTTCTGACCAGTTAGTATTGAGTGATTTTTATCGATTTATCTTCATTTTGTGTTTGAATGCCAGTCGATTTGCTGCCCTGCTGTAGTCTCTGCCAAAGTAAGTTTTCAGAAATTTAAAATGTTACATACAGATATTGGCTTTTGACGACTGACACCTTGTTTTTGTAATAGTTTTCTTAGCTGCCCAAAGAGTACAAGTCCTACGTGAGCTCTTAAATAAATTAAGCCATATTTGTAGATATCTTGTAATAGTGCCAATAAAAGATAGCTCTTGTGGCAGCTGATGGTTATTTCCCTTCACTGTGGATGTGCAGCTTCTGTAGGAAGGGATGTGTGCAGTCCTTTTAAATTACTTCAAACTCCTGTTGGCTTCAGCCAGAGTTTTGACTAAGTTAAAATACAGGATCTTATGGCTTAGAGCATGAAAAGTAGAGCCAGCAGAATCCTGAGTAGTTTGATGTGTACTTTGATCATAAGATAATTCGATTCATGCCTGGTTTGTCTTGTCTAAACTGCAAAATTCACTTTTGCTATGGGAAACACCTGCTGATTTAGCAACTGCTATTGATGCTCCATTTATAGCAAGACAAGAAGAGCTACATAAAGCAACATCTAGAACTGTCCCTATTGTTGCTATTCACAGTGTGATTTTTCTCTCGGTAATGTGCTGCTGTACTGATTGTCAGGCAGTTCCAACTTAACTGATGGGCAGTACATTTATGGTTGTGGGATAAAGAGGGTTGTTCAAGCTGCCAAAATGGTCTCTTTCTTCCTCCCACCCCCCTTTAAAAAGTGAAAAGCTGTGGCAGCTGTCTCTCCTAGCAGGCTGTGCTGAAGGGACAGACCTTTGTTGTCCTGTGCACTCTGTTTCTTGGATGCCTAGAGTTCAACCTGAATTCTATGTTATTTTGATACAATTTTCAGTGCTTGTCTCCCGTTTTTATGCTGACTTTTTTTTTGTATTTGTTTCAATGCCAAAACTTCATGAAGATTCCGTAGGAAATTCTGGACTCGTAATTCATTGAGGAAAAGTCTTCAACAATACTCCCACTCACTAAGAACCAAGTCTGTTGAAGTTGATGTGGGGAGGCTTGGCTTTCAAATTATGGTGGAAAAAAGTTGGCCTGTAAATTTATGATGATGCTGACTTACCTAAATATAGTATTAGTCCTATAGAGGGATGTTACTTAATTGACTCCTGACCTACACGACTAGAGTACAGTTCTATAAAATTAAGTTTAATTTTGAAATATAGCAGTAGCACTGAATGAATGCCAGCAGATGCAATTATATCTATAATTTATGTTCTTTTCTTTGAGCCATATGTCAAAGTGGTGCTCTTTTTCTTCTATATCTTCAAAATTTTACATCTTATGTGCTCAACTAATTGTAGGACTTTGGCATGCATTGCTCCAGTAAATTAGTATTTGAAGTTGAGCAAAGTCCTTATTCTGTGAACTCTCCTATCTGAGATTCTTCTACTGCTAAGAATGTATTTCACAGTACAGGTTGATGGGGAGGGACCTGGCGAATGATTCTGCTGGTTAGTCTTCAGTGAGGAAGCAAACCTTGCAGTCTTCCTCTTGGGGTAAGTCAGTTAGGGATAGTTTCCATCTCAGTCATGTGCAGATGACAGATGTCCAGTTGGTAACATTTAGGGTATTACATCCCATATTACACCAAATGGGAAAGATTTTTACAGAGTCAGATTGAGAATTCTTGGAGTTTTTAAAAACCGGATGGTAACCTGTCATAATAGTCATTCTTGCAGGAATCTAGGTGTTGACTCAGATGGCATCTCAAGGCACTTCCAGTATTTTCTGTCTTCAGTTGAGAGTCATGGTTATTAAGTACTGAAATGTGTACAAAGCTTTAAAAAATAGGTGTTGCACACAATAACTTGGGAGACCACGTGTATCTCACTCCATCCCGAAAAACAAGTGTGAATCATCAGTGCTGAAGTTGTTCACCTGTAAAACAGAATTCTTATTTCTCCTTTTTTCTTCTCTACATTGGACAATCTTCAGGGCTGTTCCACAATTTTCACTCAAACACACAATGTTGAAAATGAAATTTCAGCTGCTACTGCAGGCTTGTTTCCCAATTACATTCACAGTGCTTGGCTTTTCTGGTACTAGGACAAAATTAACAAAAAAGAGGATACTTCTTTTCATATTAAAATTCTGGGTTATCAGCACGAATTGTTGTTATTTTTGGTGGTGAATAACCTTAATTAATCCATTATAACTATAAATCATGCCATCCCTAAGTTTAAAAATATGCAATTTTATTTAGGTTCATAATTAATGAGAGTTCAGGGTTTACTTTTTGTTTCTTTGATGGTCGTAGGATACTAGATTTCCAGGAGAAAGGAGAACTGTATCTTCAGAATAATTCCTCAGAAATGTTATCAAAATACTGTATTGTAACAAGAGTCAAGCCTTATATTGTGAGAGTTACATGCAATGTAGCATGAAAGTGAGAGTTTCCCCTAGGTATTATCCTGGCAGAGAATTACTTATTTAATCCCTTATTAATAACAAAGAAGAATAATACTGTATTAAAAATAAATCAGATTTCCTCCAAAACATATCTACATCTATTAGAAAGGTTAGGAATATTGCTTTAAAAGATGTGCAGAAGCTCTGTGGAAAACTTTGGTATGTGCTACTGAATCATGAAAGGGTATCCTGTTCATTTTGGAATTTTCTTTCTGTCTTTAGCTAATTGACTAAAGAGATGAATCATGATCCAGGAGAAAAGAATACTTCCAAAGCTCTGGAATTTTTTTTTCTCCAGAATCTCCACTGGTTTCTTTTGGGGCTCTGGACATCATAATCTTCTTACTCTCCCATGTTTCTGAGTTTAAAAGGGACAAAGAGCAGAAAACTCTGTGTATAAATTCCTAAATTCACATCATCATATGTACTTCAGAAGAGAAGGATTCTCAACTTTATTCTACATGTTTTTGTGTTGCTTTATGTAACATCTGTTTGTATAATTTATGCATGAATCAGGAAAAGTTTTTAGGGGTGTAGTGCATGTAGTACTGGCAGGGAAGAGTGGCATATCTGCGTCTCATTTATTCCTCTTCTAGCTGCTAAAATTGACCACTTTAACAAAATAGCAAAAAGAAAGTCTCATCTTATGGTAATTTTAAAATATCTTAAAACTGGTGACAGGTTAGGAACATAGTCACTTAAACACACACACCCCCCAAAACAAACAAGCAAACAAAACCAACCAAGCAGATAAATAAACACCACCAAACCCACAAATGCCACTGCTTCAATCACTGAGTAACGGAGTAGGTATGACTGTTGACTGGGCCTGGGTGCAAATGCACCTGAGGATATATGCAGCTTATATGCAGCTTCCTTCCCAACAGTTGTTCTCAGGGACTAATACTTGGCAACTGGGATGTTATTTTTTAACCATTAAACCCAAGAATTCAAGTGGACATCTTATGCCTCATTGTCTAGTACAGTGACACCAGCATTGTTTGAGTTGCGTTTAATAACAGCCATTTTTTCCCCAACACTCCAGGGAAAAACACAGCTCCATCTGTATACGTGCTAGGAGTGCCCTATTTCTGTGTCTCATTAAATGTGGAGCAAGTTTAGTAGTGCCAGTTAAGAAGAATTCACTAACAGAACTGCTAATATACAAACCAGATCCACCCATCTTTGAAAAGGCTTTACTTTTAAGAAGTTGCCTTTTTTTTTCTTTTTTAATTGTTCTTCTAGGGCAGGTTTCAGGAAGACAACAGACCAGAAATAGGATTCAGATGAAATGTGCACCTGTATTAGCATCCTGCAAACTGTACTGGCAAACTAATTAAATAGATGTACGTATATTAATAAAGTTTGCACAAGTAAAGAAGTAAAGATTGTTTTTGTAAAGTTGGTGAGTCAGTTTATACAGACCTTTTGTCTCTCTAATTCTGTTCTGTTAGTGTATCACTGTAGTCCTGTAGCCTTGTAAGAAAGACAGTGTGAAGCCAATCTCAAACCTTTAAATATTTTTCTATCAGCTTTCCTCAGAAATAGGTCATTTATTTCCAATTTTAGAGTTCTCTATTAGCTGCTACCCTGCCCCAAGAGTGAGCACAAGAAGAGGTTTTTGCTGGCAATGCTCTTGAGAACCCTCGTGCTGGTGTGGGAACTACTATCAATAAACCCAGAGAGTCATTTAACCTGATTTTAAAACTAAGTATATGCAAGGTGAACAAACTATCGTGGCTTGTGCCATGGTTTGATATTCCGACTGTCCCAATGTTCTCAAGACATGTTCTACT
Organism: Argya squamiceps; assembly: GCA_037834095.1. Taxonomy (NCBI): domain Eukaryota; kingdom Metazoa; phylum Chordata; class Aves; order Passeriformes; family Leiothrichidae; genus Argya; species Argya squamiceps. The sequence goes on from JBBMKD010000115.1 coordinate 22,349,254, forward strand.
GGCACAGCTTGCTCACACTTAGGAGAGGATGACTATGGCCAAAATGTCAAGGAAGGTCTGGAGGACCAGCTGCATTAGTAGGAAATGTAGCCATGAGAGTTCTGACACATTCAAGCCTCAACACCATGTTGTTTCAACTGTTCACAGTGTGTGGCTGAGACGGGGACACACCAGGGCTTGTTCCCAGGAGCATCGTTCTGGCATGGCTTGGCCGAGCTTGGCAGAGCAGAGGCTGATCCAGTTCTTCATTGTTCTTTGCTCCTGCTGCTGGTTGCAATCGTTAAAAAGATAAATTGAGACAAAGCTGTGGTCTGACTTTCCCATTTGCTTGCATATTTTCAATATTTTCATAGAGTGATATATTCATTTAGGCTGGAAAGGCCCTTTAGAACAACAGCGGTTAAACTATTTATGACAATCCTGTATTTTTCTGTTGTGAAAGCAATGGATATACTGGTCACACTGGTCAGTGTTTCACTGGAAACTGGCTTAATCAAACCAACCATTTTGACCATTTAGTTAGGTCTAAAGAGTAGCACAAAAGAACCTATGCTGGCTTTAGATGCTGTTCCTTGATTTGATAGGTGCCTGAGCCTGTCCTGCATCCATTTGATGTTCCCAGTCTCCACAATGTTTCCCATGTTACAATGTGTACTTTCACTTACACTTTTCTGTTTCAATTCCTGGCTTTGTTTAATTTAAAATTGTCAAACAGAGACCTAATTAGCTTCCTCTTACATTATTGCCAATGAAAACTTATTCTTCTCTGATTCTCAAATCCATATGAGTCCCACTGAATCTCTGGTGAACAACAGCTCTGAGGAAGGAGAGCAGCAGCCACACTTTTGGGGAATTCTTTAAAATTTAAAATGTCCTTTAAAAGAGGAAGCAATATAGACTGAAGAAGTGTCCATTCACTTTCTGAAAATGAGACCTTTTAACAGCATTTTTGATGGGCACTCTGAACAACCTATCCTGTTTCCTGTTGGGCTTGCTGGAGTGATGTGCTTGTAATGCCCAGGTTTACGCTCATTTTGATGTATAAAATGTGCTTATCGACTTGGTTAATGAGAACAGAAGTGGCATAGCACAGCAGCTCAGAGTGTGTATTGACAGACTTCTAGTGAATAATTCTCACTTCAGATTAAAAATATCTTTTAATTAATTGACATTTTTGGCATTTTGGGATATATTTTAAGCTCTTAAACTTCTTGAAAAATCTTTTTCCACCTAATTAACTTAGAGATAGGTGATTTTGAAATTTCTAAGAGGATCACCCTTAGGGGGAGAAAAATCACATTTGGAGTTGTCACTGAAAAGCTGACAACAGCTACTGGCATATTTAGACAGTCCTGAAGCCAGTTTGTGATAAGATCAGCACATAAGCAGGACTATCCAGAATTTAGCTTTGAGTGGCAGTTAATTCCATTGACTTTTTGCTTATTTCTTGGGGCTGGGTGCTGGTGGTCAGCAGTAGAGTTGGATTCCAAATAATATTTGGTGGCTGAGCCAAACTAGCTCAATCTTTCAGAATTAAGTGTGCTGAAAAAAACAGACTACAATAGAATTAATTTTTCTAGCGGGGAAGTTCCTTGCTCTTGTCTTTTTATTGAATGTCATTATCAAATGAACTTCTGCTCTCAGTAAAATGTTTTTAGGCTATTCTCCCTGTCATTCATTCCCCAGGCTTCTCCATTATTCAGGGATTTCATCTGTATAGCAGCAACAGTTCAACAGCAGAATTGCTTTTTTCTTTCGTTGTGGTGGGATGTGTGAAAAACTCAGAAGTTCAGCTGTTGGGCATGTCTTGCCTGCTGTTCTTGTTGACTCTGGCAAGTCAGTGTATCTTGCTGGCCTGAATAAGGAATGTGGCTTTGCTGTGGCGAGCTGGATAGGGTTTGTATTAAACTGAGTCCTGCTGGAAACCTGTTTTCTTTCCAGAAGAAAAGGATGATAGGACTGTTCTCTTGCATGCTTCAAGACTCTGTATTATCCAAGCTTTCTGAAGAGAAATCAAGCCAAGTCTCTAAGTTCTTGGCACAGTGAACTGTCAAAAAGGGACTTTCCAAAGGGATATTACCAGATGACCACCAGCTGCCTGGGGTGTAGGTCCTTGGGGCCAGAAGAGCATGTACATGGTATTTCTGAGCATTCCCCTTCCCATGCCTTTGGACGTGTTTCTGCAGAAAGGAAAATAAAACTGGAATCCTGCAGGTGCAGGATTCTGTCTGTGAATTCTGTCCGTCATCATGTTAGATACTGGTAAGGTACCCAGAGGCAAAAAAAAGAATACATAAGTTTTGTCACATCAACTTCTCAGTTTCTATTAAAAATGGTGGTAAGCATGAAAGAAAGAGAGTGAGAGGAGGTTACTTACGCCAGTATTCAGTAAATTGAGAACAAGATTGCATTTAAAGCTGTGGCAAAGTTACATTGGCCAGAAGTATTCATCTGCAGATGCAGTGGATCTGAGATAATTAAAGACTAAAGTGCTTCTGCTAGTGTAACCTGTGCCATCTTTTCCTCTGTGACACGTGGACAGTACTCATGCTACAGTGCATGACCTCTGGAGGGCAGCAAGGTTGGGCTCAGGTTGAGCCCCACTCAGTTTTGTGTGAAGAATTGGTTCTTCAATGTTCCACTCGTTGCAGATGCTGATACTTCTGCAGAAAATGTGGAACAGCAGGCCAGGGTTCACTGCTCACAGCTTCTTTTTGAGAGTTTGTGTCTTCCAGGCACGGGTGCAATTGCTGGTCCATACTGGGAGAGTCAACAGCAAACATCTGAACACCAAAAGGCCAAATTACCTCCGCAGGTACTTACCGTCTTTGGTTGTGCGTTAAGTGGCAAGGACTTGTAAGTTTATTAGAAGTGTAGAAGCAGAACACAATGGTATTTTATGGATGGGGACTGACTCTGTACTTAAAAGGCATGTATGTACATGGGTGCTTTGCCCAATATCCCTTTTGACATCAGTCACCTGTCAGAGTGCAGCTGCACTGGGGAATGCATCGTGCCATTTAAATTATCTTTCTAGCTGCTGGATCTAATGAATAATTTCCTTTGGAGGCAACAGGGAGGGGAAGAAATGAAAAAAGGAGATGCTGAAGGGCTTGCAGTTTTTATTGTGCAAATGCAAGTTTGAAATAGTGTGCCTGACTTTTTCAAAAAGAAAAGGGGACCCAGTTTCACAGCAGGAGAACTTCACTTTGCTGGGCATGATGCCAAGATGTTATAGTGACTTGATGGTTTCATTCCTCAGGAACATGGCAGTGGGCTCCAGCAATAATGGACCTCCATTGTGGAAGGTCATGCTCACAAAATTTCTCAGGTTCCTCCTAGTCAGGCAGGAACCCAGGCATTTTAAGTAGCTGGACAGTATGGATAAAGGCCTCTGCTGCTCTGTTGTCTTTCACATTTGGGACTAGATGCTGCATGATACAATTTGCATTGGTTTGGTGAAAGAGATTTTGTGTGTATATTCTGTTGCTGGACATTCAGCATTATTATGCTGAATAATATTTGAAATTTTCTAGACAATTCATATTTACTTTGATTATGTGGGCTTGATATGGAGCATAGAAGATAGGAAAAATATCGCAAGAGACTAAAACCAAATTTTTCTCTCCTCCAGCTTTCAGGAATCAACTAAACCCTCTTTTACTTAACTGTACAGCAGCTTCACTGACAACAAGTTTGGGCTTGTTAACTGTAATTTTTTTTTAATCTTTAAAGTTTTAAAACATTTCCTGGGCTGCAGAGTCAAAAACTAAGAAAAATATTTAGATTCAGAGTGTATTGAAAAGACCAGATGGGTCTGAAAAAATTACTTTTCTAGGTCTTTTCTTGTTCAGATGCTGAGGCTTATAGACTTTTCTGAAAAGCTCTGAAATAAGCTATCCCACCTCCAACCCCAAATCCTTCAAACCCAAGGTCCAAGCTTTCAGTTAATGTGAATGGATGTGGATTGAGAGGAGAAGACCGTATGATTTTTCTCTGTGCTAACAAACACAATAACAGAGAAATATGTTGCTAGTGTCTCTCAGTATTTCCCGCAGTCTGTGACAGTGTTGTCAGAGTTTCTTTGGTTTGGCTGTTAAAAGGATAAAAGCAAAGAATAGCTGTCCTGGGAGTGGCAGGGCAGGATCCTGGTTCTCCTGAGATCTGTGATGGGAAGGGGATGGTGGGGTAACATCATTGGCCTGGGCCAGGCAACTCTACTCAGGGGACTGACCAAGCAAGTTACCTTTTCCAGGGCAGTGGTGTTGGCTCCGACCCTTGTTCAGTGGGAGGGGGCAACTCTTATGTTTTCCAGTCTGGGCTGCCTTTGCAATGTCTTGTCTCACTTCTGAATTTCTGGGCTTTTGTTCTGCAGGGCATTGTATGTCCTCCCTCCACCTTTAGGCTGTTTCTTGTTTGCTTCTCTTCTTTTGGTGTTACATGAGGGGGTTTTTTAAGTGTTTGCTGGCACGAGGGATTGAGAGCCTAAATAAGAGCAAAGTGTACATATCCTAACTCCTTCCCAGCTCTGGTCACTGATTTGTGTGAGGTTGAGAGGAAGGTTGAATCATTTTCTTCAGGGAAGAGGTCTGAATGTTCAACTGATACTGTCAGTTTCTTTCTCATAGAGAGCTGTGTGTTTCAAAAGGAGTGTGATGTATGACAGTAGTGGTGGGAGCACCCAGAAGAACCTTGTCAGCTGAATAGAGTTCTCCTGCCAGCTGTGCACCAGTGAGTGCCCATGACTGCCTGAGCTGCTGGAGAGTTAAAACAGATCTGGTGGTGTGACAGAGTGAAAGATTTGATCCTCATCTCGACAGTCCTTCAGTCTGATTCACTGTTCACATTGTTATCTTGGGCATCTTGACTGAGTTATATTTTTGCTCCTAAGGTATTGTCTGCATTTACACAGGCCTTCCTGGAATGCAGTTACCAGGCAAACCTTTTCATTTTGCTGATACTCTCCTGAATCTGTGTTTTCAGCATCAGATAGGTACACAAGGCATGCACAACCATCCTCCAGAACAGACAGCCAGGAGGAGACCTTGAAGGCTACATCTTACTGCTGGTCTCCTCCCAGAGTGCTGCTTTCCCTTTCCAAAGGATAGACCAGGAGCAGTGCCCTGGTTTGGGGAAGTAAAGCCCCAGGGGGCCATCTGACCCAAGCTTATACAGGGGTTGATTGAAACAGCTGAAAAGCACAGTTCAGCCATGCCTTTCTGTTTCATTCTAGAGTATTACCTTCTCAAACACCTGTGTGTTACTGCATCGCTGTTGATTCTTTCAAGGAAAGATCAGAGCTTTCCATGGAAGAGCAGCAGTTGGCTTGTACAACAACATCAGTGGAAATTACCAGGAGAAGCTGCATCAGAAATAGCTTTTCACTAGAGAAAATCTAGAAAACCTCTTGGAATTACTAAGAGTAAAGGTTTAATTTTTGTTCTTAAATTCTTGTTCTTGACAGTTGCAGTATTGTGCTGCAGACCAAGCAGTTTATTCACAGGACCTTTAAACAAACAAAATTAAAAAGGTATTTATGAACTCTGGTTAGCCCCAGCATAAAGTGGGAATGCTGCCCATGTGCTGTTATTTTCTTCTTCCTTGTGGTGCTCTGGTCTTGTTTATACATTGCTTGGATCATCTGTGAGCATTGTGTGGGTTCTTTTACTGAGATTGGTGGGATTTCTGATTTCTTATGTGATCATAACTTTTGCCTTTCCTTTGCCTTGTTTTCTTTATAGAATTAAGTCAACTTTCTGTGATTAAACTCATTGCATAGAAGGAAAAAATGTGAGATGTTTCCTGCAAACAATTGATGACAAACTCATTGTACTAAGCTTTCTGAAAAGGAACTTTTTTTTGGAAGGTGAGAATAAAGGAATTTCCTCCTCCACCCTTCTGTTGTTCAGCTGTAAACTGATATTGTTGAGAGGGAAAAAGTTGCTCTAGTTTTCCTCAGGATATGATTGTGTGATCTTAGTAAAAACTTTTAAAGATACAGCTGACACTCTAAAGATTTCAGTTTCATGCAGAATTGGAAAATTAGTTCCTGATTTGATTTTAATTTAAAGCAGAGTCAGTTCAGTTAATTTTCACAAAAGAAATCCCTTTCTGAAGGTTTACAGATTCCCCAACTTAACATTAAAGTTCAGTGAGAATGAAATCTCTTTTATAGCACTCTCTATGAAACAGTTTGATAATTATTCCAGCAGATAGATGAGTTTTCACTAGTTTTCACTGGTTAAACAGTGAAGCCACAAAGAGTAAAGTCGTGGGGTTTTTTTCAGAGGGGCATGGCTACATCTTGGTTTTGTTAGTCACCAGCAATTATGTATTGAATATAATAATTGACTTTTTATTAGGGACTTCTTAACCAAGTGAAGTATCCTTGGGATTTGACACCTGGTGCAAGTAGTTAATTTCTGATCCAACCTGACTGCCATTGAGAGAATGGGAAAATGCTTTTTAAGGGTGGTAGTGGGGGAGGGTGTATTTCATTTTTTTATTTATCAGGCAGGATGCCTAAACTAGGGTTTGACATTACCCTCTTTTAGTTCATACTGAAGTCACTTTTATTGAAACACTTCTTCAGCATCATAAAGTGAGTCCTGTGATGTCCTGTGCATCTGTTTTACTTTATCAGACTGTAAGTAGGCCCACCATCCCACCTTTTCCTGATTCCGTTGGATCTCCCATAGACACAAGCTATTGCAGCAGTGCAGATCCCAGGCTCTTGTTCTGCCATTTCTCTCAAAACTCAAATTGTCTTTGATTTATTTCCCTGATGGTCTAGTTCCTGTTACCATTCAAGTGAAAGAGCAGTGACAGATTAATGCTGCTCTGAATATTATTAATAGCTCATCGTTACATCCCTAATTAAGATTGGAAATTGGATTTAAGTAATTATATAAACCTGTTAGGAGATACAGTTTCTGTCCCAAAATCTAAAGCAGACAAAATAGAGAATAAAGACAGCAGATAGAGCTCATTGCTCTGTAGACAGCATCGCTTCTGATAAGCTCCACAGGGCTCACAAGTACTAGCCAAGAATAAAGTTGTCTTTGCATACTAGTTCTAGTAAAATTCAAACCTAAAACATTTTCAATGGTTGTGATTGACAGGCTCAAGTTTCTACAAGTCTTGGTTTAACTATAGGTTACAAGTCACCTCTTCCTCAATGCATGAAGAGCAGAAAGATGTAAAATGTAGGGTAGATTCTAAATTGCAGCCTGCTAGGTTAGCTCTTACTTTTGTGGCTATACTTTTAAAAGTCAGCTGTATCCCTGTCTGCAGTGCCAGAGGATAAAAGAAGCCTTCAAATGTTTTTGCAGCTTTTTTTTTCTTATTGCAGCAGGGGAGGATCAAGCATACTGCTTACTGCTTATTCACACTTTTACACTGGTAGAATTAAGTATTCCTTGGCTCCTGGTGGAATAGGTATTCATAGTTTTAAACATGTAGCCTTTTTGGTGGTTCTGAACTTGTATTATTCTACCCTGAAACTGTCACAAGATAAAGCCTGGGAAATGGTTGGAGAACAACAGTGAGACAGAGGCAGGGTGAAAGGAACCTCTTAGGGTCTGAGGCTGGGATGATGTCAGAAGAGTAATTGTTTTGTGCTCTTAATTGCTAGCTTTACTCATGCAGCCTGAGTTGACATGGGTGGGGAGAGTATGGTGTGTTACCTCTGCACTGACTCATGGGACAGTAGTCACCTGCCCCCTCATTTATTTTTGACTTACTATGACAGACTCAAGGATGATATAAGCAGGGAGGGTGAAATCCAAAGCCCTTCATTTTGTTAGCTTGGACTGTGGCTCTGTCACCTAATGCAGTGATAATCAAAGCAAAATGAGAGTTCAGGGTTTTTTTCTAGTTGAACTGGAACTGTTGTAGGACAGGCTTTCACTTGAGGCACATGGATAGCAAATGACTGAACACTATCTTGTACTTGGTTCTTAGGCTTTCCTAAAGCATGTCTGTTGTCTACCAGATGGTCTGATCTGTTGAAGAGGAGTTTAAAGAAATAAGGCACATTGAGACCAAGGTGTTGCTTTTAGTATAGAAGTTGTAGGACATCACTTGGATCTTGCAAAAATATGAACATACGCAAGTAGAAACAACCAAAAGTTAGCCTTTTGTATATATGCTGTTTTCTCAAATTGGTGCATTTGAGTTACCTTATTTGTATGCGTGGTGCTTTAACCTTAGCCAGCGATCAGGCCCCAGGCAGCCGCTCACTCATGCGCCCACCAACAGGGCTGAGGAGAGATTTGAAAAAGTAAGAGCTGGAAAACTCATGGGTTGAGGTCAAAACCATCCAATAAAAGCAAAAGCCACACACATAAGCAAAGCAAAACAAAACAAGGAGTTATTTTACTGTCTCCTGTCACAGCTACAGCTGAACAGATAAAATGGGCCACAACAGACCCCAACTCCCAGCCTAGTTCACTGGAGAAGTCCCCAGGTAAGAGAGTGATAGGTTGGATTTGAACTCGAATGGGGGACCCCAGCCAATCCTATTCAGTCCTGAATGCAAACATGTAATTGGCCAGTGAGCTGGGCGGTGGTGAGACATAAACCAGTCAGGAAATTCCCAAGCACGGGAATTTTGAACCCCCTATAAAGGGGGGGGGGCATCAATAAATGTTTGCTGTTGTTGTGTGATCTCTGTGGGTTCAGTTGTGTGCCTGTCTCCAAAACTGCTGCAAATGTAACAGTTTCCCATGGCAGGCACGTGTTCAGCTGTCTCCAGGAGAAGAGAGTCCCAGTATGCCTTAGAGTTACTACGACAGACAAACACTATCAGTCCAAATACTCCTCTCCTTCTTTCCTTCTTGTTACCCCCAGCTTTATGTTTTGAGCATGGTGTCACATGGTCTGGAATATCCCTTTGCTCACTTGTCCCAGTTATGTCTCCTCCCAGCCTTCCATGCACCACCAACTTCTTCACCAGCGTGGAAGTACAAACAGCAGAAAAGGCCTTGGCTCTGTGTAAGCCCAGCTCAGCAATAATAAAAACATCTCTGTATTATCAACCCTGTGTTCAGCACAAATCAAAAAATACAGCCCCATTCACAGCCACTGTGAAGAAAGTTAATTCTGCCTCAGCCAAATACAGCACAACAGTTCAACTAAAACAGACTATGTACTGAAGCAAGGAGATTTTGAGGCTGACTCTGACTCAGATTTAGTAAGAACGATTTGGAAGGGGTTCCTGTCGATGGAGAGTTACTTAATTTCAAAGTAAGTTCCCTGTAATTTCCTTGTTAGAGGCTAATTATCACAAACTGTGTATGGCTTCTGGCTCCTTCCCACACATATGATTTCCATGTCAGCTCATCATCTTGATAAAGCAGACCACATGAAGCAGATTTGTAAGGGAGTGTCCATATCAATGAAACTCACTTCATACGGCTGTGTGAATACAACTCAATTAATATTTTAATGAATGCTGTTGAGTATCAATGGTTCTTTTTAATTGAAGGAATGCAAATAAGTATTTTTTATTTGAAAGCATATATGCATGGTACACCATTTTGTTGGGTCTTCACTCATGTAGTTGGAAAAGGTTGTACATGCCAAATATTTGGTTATCAGCGTTTATGGTTTCCTTAAATTAATACTCATTTCAATGTATTCTTTAAAGCCTGTTTCATACTAAAGAAGAGTTGCCTAACTAACTCTGTCCATAATATGTCATACTCTGGAATAGTTCCCAACAGTCTTAACAGGCAGTGAAGGCTATGCAGGAACAGTGAAGCCAACAACAACAGTTTTCTGTTGATTTCAAGTTGATTTAATTGCCATTTCCTTGCAGATGGCATGACTGATTTAAGGTAAGAAGCTGAAACTGGTGAGGGAGGATTGAAGTCTGACATCTGATTAGGGCCACTCTGCTTTTGATCAATCTGCTGGTACTCTAGGTCAAAAATAAGGCTGATCAAGTCTTTAGGAAGAATCTTAAAGCCAGTAGAAAGTGTTGTGTTATATGATCCTTATGTTTTTCAGTCAATTAAGACACCCCACTGGAAAATTTTCAAAATTTCCCTGGTTATACTGGGATACTATTGAACATACAGGGGGAAAAAAATCTTATTTAAAGGTTGAAAAAAAATCTGCCAACAGCAATTAAATTGAAAATATGTGGGACAGCACTGCATAAGTGATTAAAAATCCCTGGGGCACAGCAGTGAACAACACAACTTTGAATCAGTAAGGGGTTGTAAACATGCAGCTTTGGCAGTTAGCTTGATTAGGGGAAGAAGGCAGTGATGGAGAGGGTTTTACTTGCCTTAAAACTTAAGGCTTTTTATCTGCAACTTCAAATCCCTATTAGATTTAATCCTCAGCTGTTTGGAAATTTCACCATTGTCATGCACACATTTTCCAGCTTGCAGTCTTACTAGCCCTTGATACCTCCGTTACTTGTCAGTAGTTCTTCACAATGTTTCCAGATGGAAATTCTCCTTGAAATCAGATCTGAGTTTGTGTTCACTTGAATTTCAAATTGTTCTTCCTAGTTCAGTTGGTAAAGAATATCATGGTCAGAATACATATGTAATAAAACCTCAATTTGACCTGGTCACCATTAATTTGGAATCCTTCTAATGGGGTAATGATCTTCTGTTGCTCATTTCTACAACATTTTCTCACCCTATACACCCTACAGCTTCATGTGGTAGCTTTTTTGTTGTTGATATAAGTCAAATCTGTTAGTGCTGCTGTAAAGCTAATATACTCTTTGCTTAGACAGCTAATTAGCATGACTAGCAAGCTGCCTGAGGTCTCTGTATGAATTAACTCTCCTACACCCACTGCTCAAAACTAGAGCATCACTGAGATAGCAGTGTAGGGGTAGACATGAGCAACTGGCTGACAAAAAGGAAGAGAAGGTCTAGGAGAAAGGCACTGGCAGAAAATAAGCACATTCTTGTTCAAGTCCATTGTGAAAGAGAGCAATGAGTTGTTAGTTCTTCTAAAAATGTGCTTTCCTACTGTTGATTCTTTGTCTGCAGAAGGCAGGAAATAATGTCTTGGATGAAGTCATTCTTCCCTAGGCTTCTGTGCACATTGAAAGTTTACCCCTCAAGTCAAACATCGCCCAGTTTTAATCCTTAGGATTGAGGGTCACACTTTCTTCCAGAAGCAACTTTGGTCACTTCAGGCAGCCACGGATAACTGATAGCAATGAAAAATGACTTGCACAGGATGGGAGGAACGTCACACACTCCAGATGAACTGTATCTCCATGGGGAGAAAGGCAGTCAAAGGAATGCAGTCTGAGCACACTGTCCATCTTTACACCCATCAGAAATGCTCATATACGCTTCCCAGGGTGAAGTAGATCAACAGATGGTCCATAATCCATTCTCTACAAAAAACATCATATACATCTCCTAATCTGTTAATGAGTGATAGTAACATGTTTCTTTGGCTGTTCTTGGACTCTGATTGTGCCTTCTAGCAAGCAGGAGCAGACACCCCGTTCTGAGCTCTCTCCGTCCTAATGCTGCCTTTATGCACGGTCAGAAAGGAAAGAGTCCAAGGTGTTCCATTAACAGACACTGCTCTGAGAACCAACCAGAATCCTTTCTGCTGCTTTGTCATACTTTTGTATGTTTACAGCCATGCTACTTCTCACTTCAGCACTCTGGGTCTTGTGGAGCAGAGAGAATTCTTTGCCATTTATAATTAAGGTTCATTTGTGTTAAAATTTGCTGCTGGTTGAAAATTTGCTGTGCTGAAATGAGTCAGCATCCAGCCCTGTCACCCCAATTTGAGCAGCAACCTTGCTAGGGAGGCACTGAGAGAAGCAGGTGTAATTTGTTATCAGTGCAGCTGCTGCAGCAATCATCCACATGGAAGACAACTGTTCTGCCAGAAGTTTGGAGTTTATCCTGTGTATTCTATAAGGGAGGCACTCATGAGTCTATTTCACCTGGTTTTGACCATGAATAAATTCAGGAATAAGAATGTAAAACCACCTGCTGCGGGAGGTGGGAGCAGGTGATTGATACTTTACATGCTTTTTTCCAAGTGGTTGGGAGTTTCTGGGAATTTTCGGAGTGTGTGGATAGGAGCTGGAGAGGCAGAGTGAGAGGTCTGTAGCCTGCTGCTTCCTAAAGTGAGTTCGTACAAGGCTTACTGCCAGCATTTGCTCGTTTTCAGTGGTGTGTTAAGGAGCAATAATTTGCACAGGTTTAAAAGAAAAAAGAGGTGAAAAAAGTTTTGCATCCTCCAAAACATGGGGATAGCACCCTCTCCTACTTGTCTTTTTTTATGTGTTCCTAAATCACTCCCTACATATGTATGGTGTAACTTCTTTTGGTGTGCTGGTCTTTTTAAGGATGGTGTCAGGTTCACCCTGGAAGTCATCTGCTCTGCCTGCAGGAAAGTCTGTCACAAAGAGCTGTGGGAGGTATAGCTGAGCATGGCAGTGGCCACAACAGATAACTGAGTGTAGACCATCATGTAGGGTGGAGTGTCTGAGGAAGCCCAACAGCTGGAGGAAGGCATGGTTGTGTTATGGTAGTGTGAGTGCTCACATGGTGCCTTTTCCCTCACTGCAAGAAACCAACAAACTTTGGAAATAAGTGCTAGCTGTCAATTATTTGATTACATGAGCAGAGTGAGGAGAGATGAAACTAGTCATGATGTGTAAGAGCTTCAAGGGTGTAGAAACATAACCAGGATTGACATTTGAGACCCAAGTCAAAAACCACAACCAGAGGCATTCATCTCACTTTGAGCATCTTCCCGCTCCAAACAACCACTTCCACAAGTGCAAAGGGAGAGGTTACTCCCGCAGCCTCCACCCCTGCTATGTCTTCTCTCCCCGTGACTAAAGCTGAGGGGAAACTTACTCAGCTGCTTGATAACGCAACAGAGTTTGGACTGCTGTCAAAGCTTTCATCTGGTTTAGTAATTTGTTGCTTAATAAAGCTAACCCTGTGTTCTGCTGTGGCTGTCAAGTCATTGCTCAATTGAGTTAGTATCTTGTCCTGCACCAAGGCTGCGGCTGTCATGGCACAACCAGCACTGCAACTGGTGGAACAAGCAAGGAACCAGTGGCCAAGGGGTTGAAACTCTGTGCAGACATACCCAATGTCAGTGTGAGTTTGCCCTCAGACCTGGTAGATAGCCTCTTCCCAGCCTCTTCATGACCTCATGCTGGGCTGTGCTCCCTGGGAATCCAGCAGGTCTGCTCCCACATCCCAGATGGCCACTGGGGATAGGCTGGAGTGGGCTGGGTGGGAAGTGAGCCTTCCTCCCCAGGGACACATCTGCATTCTCCATTTCATTTACTGGAATAATTTGCACCCTTGCCCCAGACAGTGCAGAGGTTTACACCCTGGGGAACTATTGGATGCTCCTCCAAAACTGCTGCTGTGTTGCCTGTGCAATGTTCTTCCTAGCCTCCTGCATTTACCAGCTGAAGCAGGGCTGGGCCTGGCCATCCATCTGTCCTTTCGTTCTCCCTCTTTCTGCAATCTCTTTGGCTCTTCAGCTGCAGGTGAAGCAAAGACTGAGCAATCAGCAAAGCCATCGAGAGCCTAATCTGTGTCTAATCGTCTGCCATCTTTCACCAAGTTCAACCATCCACTCTTGCAAAGATCATCTACAGCAGTAGGTCAGACCCATATTCCTTAATAAGTAGGAAATTGAAAGCAAACACTTTGAATTTGAATTCAATTGAATTCAATTGAATTCAAATTTAAAGTGTTTGCTTTGAATTCAGTTTAAATTCAATTGAAAATTTCAATTTCAGTCTTGCCTCAGTTACTGGAAGCTTTAAAACAAAGATGCCCCAAATGTGATTTCATTTGTAAATAGAGCAATTCCATTCTGCTTCTGGGTTTGTTGTTGCTATGTGTGGAATTTGATGTTTTTTAAAGGAAGTAAGTATTTTAACAGGTTCTGCATCTGAAGTAAAAATTTCATGACCGTTATTAGCATGTCTGCAGTTTTGAGTAAAGTTTATGTAAAAATAAGCAGCATTCCTCTCCCTGAGGTGGATTTAGTGGACACAGCATTACTCAAGGTTGCATCACTGAAGTTTTAATTTATGCTATTAAAAGTGTACAGATTTAAGCTGCAATTGTTGCCTCATAAAAAACAGTTTTGTTCCCGTCTTCTAATTCTTTTAAAATTAATTTGATTCACTTGTGGCAATGGCAAATTTTAATGGGATTTCTTTTTAATTAAAGTGAGAACAATTAAAGCGAGTGATTCCCAGAGGGTAGATCCTGCTTTTGTTGCAAACTCCCCTCATACAAATAAAATGCTGTTCCATTAACAGTGCTGCAAGAAAATAGATTTGACGATTATCAGCGAGGCACGATGACATCACATTTCTGCTCTAAAAATGTCTGAGATTGAGAAAGGCCCTTCTCCATATTGATGTGCCTTTTATGGGAGAGGATAAAGGCAACTAAATACAGTGAAGACTGTATTGTAGTCATTGACTTGTAGTCAAGGAAGAAATTAAAATTAAAGCTAATGATCTGTGCTATTTAAGAGAACTTAAATGCTAGGATATCTTCTCAGTCCCAGACTAAAGGCAAACCTGTGTCAAGTTTGAGCTTCCTGTTCCAGTCCCCTGGACTTACATGTCTGTTTGTGTGAGGCTGTGAATGTGAGCTTCAGGATGGAGTGCTTAGAAAGTCGGTTTTAAAAGGAAATTACCGTGGGGGTTTTCCTCTCCCCCTCCACCTTCCCCTGCTAAAAGTATCATCACTCCATTTTGAAGAGGGGGAAGAGGTAGGTGAGTCTAGAGCTGAGGGAACCTTTCCAACTTCCCTTACTGGTTCTTGTGGCTCTGCCCCACTGCACAGCCCTGGAGACCAACAGAAACACTAAGCAAAGCCCTCACTCTAATTAATCATCAGTTAATGGCAGACACTGCATCAATTCCACAGCAATCACAGTATCACCCTGTTGCCTTTCTCTGGGTATTTTGTTGTTATTACCATGTGCCTTTGTGGTGCTGTGTGCCACTTGCCTACATTGTTCAGCTCCAATTCTCAGAAAGAACACTATTCTAAGCTTAAAAAAATATTTCATTAGATAAAAGGGAAAAAATCAGCTTACATATATGGGAAAATGCAAGATAAAACCCATCAAAGGAAATTATATTATGTTTTTGTGAAGCTCAAAGAGATGTGTTTAGAATTGTAAAAACACAAAACAGTTTGCTCTCTTCCTGCACAGCTTGCTGTCTTTTTGTTTGTTTGTTTGTTTGTTTGTTTTTAGTAAAGTTAGGACTTAAAAGCAGCATGTTTTCTGGAACATTGTTATTTTAATAGCTACAGATTAAATAAATCAAGAAATACTTATGTCAGGTGCCTTTTTTAATTGAACTTTGGCAAAGTTAAGAAGTAGAGTGATTCACAATCTGCTTTGCTTGTATAACAGCATCCCAGTCAGAAACCTCAAGTATTTGTAAATTACTTTGATAGTGAAGTAAGTAAAAAAAGTCTGTCTGAACCTCATCAACTTCAAGAGCCTGGTTAGGGTGGAGGAAAGATGAGAGATGCTTAAGTTTTGAATTTTAAAAACTAAAATCTCATCTGTGAGTCTTTGTGAAAGTAAAATCAAATTTTCTTTCATGTATCCCAATTCTCATTCAATAACAAAAACAAAATTAAAAACTTTGCTAACTAGGTGTCTATTGTAGGTTGTAGAATAGTAAGATTGAAGTAAGATTGAGTTTTATATCTGTCGTTAGTGTGACTATTCCCCGTGCTGTTAACCGTCTTACTAATCTAAATTCCCTATACGTCCTTAACCAAAATTCCAGACAGCGATTAAAAAACAAATTCCCATCATGATGGAAGGAGAAAATCAGTCATTGCTGCTCTGTGCCTCATTTTCCTGCAGTCCCACCTGCAAACCTGTTCTTACTAATCAAGCAAGAGAGGCTTGTGTCTCAGCGTGCTTAGACACTTGCACTGATGGAAATCCTTCATGTGCTACTGGGGGATTTTTATCAATGTCTCTCTGCTGTGGGTAATGGCTTGGTTGGTGTTCACAGAAAACTCACAGACACAGAAGAAGCGCTGAAGCAAAAAATTTTACTTCTAGCCAACTTGGCATGCTGTTGTAGTTATGTATTGCTGTAATTAATCCAGCGTCATCTGCTGCAGAATGTGACCCAAGCAAGGAAAGTCACTGACCAATGTGGCCGATTAACTGCATGCCGTAACAGACTATATATGAGCTTGCTGATGTTTCTTGGTGCTTGCAAAGGGTGGGGCACAGCATGGTCATTCCCACTCCACCCCCAGAGAGCTCCCTGCGCAGTGGGAGATCCCAAGAAATGTGATGCACAGCCTCTCTGTGGCAGGTTTAGATGAGTTTATCATCTAATATACCCGAAGGCCTTGAGATAACTAATCTGTATCTGCCCCTCAGCTTTTGAAAAAAAAAAACACTGCAAAGCTATTGGCAACAGGCTGAAATGAAAGCAGACTTGAACTTTTCATGCACTTGTATGCATGAAGTATTTTTAACCTTCTTTGCATTTTTTTAGTGAAATACTAGTTTTTTCTCTGGTTGTAAGTGTCCCTCAAACAGATAAAAAAACCCCATGCTCTTGATTCAAGGATATGTGAACTGAGGGCAGCTTGTCATAGGGGATACATAGGGCACATGGTGAACATGCATTGAGGATTTTTGGTGTGCTTATAGAGCAAAATTCAGCAGCAAGATGTTGTCATCATGCCAGGCAATGATACAGACCTCCAAGATAACTCCTGCTCATTACCTCTGTCTTACTGAATTCAGGGGAAAGCTTTGTTAAAGCATGGCATTAGGCACAATTTAGAGGTGGATATTGCTGTTTGGGTACTGTCAGCACAAGTCCTGTGATGCACATTTTGCATTGTCTTTGAGGTAGGAGACCCAGAGATGGGTCTATGAGCCTATGGCTGAGACCTCTAAATTTATTGAAAGATACAGGCAGAAACAGTTCTTGAAACATGTTTGAGAAGGTCAAACAGAAGAAAAATAGGTCAAGACAAAATGTTTTGCCTTTGGGTTTTCCCTTAATCATTTGGTTGCATATGTTTAATATTATAAACCTGATTTTATTCCATAAAATTAACTCTATACCTTCTGGGTTATGTTCTGCTTTTGCATATAACATTCTCAGCTTCTATTAGTGTACTTTAGGTTTGGAGGCCTCAACTTGGTGATGCAGACCACTGACATTTACACACAGTTGATTCCAGGGTGTTAATGAAGCAGGCCTGATGCACTCAAAGATTCCTTTAATTTAAGGCATGCTTAAAGCATATATATTGCAGAAGATTTTATTTCTGCTTAGGAACATACAGCATATTTTTAAATAACTTCTCACTGAGGTGACCTTAAGGACAAAATCTCCTGCACTTTGTTTGGACTCTTCATGTAGAACATGTGTTCTTAGTTGCTTTCTGTGTGCCCCCAGGATTTTTATGCTAAATCTACCCCTATGAATTTTAAAGTACGTCATATTGTTCAGTATTCTTGTATTCTTGCATTGCTCAAAAACTGCAGCCATGAAAGTGTCTCCTTCAGCAGGGCTTAATTGCCTATGGGATTAGGTTGTCTTATTAATTTTTTTTTTCAGAAGGGTTTTTTAAGTCTGTTGGACTAAACTGTTGGATTTGTGCAAGAATATTAATGGATCTCTTGCCTTTAATTTGTCTTCAACAAATACAACACCTGTTCATGGCAGACCAAGAGCGGTGCTTTTGTGGTGCCTGCTTCCAGGGGAATGGAACAGTTTTGAAAGGGCCCATAATTCTTCACAAATTTAGGGTTGACTAAATGCTATCAACAGTTACAGCAGCTGTTAGTATAGTCTACAGAACCTACAGATGACCTTTTCTGCAAAAGAGGAGGTTTACAACAGGTCAAGTGGATTGAATAGGGAGGGCTTGAATGTTTCTGGTGTTCTGGGGGGAATAGTCCAGCTTGCACTCTTAAGCACAGGTGGATTAAGGAAGAGTGGTTTGTGATGCCTCCTTTGGAACCAACACCCCACTCCTGCCACCTTCAAGTGGGGAATGGCTGTAGCTATTTTCACCCTGTCATCCAGTGGGATCACAGCCCCTTTTCCTGTCACACATTTCAAGGCACGCTGGTCATAAAACAAAATGGAAGGATCTCATCTCTCTGTATGCGTGTCTGCCCCTTTAGTCTTTCAACTTTGGTGGTGGGAGATGCTTCTGGTGCCTTTCACATGCCCTGATATACGTCCAAAATATGTCCAAAATATGTCAGATGTAAGAATATAATGAGAAGAGGAAAGAGAAACTGTTTAAGGTGTGCACCTTACTGTTTGTTGGTCATAAAAGGACTATACCCTGCCACATAACAAAAATTTAGATGTCCGTTTTTGTAGGAGCAAATATGTACCTCCTTTTCATGCCAAAGCACATGCTTTGTGATGGATACTGTTCTTGGCTGGTGAGGAGGGCTCTGGGCCAACTGAGGCTGAGCGTTGTGTTTTGTGATTTTTGCATGGTGCACAGGTACACTGCAGCTGCATCCCAAGCAGAACACTGGAGAATGTGTGTTAGTTAACACCATGCCACATGTTTACCAGCACTAAAGGTTCACACAGGCTGAGCAGAAACACCAGAGACAGCTTTGCTTCAAATGGCCTTTGTAGAAGTGGGTTTTGATTGCTCATTGCTTTGGTGAATTGAGGAACTATTATGGCAGGAATTCTTGGGAATTTACAGGAGCTTTTGAAGTGAAGATGATTTGGACTATGGTAGTTCATGGGAGAATTGTTCAATGTGTGAAAAGCACCATAACATATAAGGTGCTAATAGGGTCCAAGAGGACATGAAAAGAACCAGCACAACTAAAATTCATGGTAAGATGATAGCTTAAGCAGTGCAAGAGACATCAAGCTATACACATGTAATCTCTGTCAAGCAAATTCAGTCATCTAAGGGGACACCTGATAGGTTGGTGGGAGCGGTGCTTTTTACAGATTGGGGTACACTGGGCCTCCTCTGGATGCTTCTTCCAGAAAGATGTGTACTGGAATAGACTCCAGGTGCACTGAAGAGGGCAACCTGCTGGCAGTGCTCCATCCTAAAGAAGCTAGCTGAAACTGGGTAACACCAGGTTAAACATAGGTTTTGCATATTTAGAGTAAAAGTTTTAGCTCATCTTCTGGTATCTTGTGAAGATCAGACAGGCAAGAACAATGCTGCAAATCAGACACTGAAACGTTACAGACTGTAAAAATACTTCCAGTTGTTGTCAGAGGGCTCAAGCAGTGAAGAAGTGGAAGATACTCTAGATAGTTTGATGCAACCTTTTAATTATTTGGAATTTTTTCTACGAGCATCTTTAGCTTTCTTCTTACTGTCTGTGTATGCGTGTGTGTATATATATATGTATATATGCAGAGAGAGAGAGAGAAAGAGAGATACTTTCTTTTTAACTCTTGTGTAGGTAACTCTGGAAGAAAGTGAGACAGGAAAAAATAACCCACCAAGAAAAAAATCCTATCGAAATTATCAGGCTTTTAATTCAGAGAGGATGGCTTTCTCCAGAGAAGTTTTTCAGACAAGGCAGCCAGATCACAGCCAGCCTTTCATTTCAGCCTTTGTTCTCTTTTTGCATTTGAAGATTGTGATTAATTTACAGATATACAAAAGCACCTTTCCTTTAAAAATAATTGCACCAAAAATTAGGGAGCAAACGCTTTCCATATTGTTATATTTCCTTATCCTTATATTTTCCTACAGGAAGGAGATATTTACAAGCATCTGCATATGAGCTAGTACAAGTACCAGCTGAGCTCTTGGTCAGGAGGAGAGGATGTGCCCCTTGTTAGGCAAGATTTAAAAGTGTGTTAAAAGATAGTTCACCTCCCTCCAGGCAAATGAAAGTAAGTCCACCAGAAGAAATAATAAAATCACTCACTGAACATGCTTAAATAACAGCATGGAACTTCTCAGAGACTCCTTGATTACCTGTACCTTGTTGAAAGGACCTTCAAAGAAAGGGAAACATGTTGAGGAACACAGATCAGTCCATTCTTGTGAATGTTCTTCTGAGACTAAATATTTAGACTGTTCCTTTCTCCCCCCAGTCACTGGGAGGTGGTGCAGTGCTACAGTCCCTCTCTTTTGCTTCCCTTGCAGTTCCAAGTGCTGTTATCCTTGAAGCAGACACACGGTCATTAAAGTGAATGGTCTAAGGCAGACAGAGACTGTAAAATGGTAATTCAAGTAACAAGAAGGAAAATAAGGATAAAGTCAGCCAGTTGTTTCATGCCACTGTTAGTTTCATCTTGAAAAAGAGTGGATGAAAACACTCGAACAGGCAGGAAAGATCAGCAGTGCACTTCAAGGACAGGCAGAATATCTCTCTTGTCATTTTTGAACTTAAGAGTTACCTGCATTTCCTAAGGCAGTGTTGCCAAGATAAAGACTGGAAGTAGGGCTGGGAAAACTACATGAAGTTTTCTTCGATCTACATATTATATTGATATGACCCAAGAGAAGAAAGCCAAATGAGAAAATATTTTCTAGCACACCTGTGAGTTTGTGAGCAAGTGAGCCTTATTATTTAGGTTTTGTAACTGATTCAAAATCATAACCATGTCTGGTAATATGCATGAGTTTTTCTGTAGAGTCACATAATTTTAGTCTTACTGTTCTATGTCTTCAAAGTAAGAAGTCTCAAGATTCATCCTTTTCCTATATTTTGTGCTCATTAATGAGCTTAGTATAAACAACGTCACAGGTATTTATGTGGTTGCTCTTTTAAACAAGAACTTTTTACATTACTTTGTGTAATTTTTCAGTAATGTTTCCTCTTATTATTATTATTCCATGGAATACATACTTTTTCAAACAAAAAACAACATACTTTTTCCTTAAAAGAAGATGAAAAATGTTCTTTTTGACTAATATAACTAATGTACTCCTATTGAATTCTTTTAATGGAGTGTAAGGAATCCTAGAGGATGCCAAGGGTAAAATGCAGCACGAGAGCAGAGAATAGTAGTACATTTGTCAGTAAGGACAGCCCTTGTGTGAAATAACATTGCTTTTTAGTTAATCATTAAAATATCTTAAGCACACACTTAAAAAATGTTTCCCCACTTTCTCTTGATCTCAGAGGCAATCACACAGATTAGTTGTATGCCTGTGGACTAAGGGAAGGGGGTGTAAATTTGGGATGCTTTGGGGAAAATTTAGCTTAGTTAGCATGAGGATGTCAGGAAGGAACAACAAACCTAGACAGCAAACCATGTGTCTGTGCTGCTAGTTATCATGGATGGACTTTCGTTCTGACCTTTAACAACATTAGCAAACAAGCATCCCCCAGGACTTGACCTCTGAAAGGATGTAGGCAAGGGGAAACAGGACTGCTACTTGGATCCGTTCCTGCATTTTCTTACTGATCTTCAGGCATGGCTTTTACAATCTTGCTTCAGATATTCATTTCATATGGAAAAAACACGGTGTGGACGTTCCCCAGGAATGCCACAGATGCTCAGGATTTCATATTGCCTTTGCCTGCTTCTGTACAAAATGGGTTGAGGGTTTAGCGAAAACACTTAACATCTCTGCAGTGCCTTTGCTTTGTGCCCACTGATGTCACGTAAAGTTCTGCACCCAGTTCCAATGAGATAAACTGTGACTTGTCGATTAGGCAAAACTGACCAATATTGGTGCTTTTGAAAAGAATTGTTCTGGTGCTTCTAAGATACAGCAGACAGCTGTATTCCTTACGTCTGCCTGGGAGATCTCTGCCTAAGCAGTAAGAAAAGGCCAGTGAAATTGGGAGGATTAACAGTCGTGATAGCGAGAGCATCAAAGAATGAGAAAAATGGGGAGGGGCTGACAGTCTATCAGCAGGCTTGGTTGGGAGTCCTGTTCTCAGGACTCTCTCCTGTGTTTCGTGTTTCTCCCTCAAATGGGTCTCTGTCACATCAGATACACCCAGACATTCCTGCTTAAGTTGGGACAAATCCCTGTGCTTGCTCACAATGGAACTTGCCTTCCAGCACCTCCAGCTGCTGTCTGTAAACACGGGACAGAGTCCCACACCTTCTGTCCCACACCTTCGTGCAGTGCAAATAATCAGTCCTCCCCTTGTGTGAACATTTTTTTGGTAATTGTCCTGTAGAGTAAAATAGAGTAGCTTTCCTTTTGACTCACCAACAGACATGCTTATGCTCAACATGGAGTGATAACACCCTTTATCATTCCATTGTGAGAATGTGTGAAGTACTGCCCAAGTCCGTCATCCTGATAAGCAAGTTGTGAAGAGTTAAAAATGATTTGATAAATAGGAGGAATGGGAAGACTTATGTGTCCACACTTTAGAACTTGAAATAGTTACTGGTCACCCTAAACAGGTGGCTGAAGTGCCTGTAAAGCATTTCAGAGGAGTCCCTGCCCTTTATAGCAAGATGCCCCAAGGCCATCCTTAACCATAGAGCAGCTGCACAGGAGACTGCCATTATTTATGTACAGCTCATTAGCCATCATACAGAAAAGGATATGATGAAAACAGCCTGTCCCACTCTTCCCAATGAGTGAACCATCCTAAAGGCATTGATTTTATCTGCTGAGCCTGCTATGTCTGTGAGCAACATGTCCTCTTCATTCCAGTCGCTTGACAGTGCACCATCTCTTTGAGTGTGGCTCAGTGTTGGCTCACTTAAGTCTCTTGAGCCCTTTCCACTCTCAGGCATCCACAAAGAACCAGGATGCTCCAAAATGTCTGTCAGAAAGATATAAAACTCACAAATCAGTACAGTTCAGACAAAAACCTTTAAGTGGAATATGTACCCCATTTTCTGTTTTGTTTTAATTTTATTTGCCCAATGGCAAATGCTTCTTCTCTCCAGTTGTCTGGTGTTCTTTAATACCTTAGTGACAACTACATACCAAATAAATTTGATGTTAAAACTGAATGTTACGAATGCTGTATCTTAATTAGTCATCTTTCTCCCTGTTTTCCTGCTTGTAGACTTTTACAGTACCAGCCTTCATCTCTGAAGGGAAGTTGCTGTGTCTGCTCCCTTTTGACTCTTAAACATCTGTGGTACTTGTTCAAGTTTCAGCGTCATCCCTCTGTGTTCATTCTTTAACTGGGGCCTTGAGAGGCATGCAGAGAAAAGTGTCACCTCCACATCCACAGCATTTTATTCCCTTGAAATTGTTCTGCCATGGAGTAAGATATTAACCTAAGAGAAGGCACTTGAGAAGCCATTCTTGCAGCTTTTCTTCCCAGGAAGATTTCCATGCTTAACTTACTAGAAATAAGGACATAAGTTAGGTTCAATGACAACCGTGTAGAAGTGCTCCAAGATAAGTTCTAACAGGCTTTGTTTCATGTACTTCCATTTCTTGCTTTTTCTCACCAGCACCATTTGAAGGCAGACATGTTATTGCCTGGCTGTAATAGAAAAGCGTTTCAATTAACTACACAAAGAAGCCTTGCACTAATCTTTAATTTCCTTTGCTGCACTTGATGCAAAAAGCGCAGGAGTAAAAGCACCATTAAAAACAAGCCACAACTCTTAAAGAATAAATACAGGTGGAAACACAGATACAGTTTGGGCAAGATTTCTGTCTGCGGCTTTTAGCGTACATAAAATGTGGTTGGATGGTCCCGCAGAAAGGGGCTTGTTTCCTAAAATGGGGAAGAAGCCATTGAAAAAACATCAAAACCTGGATGTTGGGTTAATGATTGCACTCAATGGCCTTGGAGGTGTTTTCCAAACTAAATGGTTCTGTGGTCTCAGAGAGAGAATATGGTGGCATCAGGTAATGTCTCTAAAGATGCAGATAGGGTTCCCTGCTGCTTGGTGTCAGTTCACATGGTGTGGGTAGCCTGACTTAGATATTAAACCTCATTTCAAAGGACCTGCTTCCACCAGGGAACTGTTAAGCAATGAAAAGGTTTCATTTCTCCCAGGCTACATGTGCAGCACCACTAACAAGACATTCTTCATATGAAGAATATCTTACTGGAAGCAGTGTCTGGGGAGTGTGGAGGAAAGCTGGCAACTTCCGGACAGGGAACAGCAGTGGGTGGGGAAAGAGGGTGTGGAAGTGTTGCTGTGCCTTGAGGATGGCCTTTGGGTGAGCTTTGCACGCCTCAGTGCTGGGTTCCACCCAGCACTCTGGAGCAGTGCCCGTGGAGCTCTGGGGGGTGAGAAGGGCTCTTCAGATGAACCCTATGGGGGGAGAGGTTTCCTCCCGCCAAGGTCATGCTGCCCTGTGTAGGTTTGCAGGGTCTGGCACTGGCTCCATCTGTGTTTAAGAGCCCAGTGTGCAGGCTTTACAGGAGCACAGATGTGCACGTACCTCCTCAAAGCTTATTCACATAAGCCATGTGGAAGTGAAAGCATGCCCCCCAAGCTGAGTCTATCCCAGTAGATGAGTCTGGAAGCACTGGAGAGACCAATTTCGCAAGAGAAATTCCTAGGTGGAGTTACATGCCGAGAAACTTGCTCAGGCTGCTACATTTATCTTGTTTCGATGGTATTTTGTTTGGTGGTGCTCCTTAGAAACCAAATGTCCCTTTCCTTTCTGGCGAAACGACACACTCTTAAAACAATGCTAATCAAGGAGTGTCAGGGTTTCCTTTTAAATGTTGCTTTTGACTCTTAAGAGGTGGACTGCCCCCCACAGCCAGCACTCTGGCTGGTTACAGTCAAACATCTGTTTCCACACAGCTTTGACTCTCACCTGTCCTCCTTTGCTGTTGTTGACAAATTACACGAGGTAGCAACTGTTGGTATTCTGCTTTCCTTGACAACAGTAGGAGCATGCAGCACCCTCTCCCTCTGCAGGAGGGCAGAAATATCTCTGATCTAGATTGGAGGCGTGTAGGAGCAATGCACAAAACTACAATGCTGCATTTAAGATTAAGGAAGATAAATCAGTGAATTGACTTTTTTTTTTCCCTTTGTAACCTTTCAGTTGAAAACTACATTAAAAAACTCATATCTACCTCATGCTTTATCTGTGCTCAGTGGTCACCATATTAGATTTTAGAATGCTTGTGTCTGGTTTCAAATGAGTTGACCTGAGGTGAATGATCAGCTGCAGGTCTCTTGACTTTCAGAGATACTTTCATTGATACTTTAGCATTTGTTTATTCTTGCACCTTAAAAAATACCTTGAGGTGAAATGTAGTTGTTCTCTAAGCACAAGAATTATCTCCTATACAGCATCATCAGGTTTGGATCTTATCTGCATGTAGGTGGTTGTCTGTGAAAGACAGGTAAGATCAGTCTCTCTGTCTAAATGGCTCTAACCTAGCACATCTTCATTCACAGCTACAAGTCTGCAAACAGCATCATACCTCAACCCGAAACTGTTGAATAGACAGAAGCAGTATCTTGACCTGAATCTGGGATTTTAGACTCATCTTTCAGCATCTCTCTTTACATGTGCTTTTAAGACATTTCAAGGCATAACAGATCTCTATGAAAGGCACAACTGATCTCAGTGTCTTGAGCCAAAGGAGCATTTGTGGTTGTGTATAGCCACTCCTCATATCCATATGGCCCACCCAGCCAGATGGGTGGAGGAG
This sequence comes from Argya squamiceps, assembly GCA_037834095.1. Lineage (NCBI taxonomy): Eukaryota > Metazoa > Chordata > Aves > Passeriformes > Leiothrichidae > Argya > Argya squamiceps. The sequence continues at coordinate 22,374,832 of JBBMKD010000115.1, forward strand.
CTGGTGCAATAACTATATGGCTACAAGATCAGTACCAGTAGCAGGTATTTTGTCTTAGTATGTGTTGGCTAATAAGTGTGGGCAGAAAAAGCAGCATGTAACAAGTGATTCCAGAATGGCATTGTGGTATGGCATTAGGGAATTAGTCCCACTGCTGGGTGTCTAGGCAGTTGCAATGACTGGAGTGCTTTCATCCTTGAAAATGTTCCATATATTAAGTGATATTTTTGCACAATAGCAGTCTTTATCCATCCTGGCAGAGGCAAAGTGACCTTTTGTGCAAGCAACATGAAGTTACTCTTAACAGTGCACCAGAAACCCACTTGTGGGTCCACATGGCAGGAATATATATTTTGTGCACCAGTACAGCATACACATCTCTGTGTGTGTGTGTGTATATGTAGTGTGAGCATTCAAAGGCATATGCACCAAAGCAGCCTTCTGCCTCCCCCTTCCCCTCCCAAAGGTTATTTTCCCTAATTGAGCCCTGCAGCAGCAATAGACATCTGACATAAGAGAAAGCTGGAACAAGCTCAGCCTCTGCCTGATCTGGGCAGACACTTGTTCAGCACAGTTAATACCAGGAAGGGAAGACCTCAGCTGCCATGAAGAAAACTCAGATTGTGCTGCGTGTTGGAAACACTGGAAATGGGTGAAGTTAGTGCAATGGTCTTGCAGCATCTGTCAGCAGATGGGAGCAGGGGACTTTGCACAGATGTCCATACTCATTGTCAGAGAAGGTCTTTTAGTAGAAAGCTTTCAGTGTAAGAAGAGTTCATGAGGCAGCACAGTAACTTTTCAGAGCTTATGTATAAATGTTGCTTTATTATAATTTATTAATTAACAGAAAATGAGGGGATTTTTGTAAATCCTGTTGCAAAATTTCACCGTTTTTAAAGGGATTGGGCTAAAAGGGAGAAGAAAAGAAGCATTGTTTGGATAATTAAGAGTGTGCTCTGGGGCAGCTGGGTGCTCTGCACATGATGGGAGGCTGTTGTAGCTGCTGAGATTTTAAAATGGGACAAGACTTTGTGGATTGATACTAAATGAAGGAATGACAAGGGCTAAGGTAATGCTGAGTGTTCATCAAAACTCAACATAAAATATTTGACACACCTGGAGCAGTATTTGACCAAAGTAAATAGAACATTTATTAATTGAAATGACAAGTAAGAATGTGACACAGCTGAAATCCTATTGGTGTTTCTCCTGCTGCTTTTTTCTTTTGTAAAATCAAACCTACTAGGATCATGGTGTTGTCATCGTATCTCTTCTTCTTTTTGAGATGTATTTCTGTGTGCAGCCCTGTCATGGGGTGAGTACATGGATCTTCATTCTTCATCCAGCAGTGGTTCTGCAGTGATCTTTATCTGAGTATACAGTGCCTGAATATGTCCTTTGGAGTCACAGCTTGTCTTCTAAAGACCTGAGCAAGGTACAGACCATTAGCTGTGAGAGTTCACTGCTGGAAGGACAGAACCTAGGCAGCAAAAGACACAGTTTTGCAATAAAATGAAAGCTCAAAACAAGGTGGGAAGAGGCCATGAAGGACTTAGGAGGGATGAGGCTAATACACTGCAAGTTCCTAAAAATTTTGAATTGAGTGGAGCTGGTCCCTGGTCACCAGAGTTACCCAGTTACCCAAGATGGATTTAGAAACTGTATTTTTTGTAGAAGGATGCAACATCTACCTACTCCAAGGAAAAGCAGATGAGTTTCATGCTAGTGTTTCAACTGGCAACTTTTTTCTCCCATAATTTTGTCATGCTACACCTTATTTGGCACAAACAAATAAGGTATTACTCCTGCGGAAAAAAGAAAACGTAACATAAAAGCCATGATAAAATGTCAGATGGCTGGTGAACTTTCTCAGACAAGCTGGTGAACAGGAACATTTTCATCTATCTGGAGCTGCTGGGGGCTTTCTAGTTGGGACTTTTTCTTTCCATTTTCCCTCTTTGCGTTGTAGTGCAGAAGTGGCATGTGTGAGACCTAGATGTAGGCTTTATGAGAAGTTTTGGGAGAGAGGCTGAGACTGGAGTGAACAAAGAGCAGAAGTTTTCCTCCATATGCAGTTCTGCAGCCGTAGCTGTGGAGAATCTGTGCCAGTAGGTGCTGTTCTGCAGCACTGAGATCCCTGTACCTGTGCAGAGGTAACCTCTCTTAAACCTTTACAAGGCCGTGCAGCCTCGAAATCAGCCAGGCAGAGAGTCTCTGAATGCCTGCAGATAGTGCCAGCAGTGCCCCAGCCACGCTCAGGTGTGCAGAAGAGATGCTGGCAGAGGGACCAGGGCACAGCAGGGAATGAGGTGCGTGGAGGGATGGAACTGGTAGGGCCAGAAGGTGGGTGGGGATCATAGCAGGGTGAGGGACATGGCACATGATTCAGGGAGGCTTGGATCCATATTTCTGAGAATTGCTTGTTGCATTCTGAAGTTACTTGTGGCACGGCAGTGCCGTGGGACTGAGAGGTGCCATGGTCTGAGAGGTGACCAATTTTGTGGCTGTGGTGGTGCTGACTGCTCCAACATGAGGAGTTAGCGCATGTGAAGGGAGAAGGGATTTTCTCCCTGAGTTCCTCACTGAGTTGCTGAAACTTTCTGTCATGTAAACAAAGTGGTTGCATGAACATCCTCAGTTTTGTTTTTCCCTTCTCCTGCCATTTCATGCAGAGGAAATGAGCTGCAAGTGTTTAGCTTGGCACTGTAACTTTGGTAATCGTATCCAGGGCATAGAGTAGCATGGGCTGATGCTTAATCATTCACTCATTAGCTCAGTGTCGGTTGAACTTGGAAGACAATTAGAGGGTAAGAAATTGTGTCGGGCCGTCTGAGAGGCGCAGGTGTAAGACAGTCCATGAAGGACGACATACTTCCTGTGTTTCTTGGTGCACTGACTTATTGCCATTTCGGTACAGCTGTTGCTGCTGCTACCGGTTTTGGAGAGAACGTTTGTGTTTGAAATGCCCAGCTGCTTGCAGCTATTGTCATCTTTTAATTGGTATAATCCTGTCAGATAAGAGAAGTACAGTTGTGAGCATCTCCCGCATTGCTGCTGACTTCCAGCATGTCCTGTGCCATGTACCTGTTTTTGCCTATAAGCTTTCTATATAAATACCTTCCTTATGTAGCCAGGGATTTCCCTGAGGGCTGGCTTTCCTTATGGGGCAGTACAAAGAGGATTTCTTCCCTCTTTGGCTGTGATTACTTGCCAGTCAGGGCATTTCCAAAAGGGGTATGGGCGTGGCTTGTCACTGCAGTGGTTGTGTGGACAGCCAAGAGATGAAAAAGCCTGACATACAATCTGAGATAAAAGAGGCTTTACTTTTTTAGTCTAGGAAGTTGCAGACTGATATGTATCAAAAATTTATATATGTATCAGGGAGGGAAACCACAAGAAGGGCAGTAGGTTACTAAATCAAATAGTCAGTACTGAAAAAAAAACCCAACAAAACAGAGATGAGCTAGATATTAGATGTAGACTAGAAACTAGAACCCAGCCCTTGAGGATCAGACTGCTGTGTACCACTGCCAGTCAGTGAAACTAGAACCCAGCCCTTGAGGATCAGTCTGCCACGTACCACAATCAGTCCCTACTGTAGCACTGCCATGGCAGCAGTGGGGACAAATTTTCTTTGGGTTTTGTTTGTTTGTTTGTTTGTTTTTAAGACAGAATTTGAATAATTTCATGAAGATGATAAATTGTCATGCTTTCCTGCCGTAACAGGTAATGAGACCAGATAACATAGGAAATCTTGTTTCCTTCTTCTGTCATTCATGTCATTTCATAACATGCATTTGTTAAAGTTCCTGAAGCAGTTTTGCGGTGGGGCCTAAGATACTGCAAATGGAAAGCACATTTGTGGATTTGAGCTGCACACAAACACTGCTTCAAACTGTAAGCTAAACAAATTTCACACACTTAAGAGGGGGGATACTGAGCTGGTGGCTTGCTAGCTGACCACACTAGGTAAGTATGATGATTAGGCTACTGCTGTGTCAGTTTATGCAGTTTAATGTGTGTGTTTGTTCAGTTGGAATCTGAATTTAGATATGAATCACTCTTTTCTTTCTTTTTATTGAGATGACTCTTCAGACATATCATCAGACAGACAACCAAACCCAGCATGGCCAGGGCAGAGGTGAGCAGCATAACAGCAGGTCATTTGGCCTTGCTTGCCACTGCCCTGTGACTGTGGCTGCCTGCTGTCCTTGTGTCAGTATCAAAAACAGTGCCAGCACCTTTCAAATGCTGTTAGGCTAATGAAAAGCCTGTTTTTCCATGGTGACTTACACATGATCCCAGTTGTTGTCATCGAAGTGCTTGTGATGTTTTCCGCTGAACCACAAGAGGTTGCAGTTCCATGATTAGTGTGTAATTCCTTTCACAGAAAGCCCAGGGATACACTTGGCATATTACCTAGACAGGGACACCCTAGAAAAGCTGAAAAGAACTGTTACGTAGTCACTCAGTATTTTCCAGGACAGACAATGTACCTAAGTCCCACTCTTATCTTCTATTCCTGTTATTCCTTTTACATTGGTTGTCTCAGGATGATCTCTCTCTCTTCCCTCCACAGCAGTTCCAGTGAAGGTTTTAAGAGAGTTTCCTCTTTTACTATAGTTTCAGGATTTGTGTCAGCTTTCCCATTTGTAAAAACGTTTGGCTTTTGGTCTTTCAGAGGTTAAAAGTGGTCAAGCAGCAGTTGTATCTGTTTTGAAAAGAATATGAGAATTAGGGATTTCCTGCTTAGGGAGAGCCGTGTGAACACCAGTGAGTGAGCACAGTCTAAAACTCCTTGCACTCTACAGCCAGATACCCACTTAAATTCCTTGTGTTGTAAGCCATGCCTTGGCAGCTAAACTAGAGAACCTAGAGCTAAACTGGGGATTGCATAATATCTTCTGCCTGTGTTTTTAGTGGCAGGATTTGTTTGACAACATGCTAGGAGGATGTTATATATCTTCACCAAGCCAAGTAATTTCTGTATGATGTGAAAACCTCTTTGATCATGCCTCAGTGTCATCTCTAGTTGTATACAGTGCACAGATTGATGTATTCAAGGGAAATTTTGCAATCAGCGACCGTTCAGGTCTTAGCCTTCATGATCTCATGCATTCCTTCTGAAAAATGCAGTCAGAGTCACATTCATGTATAGCTGCTGAGCATTTGGACAAAATTTCTTTTTCTTACACCCTTTCTTGCTGCTTTTCCTTTCAAAGAGAAGGTAGAAAATTATGCTCCTCAAGTTCCTTCTGTGTATCTGAATTAATCTTTCTAGCCAGTGTTAGTCTAGCCCATAATCACCTACATGTTTTCACTTTAAAATACTCTAAAAAAAGTCTTTCGTGTGATGAAACAAGTTTTTCTAAGTATGGAGAAAATTATTTAGTGCTGGGCAACTCCTTGCATATGCTGTTATTGAAATATTCGTTATGTTATTACTCCTTGGAGCACCTAGTACTAGCTGACGGTCTAATCAGTACACATTCTTGTTTTCCTGGAGATGGCACTTTTTTGTAAGGAAGATGGATGTTGAATAATAGTAGCAGTGTTGTATCTACAGAGGTTTACCAGAAAACAATGGAGATGGGTTATGTAGGAAGAAACCATTTACTTTATTAGACTGACTGGGGAAAAAGAAAGAAAAGAAAAAAAAAAGGGGAAAAATCCAATGTTTTGGGCTCAATCACTAGCACACCTGTGTAACAACTTGACTTTCTTCCACAAAACAACAAGATGTTTTCTAGCTTTCCATTCTCCAGGCTTCACATACAGGGTCTGGACAAAACTTTGCTGCTTTTTTTCAAGCTTCTCTATTTGTATGAAAATTTGCTTAGCCTTTGAGACATGTGATTGGAAAAGGCAGGCTTCTCGTGTCGCTGACACTGCATGTTTGGTGTACTCTCTGACATCTGGCATATATAGTCTGATGATAAAGATAGCTTTGAATCTGCTCTTTTGTATCACATATAAAACAGGGATTATGAAATGCTGTGCAACAGAAGAGGTAAGATGAACAAAATGATAGATTTAATTTAGGAGATTTAGAAACTGGCTGCTTTAAAATTTCTATTGTAACTCCTTTCTAACCTGGAGGCAGGAATGAAAAATGAGGGGTTTATACCTGTAGAAGAATTCTTGCTCTAGGAGCAGAAGAGCAGCAGTATAGTAGTACTGCATACTAGAAATACCTGTCACGCTTTCCTGAGGAGCTCACCAGGCTGAATTCTTGGGCTTTCTTGTTCAGTTCTGCAGTTCTTGTTCCTGCAGTGAAGTGCTCATGACATTCAGTAATTACAGATGGATGCTTGGCAGGATGAGACTGCCGAGTACTTTTGCCCAAAATTCTTATCATCAAACCTTGTATTTTGCTATTGTCAAACCTTGTAATTGTTTAAAGTCTCTGAGTGATCATGGCCAAGACTGAGAGAGAGCCTCTGGCTCCTCAGTGGGAGTGTCCTTTGGCAGCCAGGCTATGTTCTGTAGTACAGGTATGAATTGTTCCCTTTCTTTTGTAAGGGAATAACAGAGCACAGTGATGCCTTATTTCTCACACCACGTCTCTGTATGTATGTGCATATAGCATGGACAAAAACGAAGGCATTTCAGGAAATTTCAAATTCCCATATGTCAAATGTCAGACATGGTGAGCAGAGGAAGGGAAGCAGAGATCTTCCTCACACTTCTGAGACTGCATCTGCAGTACACCCTACTGCATGAGCTGTTGCATTTCAGTGAGGCACTGAGGGACCAGGAAAATGCAATGAACCATTTTAATGGGCACTAAAATGGGGAAAAAAAGTTGAAAATCTTGGGTGCCTATTCTTCTTGGGTTCTTTGGATACCAAAAGAAAAAGATACAATATGGATACTTACCTCATTCACTGATGTTATGTGAGAGGTTAATTCTGGAGTCTTCAAAGAAGGAGATAAATTAGCAGGTGTCCTCATAAGCACAGTCTTTGCATACAACTCAAAGTATGCTATAGATGCCTTTCTGATAAAAGACACTAAGCTTAAATGATTTTTTCCAAGACATCAGAACCCAAGATTAAAGTTGATCTCATAAATTCCAGTCTAATATTTTAGACACGCGAATTTTTCACAGCAGGAGGTTTTGTCTCTTTGATGCAGTGTCTCATCTTCCTTACTCATGGATAACTGGAAGACAAACAACTTTTCTGGCTTCATCAGCTTGAGTAAGTCCTTAACCTTATCCTAAGGCTTTGTATTTATTGGGAAATAAAACAAGGAGGAGTAGAAGGGCAGCATTAATAAATCCTGTGCTGTCAGAGTCTCACAGGAAGTTGAATGACCCTAGCTTGAGAAACAAAAACCACAGAATGTGGGCGTGATATTTATTGGTACATGCTTTGCATTGTCCTCCAAGGACCAGTTGCTACTGTAAATCCTGTCTACCTTTTCCAAGAAGCTTTCAACACTAACTCTTCTGACAGTGAGCTGCTGGAGAGAAACACTGCGAGGGTTGGTATTTTGACTTCGAGCCCTGGAAAGCTCTTCCCTGGTGTTAAAGAGTTTTGTTGAAAGGGAGCAATCATCGGCTTTCAGAAACAGTGGGTATTCATTAGCATGCACTCTCTGTTAACAGACCCCACTTGGATGGCACAGTCATATGTCTGTGGCTTCCCTTTTAGTGTGTCTGTTTGTTCGCTGTTTCTCCCTGAAGACAGGTCAACAATTGCATTGACTTTCTGATCTCCATATGCAAATACTTATATTAGCATCAGCAGCTCTGTGATCTCATCTAAAATTGGCTGTGGGCTGAAGATGTTTTAGTATCCTGTTTTTCTTTTTAATTAAAAAGAAAGGGGGGAAAGCCTAGAATGAAAGGGGAAAAAGATGGCTTACTTTTGCAGAAAACAAGCAAATTATATTTATAAGGGTATAAGGTCATAAAAGTTCAGATTATGCATTTTTAATTGTTTACTTTTGGAATTCTTTCTTCTTAATGTGAAAGATGTAAAAACAGCTTCAGTGTGTTCACAGTTAATTAACTGTTCTAAATATGGCTGATACATCACCATATTTTCAGCTAGCTAGTTTCTGAGCTGTTCAGGAGCATTCAGTTCTTCCACTACAAAAATCAAAGATCAGAGGTCTTCTTTTTAGGAAGTTTATTTAATGTTCTATATTGAGGCAAAACATTTTGTCAATAGTATTTTCCTTAGGATCTCCTAGGTTTCAGGTATTTTTGCAAACTTAGTTCACTGTCAAGTCTGCAGGATTGTATCTAGGTGCTGATCCATTGGAGTTGTTTCATTCTGTATCTGTATTTTCATCTAACTTTATTGTTTAAATATGGTGGTATTTAGAGTTCAATGCTGTGGGATTTAGAGGTAAATACTGTGGTATAGACTACATCTATAGTTGTAGGTAATGAGCAAGGCACACGGCCTTTAATAAGAGGGAAAAAAAAAAGAAAAAAGAAAATTATTAAGAAGGTACAAGAAGTTACTTCAGTATGGCCATGGGAAGGTTCAAAGGATATGGAGAATGACCATTTCTCACCAAAATCCACAGTCTTGCCCTTGGCCATACTGAAGTAACTTAATGTTAGTTTAGCAGAAAGGCAGCACTTCCTCTAACTTGTGTTTTAACCTAAGTTCTCCTGTAATCCTTGTTAGTCCAGACTTCAGATGTGTTTGTGGTTTGCCAAGTAGGTGGTGAAATCAGTACTTTAGTACTGTTTAGGTGGTTTTTTGTGGCTGTCTGTCCCTTCCACCATCAAGAAAGATAAAATATTTGTGAGGGGGTACATTTTCTCGGGGAATTTTCTTAACAAAACAGTGGAGTGTGTGAGAGTGGTTGTGTTGGTTTTTGTTCTCCAGTAGGACTCACAGAAGTCTGTTGTGACTGCTTTCTGTATATCAGCTGAAGGAGGAGCAGTGCTGTGCACAACCTCAGTTCTCTGGTAGGAGTAGCTATAGAGACAATTCTTGTACAGCTCTTCCTGCATCCCTGTCATTTATTTGGGTGACATTGCTGCAGTACAAGTACTAGAGATCAAATATTGAGGTTCACTGAGTCAAATCTGAGTCAAAATAAATGGAAAATTACTTCTTCCTCTATCGAAGCTAAAGAAAGAAACCAGGATAACCTAGTTGCTTGATCTACTTGTGTGGACTTGTATCTGTGATGGTTTGTGCTTATAAACAGCTGCCTTGAAAGAAAAACAAATATGCAGCTGATACGTGGACAGCATCCCACTGTTTTCTGGGGCAGGAGCAGGATTCACAGATCCTTTTTGGATCATCACTGAAATAATATAGAAGTAGAAAGTAACTGAGCTTTGCTCTTTTACAAGTTTAATGTTTTTGAGAATAGGCCTTGTTCTCTAACTGAAAAAAAAAATTAATCTATTAAGAAAAATTTAACCACAAGCAAGGCTGCAGTAGATCGTATTTCCAGTGTTGCAAAGACCTCACTTTGGGGTATTTTGGAGAAAATCTTTCAGTCTCATTTAGGGTGGTAATTTTATTTAATGTGGTGGTTGTAACATGAGAGTGATCATAGCAGCTTCTGTGTGAAGTTATTATTTATTATTGTGCCAAAGCAAAGTCGAGGTCAGGATGCCAGAGACAGGGACAGGAGGGAATCCCTCCTGACGGGAGGAAGAGGGATTTCCTTTCAGTCAGGCTAAAAGGTAATAGCGAAAATAAAGAAGGCAAAGCTACAGATTGTCTCTGATAGCTGCTTCTGGACTTGGGAAGTAGAGTCAAATGCCTGTGATAGAAATACAAACAAATTAAAGATTTGCAGAGGAAGGAGCAACCCTGCCATGATGTGCTGTCCACCACCCTCTCCTTCAAGAGGAGGAGTGGGAGGTTCAAAGGTTATCGTCCTATTTATGCTAATTGAGTTTGAGCTAAGCTCTTCCCAAGAAAAAAGCCTCTTATTGAATTAGTTATTCAGTTCCTCAGGGTGCAAGTGGAATGGCTGTAACACTGTCTTAGAGTCTGGTGTGGCCCTTGAAGAGTACATCTGAAAGATTTCTCTTCATTTAAGCATCCCTCAGATGCAGAGCAACACAAAGACTTGAGACTTGTGTGCCTTTTGCTGTTTGTCTGTCTTCAAAAGGGGCCAAACATGTTCAGGTACACAGCACCCTGGCAGGTCCTCTGCTTGTCCATGGAGCAGGGTTTGAGGGTAAGAATGATTTATTTTCATAATATTGTTAAACAGTCATAATTTGTAGTTGTATGAATGTGCTGTTAAGGGGAGGCGGTGTTAGAGCTACTTACACAGAAAATGAAGGATCTGTAGAATGTGTCTTGTTCATTCCTTCACCGCGTATATATTTCCAAATTGCTGTAACTTCAGGGAGCAAGTCAGAAGTTCAGTAAAAACATGCTGTGTATGTTTATGTGTCTCTGCATTTGTATTCATACATGAAGCATACATCACTGTTTACTCCTGTGTAGGAAAATACTGTTAATAATTTTAATATCCATAGACCCTTCAATCCGTAAGCTTTTGAAAGGTTTATAGAGATGGATTAATTCATTAAACCTCATAGCAGTCTTAGGAGACACATGTTAAGGTAGGATTGCAGTCTGGATAAATTAAGTATTTTATTCAAGGTCATGCAGCAGATAGGAGAATGAAATCCAGAACTTCTTATTCTAAGTCGTTCTAATTGGTTAATAATTGTTAGTTGTCTTCTAAGTTGGATTTTCTTAAAAACCTTTAGTCTTGAGGATTTGTGAAAGTACCATTAAGTATAGCAGTAGAACAACTATGGTCAAGATTGACATCTGAAAAGAGTAACCTTAAATTAATTTGGCTGTCATTATTTGTACACCAATTCTTGCAGTACATGGCAGTATTCTTTTCCATGAAACCAGTCTACTAGTCTCTGATGGCATTTAATATGAAAGAGTTAGTTTGCAATTCAAAAATACCTATTGCATTTCCTTGGGTCTTCTGATTTTATCACAGCTCTTGAAATACTTGGTGTGGATTTTGTTTCCAAAAGTGCCAAATGCAGAAAGACATTTAAACTTTGCAAATAGATTTATAGGTTCAGAAGTTGCATACTGGAAATTATGGTTTCTAAATAATGTCTCCTGATCTGTCTTTTTCTGTCTCTGTCCTTGAAGGAGGCAAATCAAAATTGAAATCTTATTTACACCATTTTATTCTTAACATCTAGCAAGACTTGTGTCTTACTAGCTTTTACGATTTTTGAAGATTGATTTTTTTGTATCAGTCTCTCTAGAAAGTGCATACCTAAAAACAGAATGAGCAAAAATATGTACTCCTATGTTTGCTGTATGAAGACAGTTTGCATTTCTTGTTGTTAAGTTCATTTTGACTATTCCCTTTCTAATCCTTTTATCTTAAAGGATCTAACTATACAGATTGTACAGATCACTTATCAGTCATTACATAATCTTCTTTGGGATGGAGGTGGGATTTTTTGCTGTAAAAAGGGTGGCCCAAGGCTTCTACAGGGCTGGTATTTGTGCAGATTTCCCCCCTGCAACAGGTTCTCAGCTGACTCTGGGCTCTCTTTCAGCAGAGATTTCAGTTTCTCGACTATTCTTTACTATATCATAAAAGCTTACTTCTGGATAATTATGAATCTGCAATGTATGGTTTTCACAATTAGCAGTTATCTAACCACAATTTCTGCAGAAGTTTCTCCTTTCCTTTTCCCCCTGGTGTCTTAATCAAGCATTACTGAAAAAAACCACTCAGAAAGTCCACAAAGTGCTTTTTTTTCCTCCTGTTTCTATTTTAACATAGACATCTCCACAGTCATAAGTTACAGCATATGTGAGACTCCTAGTATATTACCAGAAGCTCTAGATGAAAAGAAAATTTGGCTGTGTGTCCAGTGGGTCCCTGAAGGCATGGCATTCTTCACTGAATTCTATGCTGTACAGAGCTGTTCAAGTACTAGAGCAATGATTATAAATTTTGGATGTTTGTATCCAAATGCATTAAGGTGTCAGAAAGCAGAATGCCAGCTGCCAGCATTGGCTGCAGTTCAACTCTGGGCTTCAGCTCAGGGTATTGCCTAAGCCAAGAATTAAACTGGGTGCCTGGGGAACACTCATATTAAATGAAATCAAATGTGCACTTGCTGTCAAAAAAAGGTTAAAAGATCAAATACATTTACTGTCCTTGTGGTGCAGTACTGTGATTGTTATACTAGCTCAGATAGGAATATGTGTACTTCTGTTGTAATTGAAATTCCTCAGGAGGATGGCAACTTCATTGAAATAAGTGATACACTCAGTGGTACTCTGAGCTTTCTTTCCATGATTGCTTACTCAAAATCAGCCAGAGGTGGCTTCTCCCAAAAAAGTGATGCTACATCCCTATATGGATGAAGTAGTGCCTGCTTGTGATGGTGCCAGGCTATGAAGTCATAGCCTGCTGTCTGCATACCAGCCATTCATTACACATGTGCATAGACTACTATCCAGGATCAAGCTGGTAAAGTGTTATGTAGAACTGTGCACAGAAAGTCTGAATTCCACAGGATTTTCTCTGGGTTATTCTTGAATGGTTTAAAACTTCAAGTGTGGCAACAGTGTGGAAGGTGTCCATAGCCTCCCGTGCACAAATCTGCCCTCTGCGTGTTTAAAATAAACTGTGCAGTTTAATATAAGTATTTGGATTTGTTACTTATTTGCATTTCTCTATTGCAGTGAGTTAATCTAGTCCAGCCAGTGATAAGTTTCACGTTACCTTTTGCCTATGCAGTCACTGTTGTACATTAATATTTATTAAATCATATTAATTAGACAGCTGATGAAAGCATACTGTTGGCCTTGCTGGAGGAAAGCTGCAGTATTTTTTCTCTCTTAGACCCAGCCAAAGTTACCATTTAGCATTTCACACTTGGAAGACTATCCAGCTCACCTTTGCATGTGATCAGCATTCAGGCTTACAGCCTGCTTCTGCTGAAGTCCACAGCAAAACTCTCCCTGATTTAGGACTGGACTAGTGCAGGGTTTGGTGTTGCAAGATAATGTGACAGTAGTTTGAAGGTACTATTTATAGTGATGCCAAAAGTGGAGACGTTTTGCCAAAACATTATTGCTGAGGGCTTTGGCGTTAGCATAGGTATGATTAGTGAAAAGGCAGGGCCGCCTCTCGTCTCCTGGTACATAGCAAAACTGCTCTGAGGCTCATAAGGGGCACATCCAGGCAGTGCAGCAGTACTGGTAATTTGTTTTAATGAATGTTGCTCATTTAAAAAGCTGTAATTTGTGCAAAGCCCTTAGGAAGTAAAGAGGAACTTACTTATGTGGGAACATAAATTCCCTAAAGAAGAGTCACAGTCTTTCCGGGTGTGTGACTAAAGAACATCATAAGCCTTACGAGAAACAAATAAAGGTGTAAATCATCAGAGATCTGCAGTTGCTCCATTGAACTTGGCATTCTGATTTTTACTGAACTGTTGAGACTATGTTTGCACTAAATTGTTTTGAATTAGATCAGAAAAAACCAGAAAGATCTTAACAGTAAAGGTTGCTGTGATCCTTTAATACAGTTGAGGTCCATTTGGCTGTGCTGGGTGGTGCTTTTCTTTTACACATACATCTATTGGCTCTAGCATCTCTAGATTTTCATATTTTATCATGTGATGTGGTAAAGACATGATTTTAAAGAAATGCCCATTATTATTACATGCAAATAGCACGTTTTTAGCTGGTAGTTCCCAACTACCACATAGTAACTATGCCACTGAAAGCCAATACATTTTCATATACATTCCAATACACTCTAACAAAGTGTTCTCAGTTTGTCTCCAGTGATTCAGATGAATCAACTCATGGCTGCTTCTCTTCAGATTAAAGAGCTGATAAATTTCCTAAAATTTTTCAGGCAGGAGAAGCTTGAGCATGGTATCTAACATAACTCCCCAGCTCTTATAAGAACCTGTGTTCCCAGGCAGATAAATAGCACTGCACAGTGAAAAACAATCCTCTTGTCTTACAAGTGAAGTGGTGTTTTCAGACTGGTAATTTGTCTTGATAGTAAGTAAATACAAAAGCATCCTGCAAGGAGCTGACTTACACTTAACATAATGCAGCAGCAGCGGACTATTCCAGTAGCACAGACTTGGATCACATACTGCCTGTCCTCCTCTCTCATAACAGGTCCTAGCAAAGAACCTCAGTGCCCTGTAAGGTAAACAGAAGAATGAGCCACAAATGCCCACCCTGGCTGGATAGTACTTGCTTGCACAGAAGTGATTCTGTTCTCTCTATACTGCCTTTTTTTTCCTTTTGAGTGTTGGAAAATGAGCATTTTGCTGAAAATCAGAGTTCATGTGACTGAAGGATCATAGAAGAATTTCTAAAGGGTAACTATCTAATGATACAAAAGAATTTTAAAAGAATTTTCAAAAGTAAATAAAAGATTCTAGCTTTTTCAAGCTAGATACATTTTCAAGTATCAGAGAAAGGCTTGGAAAGAAGTCAGACTCACTGCTAAGAACTTAAAAACACAAGGAGAATACAAAGGGCTATATAGCCACGTTTTTTGTGCTGGCAGTTCTTGGCTTCCTGGGACTTTAATAGTGACATCTGAGCAAATGGGATTGTTTTTATTGCTGTACGATTAGGGAGCTTTAGTTCCATCAAGTGCCAGCTGTACCAGTTTGTGCACATTATTATAGTAACCTGGGTCATTTTGTCTCTGTTGGTACTAGTCACATTGCTGCACACTACACTTAAACCACTTCTAGGGTGTTGTTTCTGTTCCCACGTGATGGCCCTTCTGCCTTTCAAAAGTGTTCCCAGTTCTTTTCAACTTCTTTTTCCCTTCTTAGTTTTTGGTCTTTTGATGCTGACCCAGGGGAGCACAGGTCTGCTCTCAGTTCCCTTTGTTTTTCACATGACCGAGAGACTGGTGATTGCCGAAGAAAAGAATGAGATGAACTGGGGAAAGGAGTGATGATACCACCAGACTGCCTAACCTGTAAACAGAAGCTGTCCAGCAGAAGTGTCTTAATCTGTTTTGAGCTGTCCACCATATTCACTGCCCTCTTTCAGTGAGAAGGATTTTCAGAGCCCCTTCTCAAGTTACATTTGAGCTGCTGTGTACCTGCATTGCCGTTTTCTGGCAGTAAATTAAAAATTCTGATTACATGTTCATAAATGTATCCAGGGCCATTTTGGTACAAATTCTAAATAATTAAAACTTGTTTTCCCTTCCCATTAGAACATCTTTGCTCATGTTGTGTTGGTAAAGCATACATGGATATAAATACAAAAAAACTGAGCTTTTGCTGAAGTCAATTTTTGAATCATAATTCCCGGAAAAAGAACTGAACTTGCCCAAGCCATGGCAGTCATTAGGGAAAAGGGTTCTTGAGCAAAGTCACAGTAAAATATGTCATTAATCATAACCCACCCACATCTAGGCGTCATATCACCAGACACTTCACTGGAGGAAGGAACAGTACTGTTGATATTCATGACTCGCTATATTCCTGGCTTATAAAGTTTAGAGCATCAGCTGTGATCCCATTATGACTGGCATTGTGACACAGACTAGTAGATTTCCCCAAACTGATTTTTGTTTGGATTACAGTTTATCTTTTAGAAAAACATCCAGTTTTGATTCCACATGTCCTGTAAGGGAGCATTAATTACAGCCCTTAATAAATTGTTCTGTTCATTAATTATAATCATTGCTAAGATATTCATGTTGGAAAACAGGCATTATTTTGCTTGTGGTCTCCCTGAACACTCCCCAGTGCAATGAGAAACGTCTTGTGCTCCTTCCTCCTCTGAGGGATAGACTTTGTGTGAAGATTGCAGAGTGATTGGGAGGGGTTTTTTTTGTTTTTACCTTGCATAACCTGTGAGGTTGGAAGAAGTTTTGGCTTATGGCTTTAATTACAGTCTGTCTAACTATCTAAAAAACTTTGCTGCTCTATTCCTTCAAGGCGTACCTTTGTGATGCCAGCACACACCTGTGGCTGAGAAGAGTAATGTTGATGGCATGTGCATAACCTCCACTTTTCGTTCACACTGCTTTCATCTTGTCACCTGATATTGCAGCCTGCCTCCATGTGTCCACCTCTTTTGCTAAGCTCTCGTTGGAGGCTGTGACCATGTTATAATTGCTATTTTAAAAGTAGGATATTATCTAGTACATTGAGGTCCGCATCTGAGCTGTGCTGAGAGCTTCTGAGCATTAATCATTTCCTGATGAAATGGTCAAGGTAAAGTGCCTTGGTTAAGAGTTCTTTTCACAGTTTCAGTGTACTTAAGGGCTGTGCTTATATTACCAATTCCACTACGAAATGTGCATGTGCGTTGACATCAGACACGTGCAGACTCATACTCAGGGTTGGATGAGGACCATTGGCAGCCACTCGCAGTAGTTCCAAGATGGACCCATGTGGACTCCAGCCTGTGTTATTAGGCCAGAAGGGTGCTTCTCCCAAACCCAGTAATGAGGTGTCTGTGTACAAACCAGAGTGGTGATTGGGGATGCAACACAGAGGTGTGAGTGTGGGTGAGCTCTGCTTTGAAGACATGCCTTTAATTGCGCTGCAGGTTTGGGCAGTGCTTCTATAATGATTGTCGAATCATCTCAGAAAGCTATGATCTTTCTTTATCCCTTTTGAGACACTAATTGGTAAGAAGAGATGCCCGTGCTAACGCACTGATAAGCACATTAGCCATGTTGTTGCTAAGTTGCTGAGATGTTCACAATTCCCTAATAGAAACCGTTTATGTCTTTCGGGTAATTTCTGCTTAGCTGACTTACTCAGCAATGCTCTGTCCACATGTGTTTCTTGAAATCATCAGCTGGATGCTTTCCCATGCCCTCATAGAACAACACAGTGGTCTCACTCAGGTTCTGCCTGGGTTAAGTTGAACTATCCTTTTGCAAGCTGTGTATTTTTTTCCCTTGTAGTCAACAATGTGAATAATGATGGTCCTTGATTAGGAGAAATGTCAGCCCTCAGACTATGGCATGGGTGTTTTAGATTCAGCGATCAGCAAACTCTTGAAGTAGTCTTGGTAACTTTCCTATATAGGTTGTGATGAAAATTAAGTAGTACTTCACTAGTTTCTTTTCAGAATCTGAGATTCTTAAGCAATGGATGTTAAGCTGGTGGTTGGATTGGCCCTCTAGTATATATTTTATTTTTCCACTTGTTGGGACACTGATAACCCCAAATTTGCCATTTATTGAATACTTGAAATTTGGCATTCAGATCTGAATGTATGCACATCAGTAACATCTAGATCTGTCTGTCCTAGCAATAGATGTCAGGAACCAGTTCTGGAACTTTCACTTTAAGCATCAGGATTCCAGGATTTTTCTTTTAATGGCCTGGTCTATAGTGTTTGTGGTTCCTAAAAACAAATGAGCTCTGCTTTCAGTACATTTGGAGCTGGTCCAGATCTCTGCCATTGTCCACGTGCAAACTGCTGCTCACCATTCCAGAAGAGAGGCTGATTCCCACATTCATCCCACTTACAAACAGCAAAACAACTTGGTTTTTCTTCAAGTGTCTTTTTTTACAGCGAGTGACTTTTTCATGGTATGCTTGTATCCTTGTATTCACAGAATTTTCAAAGTTCATGGGGACTCTGAAGTGGTGCCTTGATTATGAGTTTAATTTTCTTTACCTTGTAATACTGCTAAGAGGATTTTTTTTTCACCTGTGATGTAAGAAATGTTAAATGCTATCTGATGAAAATACATTTGTTATTTATAGGTAAATCCAATTATTTAGTTAATGGATCTTAAAAATAGCTATAAGAAGTGGTCATTCATATATTTGCAAACAACTGATTGCTATTTCCCTTCTGAAAAATATCCATTGTGATTGATTTGTAAGAATTCAGCTTTGTGAAAGGAAAGCCAGACCTGTTAGCACAACTTTATCTTGCATGTCACAGAGAACAGACAAATCAGTGCTTATTGAGCCACGCTGTAATTGCATTAGTCTGTAAACTTCTGGTGGCCTGGTTTCCTCTCTTATTAAACGGAAAGAGAAGGGTTGGAGACATGCTTGGGTACTTGCACTTGTAGATTAGACATTTCCTTTTTTGGAGGTCAGCTTTACTAGCTTGGGATTTTTTCCTTAAAAACGAGACATGGTTTTGGTCTGCTGTTATTTTTTGTTCTGCCAGAGAACTGTAATGCATTATGCAAAAATGTTCATTTGTTCTAAGCCAGGATTATTTATAGGTCAGAGTTCTCACATGATGAGTACTGCCAGCTTTAGGTCCTCATAAGGAATATAAATTCAGTTTTGAGACTAGCTGTTGTATTTCTTTTTCAGTTACAATAATTAATTTAGGTCCCTGTCCAATTTTGACTGTCAGTTTTCATAAACGATACTCACCTCACAAAACTCTGCTGTCTGTCACTTACTTCGTGAGTTACAAAGTACGTAAAAAGAAACATAAAATACATTTTTATCTTCCTCATAAAAATTATTTTTGAACACCAAGTTCTTGTTAACTTGTCAGTCAGAACGGGAAACTATCAAACGAACTTGTCAGTCGGGGCAGGGAGGGGGCAGGGGACAGGCAGGAACTGCTGCAATGTTTTCGTTGTGTGAAAATCAGCTTGAGATTTTTCCCGGTGTCCTGAGTTTCTAAGCTCTCCTGTATTAAAACCAGAGAAGCCAACTGGGGGCAATAAAGTTAGACAGGTGCTTAAGCATTTTTTTTAGGAGCCTGCAGGAAGGGGGAAGGAGTTTTTAATGGGAAGCTGCAGGGAGGCTGGCAGCTTCAGCTGAGACCTGCCACTCCCCTAAGTCATTTCCCCGGGCCCTTTGGCTGCTCCCAAGAAAATAAACAGCCAACGTTTGTCCCAAATCTGCTGTATGACCAGAGAATCCTGTTCAGACCAGAGCGAGGCAAACACCAAATAGCTCGTGCTCCAAACCTTAGGCATTCAGCCTGTAAGTAATTACAGTGCCAGTCCTTTTATAATATGTATTAATAATGCAAGATAAATCTTGGTGTTAACTGTTTCAAGCAAGCTAAATCCTTGTTTACTACCCAGTCATTCAAAGAAGCGACAGTCAGAAATAAAAATGAAGCTGATCCATGGTTAAATGCTGTGATCCTGGAAAGGCAGATGGTGTCCTTGGAGTGCTCCATGGTTACACTAGTGGCCTTTTCTGAGGGTATCTGTTCAGCTGTGGAAGGAAGAAGGATCAATAAAAAACCCCAAAAAAATGACTGATTATAGTGTGAGTGTTTAGTTTGGTAGACAAAGGAAAACTGTCATGAGAAATTTCTCACAATCCCCACACTCTTTTTTACTGACAACCATCCTTGCCCTCCCTTTGGTTGTGTGAAGAAAGGTTGTCTGTGAGGGAGGAGGTTTCAAAATAGACAGCTTTGTCAGAATTTCACACTAGAGTAAAAATCTTAGAACAGGAGGAGTCACATGGTTTCCCCCGTTGGTGGCTACCTTTCAGTTGGTAATGCTCCACAAGTAATTCACAGAGTGTTAATCCACCTCTTCCTCCCAGAGTTTGAAGCTACTCTGCCTTTCCTTCTGAACCATGTTACAGTTTTGTGTCACATTTTGGGCCAGTTTATGCTATGTATTGCAGGAAAGGACAACGACACTGGACGGAGAGGAGGTGTTGTCACACATACATTCACCAACAGGTCCTGGGTAAAATCTCAGAGCCTTTACAGCACCTTGGGTACAGTGTCATACTCAGGCATTAATGCCCTGACATCTAATTCACAAGTCTTGCCATGAGTCACATATTTGGCATGCTGGTTAATGCTTGTTATTTTGTAAAGTATTTACCCAGTTTTAGGTTGTTTCAGTTTGATGACTGCCTTAATGACTGAATGCCCATGGGTTGTAAAATGGACTGGGAGGGTGATATGCTGCAGAAAATATTTTTTAAAATACTGATTGAGAATACTCCATTAAATTAAGGTAATTTCCCAGGATGTTGCGAAACACCTAAGAGCTTACAGTGTGTTAAGAGTTATTTGTATGGTGGGACTAGAAATACGCAAAGTGTTGTTCTGTTCATCATCCCTGTAAAAGACAGACAGAATGACTTCATGAATTTCTTCTTGCCTGAACTTTCCGGACTGCATACTTTAATATGTGAAATTGCAGTACATCCCATGTTTCTCCAGCCGCCTGTGTACCATGTTTCATACAGTAATATAGGTCTGGAAGACACTTTGAGCTGGGCAGCCTTTCCTTGGCTTAGAATTTGCCATGAGACAGTATGTATTGTTACATACATAGATGCAAGACATAAAGCTCAGCATAAAGTCATCCTCTGGCCCCACAATTACCACAGTGGGAACTGCTTCATGTCTGTTTCCCTCTAAACATGGATAGATAGGTAGGTAGATAGATAGGTAGATAGATAGATAGATAGATAGATAGATAGACAGACAGACAGACAGACAGATAGATAATACATATGCCAGAAAGAGGAAGGGACAAGCTCGTTCTACATGCAAGTTGATTAGTGCAATTCCTGAGTGCATGCCGCAGCAGAGAGCCTCTCACTGCTCCTACGGACAGCTGTAGATGGGACACAGACTAGAACAACATTTGCAATTACTTTCCAAAACCCTGCATTCTTGCCATTGTTAGGGCCCTAATTTGCTAAGCATTTGATTTGAGCCCAGGAAATCATTATGGGTTGATTTTATTGTTGCTATTATTGTAATCGGAGGAGGGAATTAAAAACAAATGCCTCAGTACTGATGTTTGACTAGAGTGAGAGAATGATCTGTAAATGCCTGAAAAGGCCAGGCAGGCAGTCTGCTGGGCAGTTGATGAGCTGTGTTTCAGCATTATGTTCTGAATGGAATTCATACACAGAACCTCAGTGAAAGTCAGCTTGGGCAGAGGTGGGGTGAATGGGCTCAAACCACAGCGTGTTGCTATTACAAGAAGCTACATGGAAGGAATGTTGCTTGATGTGCTTTGCATGACCTTTTTTTATCAAGATGCAAGTAGGTGGTGGGTAAAAGAAGCCAGAGGAAGAAGAGGAACAACTGGCACTAAAGAGAAAGTTTGAAGAAATCCAGTAATCAAAAGAAGGAAGAGAAAACCTTCTGGAAAAACTCAGAAATTTCAGACACACAAGTTAACATAGGGATTCATAATTCCAAGTTTTCCAGTGTCCAGGAGGCAACAGCTGCTGTTTGTCTCTCAGATGAGATGGAGCAAAGAAGGCCTCTGGCAGCTGTCTCCCATCGAGCATCTGTGATACTCAAGACTAGCCAGGGGGAAGTTCCTCTTAAGTGACAGAAATGATGGGAGGCCTCGAGTCACTGATTGTTGTCTCAAGGTTGGCCACACAGTTGGCAAGTGGTGAACCTCCTCATTAATCTGACTTGAAGATGTAGCTTTAAGCAGTGCACCCCAGTGCTCATGCCCCACACAGATGGGGCAGAGCACTTGGAGGGTAGGCTCCAGCAGCTGGGGGGCCACTGTGTGTCTTCTTATCTGCTGCTTCAAGCAGTGCAGACTGCTGCAACTGCATTTGCTATGTCTTGCAACCAGAAGTAATGAGCATTAGCAATATATGAAGAGCATTGTGTTCACAGTATATTTACAACTGCTGCAATGTCCTTTTGTCTTGGCAAAAGATGTAGCCAAGTCTGAGTGTGAAGGAAAATCAACCCAGTAAAAGAAAAAAAAAAAAGGAGTTGAACAGTTGCTCCAGATAATTCTGAGATTAGTAAGCTTTCAACTAATAC
Organism: Argya squamiceps; assembly: GCA_037834095.1. Lineage (NCBI taxonomy): Eukaryota > Metazoa > Chordata > Aves > Passeriformes > Leiothrichidae > Argya > Argya squamiceps. Next base: position 22,396,557 of record JBBMKD010000115.1, read on the forward strand.
TGCAATATTTGTATAGTAAGATTTGAGGTTTGTCAATCCCTAATGGTTTGCACTGTCTGTGTACAGGGCCTAATTCATATGTTGAATCTCTAATGACAAGCAACTGACAAATACTGGGCTATCAGCAACAGTCCTAAAAGCTCTCTATTTCACACAAGAATGCAGATTTACAGAGAGCTCTTCACTATGAGTTCTTAAACGAGGAGAAACAAATTTGCAGGAGGACAATTTCTAAAAAATTTAAATTGTTTCACTAAGAAATCATGTAGCATTCTTACCAATCACTATAGGCTCTTCCACGTATTCTATGAATTAATCAGTTATCACACAAGTAAGAGATCTGTAGCCCTCTTTTTAACAAGGTTTTGGCATTGTACATCTTTTATTCAAATTGATATTTCCTTTAAAGTGCCTATGAGTTTCAGTCTCAGACAGACTTTAAGATTAAGTATGTGCAAACCTGTATGCACATGTGCTGACTTTCAGAGTGCCTTACCTTTTCTTCCATTTTTGTGAACCTGAGCATCTGCCTTGTCCTAGGACAAGTTGTGTTGCTCAGGAATGTGTTGTGTTTATGAGGGTTTTCTGCCTCACTATGGTAAATCTCCTTCAACATTCTTCTTCACCTCCCCCTCCAAAATGTGAAAGACAGTTCAGATGTTTCCAACCCAACATTTTTTAAATAAGAAAATACTACTGTATCAGGAGGAGTATGCTTATAGTGGAACATAGTCCTTGTTTCAATGTGTTTACTGTCAGCAAGTTCATTCCTGTTCTCTCCTGCTTAGCTTTATAGTTGAATCTCGTGTCTCAGAAAGCAGTGAAATTTCAGAGGAATCCTGGATTTCAGGGGAATTCATGTTGTATCACATTTCACTTGCTTAGAGGGAAGTTAATTATTATTAATTCTTCAAATATTTACTTGAAGAATGAGCTAAGTTTTAATGCTGAATTTATTCTGAATTAGGATATTATGCTGCAACTGTATCTACACTTCTTTGCACATTGCCATCAATGCAGTGAAGCTTACTTTTATAGCAGGGAGCATTAGAGGAAATTTATGATGACTTGGAAGATAAACCAGTACCTTGACACAAGCTTGTCAGTAAGACGCTACTAGAAAAATTTAAGTAATTGTCTCTAAATGCTAGAAAATCACTGTAGTCAGTGCATGCTTCTGTTTCTTTTGTAGTTAAAGGTGGCTTAACATTTCCTGAAATGTTTTTGCTCATTTGATTAAGTGTCACAGTCCTTACTTTTGTGTTGAGTCCTACTGGATAGCATCATTTGGTGTTGGCAATAGATGTATGTCTAAGACTTAAGCTGTGACCAGTAGACATCTTCCTCATGTTTGCTTTTCCCACATCTTTCTGGAGTCATAGGAAAGTAAGAATATGGATTTCTTGAAGGACTTTATGAAATGAGCTTAAGCTGTGTTTTTAGACCAGAAATGGCCTGCCTGCATCTCCTAAGCTGTGTCCAGCAGTTCTTCAAGGCACATGCAAAGCTCTGGTGAAGTTTAGCCTCAGAAGTTTCTGCCTGTCACAGGAGAAACTTAACATCAGTTGGCCAGTCAGCGTTGTCGTGGTGGTATACAGGATTCCCTCTGAACACTCTGCTGGTGCTGGATGATGGTGAAGGGCAGGAGGCTCAGGCTTTGGGATGAGAGGGAGGAAATTAGGGGAGAAGAATTTGGAGGGTCTTTTCCCTGGTATAAAGTACTTTTATTGCTGCTACTGTTGTGGCATAAAGAGAGCTAACCCTATTGAGAAAAAGGCAGCTACCCTATTAATGAAACAAATGATTTGTTTTAGAACAAACTTGGGTGTTTTTTGACCAATTTGCCAGTATTCAGTGTAGAATAAGTAACAGCTGAGTAGTTACAGCAAAAGAGGCATTAAATGCAACTTGAACTACACACGTCTTTTCTAATCTTGGGGATGTTTGACATTTTGTAGTGTTAATCTTGGTTTGTAATAGACTGGTCATAATCAATTTATGTTGATAAGCTGTCCTGTGCTTCTTACTTGTCTGCCTTTGGTAGATGGCAGATAGCAGTGGGTGCTGTTGTTGCAAACAAGTGTTTGGGGTTTTTCCTAGGCTGTTGAGATCTCTTCTTTTTAATTTTCTATCTATGTGTTTAAAGTACCGTGTCTGTTCAAAGCTACAGCAACTCTGCATCTGGAAGAACACCATATGGGAAAAAGTTTTACTCTACTAAAGAAATTATGCTTCCCATAACTCTGAACATTCCTTTCTGTTTTGCCAGTGCAGGATGTAACTTTGCAAGACAGCACCACAGTTAAAAAGCTTTAGATTTTGGCTGAATTAATCAAAATTAACAAGCATGACTCCAGCTTGTAAGACTGGGTGTCTGGAAGTAATCCAAACACTTCGTTCTGTTTTAAAAAAACATTTTTCTATCAGCTTTTTCAAAATTCCTGAGGATCTTTGTTTCCAGCCACCTTATCTAAACAAATCAAAACAAACACTGCGCACAGGTTCCTTGCTACCACAATAAATTGCTTGTTTTAACTGAGGTGGTTGTGGACTAGTTTGTTTTTAGGTATTTTTCCTTGTCTTTTGTGTTTGCCTGAGAAACAGCCTCAGCATTTAGGATTACGGGTGGTCTGAAGTACTAACAATGTTTCAAATCATTCCAGAGGAAGCTTCTTCAAATTGCCTTGTGTTCAGGGAGTGGCAGGAGCCTGCACAGGACCATTCCCATCAGACAGCCGATAGAGGACTGCTCAGTTACCCCTTTTGTGTCCACACATGGAGCACGGAGCAGCTGAAGATGGCTTTCAGCAGGGCAGACTGGCTTCCTACTCCTGCTGTGTGCAGGTCAGGCCAGGTTGGGTTATCTGATCTTAAAGACTAAGGGGGGGACTCATCTGCTTGCGTATGCCTCCAGTGGGAGATGCTTGAGTAAGAAGAGTGGCGGTGAAGAGTTTACTGTGAAGTGACTGTAGCACATAGGCACAGGAATTGCTCTGGACGTTGGCAGTAGCCGCATGTGATGTCACAGGTTGTGGAGCTCTCACTCACCTCAGTACCCACAACAAAAGTGGGTGAGACAGTGCTTTTGAGAGGTACTGAAAAAGTGGAAAAGAGATGAGAGGAAGAGTCCTTCTTCCTCTAAGTGGCTTGCATCAAACCTAAATAATTTTTCATTTCCGATTTCTTGTTTGTGTGCAAGAGCAGGTAAGGAGATGAGCAGCTCCTTAAATATTAACTGTCAGTATCTGAAGGAAAGAAGTAAGTGGGATGCTGTATGACCTTGCTTACTTGTTTTTCCAGCCCTCATCTTTCCATGACATGTAGCATTCCCAGCTGATTAGCATTTACGTCTTCGTCCTTGGTAATTTTGACAAGGTATTTTTTGTTTGCTGTGGTGGGAGTAGTAAACATGCCATGTGCCACTTTCTTTCTGAATGGAGAATGCCCCCAAAGCCCTAGTTTCCAGAGCAGTCAAGTGTGAACATGCCATTTAAAAAGTTCTACCTGTTCAGCATGGAAATGTGAATGAAGACCAGTTTTAGCACTGGAGATGAGTTTCAATCCAAATGGCATCAAGAGAGGACCTCCAGGTGTTCTTGAGGTTGAGTAGAACAAAAATTCTTTGTTTCCACCAGAGTTAAAGCTTTCCTACTTACGTTACCTAACCCAGCAGCCAGCGTGAGACATTCATGTAAGTACAAGTACATGCTGGAGGCATTTTTTCCCCAAAGAACCCGTAGTCTTTTTCTGTCATAAGAAGACACGGCCCTGACAGTAAGCAGCATCAGAGTCTGTCAGTGGACCCCTTCACCTGTGAGAGTGGGCAGCACAAAGCAACTGCATTGCATCTCTTCACTGCAAAATGCAAAGCACGAGTGAAATGTAAGAGCCCTCTGCTCCTCCATCAAGGTCTAATGTGACAGTTTCCTACTGGAATTTATTTTGGTGGCCATCCTTGGTTAATTCATGCTGAGCAGTTATTCTCCTGCTGCTACAGCAGCAGTCAAGAATTTTGTCTGAAATGTGAGTTTAAGGTGGGGGGTACTCTCTGGAAATGAGAGGTTTGAGCTGTGAGCATGTTGTCCATACTGCCCATCTCAGAAACTGGCTTTATTTCTGTCTCATACTGTTCTTCTTTGTAAAAACAGGAGGCCTGGCTATAGCACTGGAGGAAATTAAAGTGGCAGAGCCAATTTGTACTCGTAAAATAAATAAAACTGGCCTTTGGACTTAAAGTGTGTGATTTCCTTGGAAGGAAGAGGAAGAACAATTAAGATTGCTCACCAGATTAAATTCCTTGTAATTGCTTGTTTTCAAATACCCCCTTAAACATGAGGAAATATCCAAGAAAGCTCTTTATTTTTAAAAAGTATTTGTTGCAAAAAGGATTCTGTCAAACTGCCTTCCCTTTCTGCTGTGAGCTGTCTCTGCCAAAAATTGAAAATTAGCTTGTGAGCAAGCGTGATTGGACTGGCATCACAGGTGGATGGGCACCTGCTCAGAAAACTGCCTCCCCTCTCCTGAGATCTGTTTCTTGCATCTCTTCATCCTTCTGGAACCATACAGTGAGATCAGAAATGTTTTGCTTGGAGAGAAGTCAGGAGAATGGAGCAATTCACACAAAAGTGAAAAAACACTGAACCAGCAAGTGACAGGCTGGCATTAAAAGCCTTACTATATGCCGTGTATCATTGTTGTTTTACTCTGGTTCCTTGCACAGGATGCCCTCTGATGTTCACCACCCATATTTAATCCTGCACTGGTTTGGTAAGGGTAGATTTCTAGAGGAGGTACTAAAAACGAGAAGGAGAGCCTTAAAATGTTTAGTAAACTCCAGCATGCTTGAGCACCAGTTTTGCTTCAAGCCAGCCTTCTGGGGCAGTCTTCATTTTACAGTCCCAGACAGAGATGTCTGTGGAGATTATAGTTTAAAAATAATGTGCAAAAGTGGTGGCTCTTGGCCCATCAGACCTTCCCAAATGTGCAGGCAACTTTGCTGTCACACAGAGGAGAGGAATATCACTTCCTGCAGTGGGGTATGTATCATGAAAAGACTGTTGATACAGGAGGTGGTAAGGGAAAAGTTCTGATACTTGTTTTGTTTTGTTTTGTTTTGTTTCCTGCAATTGCACATCTTGTTTTTAATAGTCATGTAAGGATGCTATGCTAGTCCAACAGACTCAGAAAGTCAGGTAGGGTATTTACTCCCTGAGAGGGATGCACAAGAGGATTTGCTTAGTTTATGTTAAACTTGTGTATACTTTCCATGAAGAGGAACACTTCTTTTTTTCCTTTTCCCTCTCTTCTTTTCTTCCCTTTTTCCCGTGTGTTAAAAGAGCACAATTAGCAACTTAAAAGGTTGTAACAATGACTCTGTGGTTCAAGTCATGCAGTTACCTCCAGTGTGGGAAGGTGTTTGGGCTGATAGGGAAGCATCTGTGGCAGGAGGTAGATAAAAGGGATTGTGAATGCTGTAATTTTGTTACTACTTAATCAGGAGATGTAACACTGCAGATCACTGCTTCTGCCACATTTTTAAAGAATTTGTGTTGAACCAAAACCATAAGTTGAAAACTGCTGCTAAAATCTGGGACAGCCTCACCCAGAAACATAGCACAGGCTATGCTCTATGTTCAGTGCCTCATCATGTATTGTGAAGGTTCACAGAGGAGAGCTGTTTCAGATTAAAGAAGCCTTCCAAAGTGAAGGCCCTGGCAGAGAACATGGTACCATCTACATAACATTCTTTGACTGGTTGAGCTCTTGCTCTTGCTCTTGCTTTACACAGCTCCTCTGCCTTAACAGGTGGCCTCTTGACATGGATGGAGCAGTCTTGTCACCATTCAGCACTAACATTCTCTATGCAGCAGGCCTGAGGATATGCAGGAAAAAAATAGGAGTTGCCTGCCTACACTGACATTTCATACACACAAATTTAGACATGAAACCCAGAATCCTTGGATGTGCGTTTGTGCTGCAAGTTTGGAAGATTAGGGTCTGAAGCAGGTAAATTACTTTGTAAGGGTCCTTTTTTATTCTCAGATACTGAGGCCAGCACTCTGTCCTTTGTAAACTTGTTCTTGATGTCTCTAGAAGATAATATTTGCTAATTGTTCAGCAGATCTCTGATACTAATACAGACTCTTTACAAGAGAAAAACATTTCAATCTTTATAGACTTACTTCATTTCAGTGTGGCATGATGGGGACCCAGAAGCATACTGCTTATAGTCATGCAGAAGAGTTGGTTGAAAATTCAGATATGTCAAGAATCTTGGCACTTAAGGAAGTTAAAAGGAATCATTCTGAAGTGAAAAGAAATAATATTTAAGTATTCTTAGACCACTTTAACTTAGATTTCTCAATTTTTATTTGTTTCTTGATTGTTCAGCTGTTTCACATTTCTGTTTGAATTTTTTGTTTCCACCAAGAACACTACAATTTTTATTTATATTTTTAAATAAACTTAAGGTTCTTTTGGGTGCGACTGATGTTTTAAGGAGGGAAAAAAAAAAAAAAAACAAGCAACAAAAAATAAGAAAAATCCCAACTTACTTTAAATTGATGGCAATGGTGAGTATGAATTCCTGAGGGGACAAAGGCTGTTGGTTTATCTGAAGGCAGGTAGAGCAGAAAAGGGTTTAGCAGGGTGTATCTGCTGCCTTTGCTGCTAAGCTACACTGCTGTACTGAACACACGTCATTACCATTAGCCCATTCATTCTTGCAACATACCAGTATGTTTTCCAAAACTGTTTGATATGAGAAACAGGTCATTGAAAAAAAAAAAAGTTACATGGTGCAACTCCTTTAGGGTTCAGTGGAAACTGAGCATTTGCAAGTCAAATGGACAATTCCCATGAGTCTATGAAACAAGGGTCTGGAGCTCCATCTCCTGCACACCTGGGTAGTGCTCCAGTTACAGCTCTGTCCTCCAGTGACCTCCCAGGCATGTGGGGCTTTAGATGCCTGGTGTCAGGGAGAGTACAGAAGATCAATATCTTGTGACCTTCCGCTCCTTCAGTGACCACAGAGGAGGCAAGGTTACCTAAACTTCGTATTGAATCAATAATCAGCTATAGGAATTGCATTTAAAATCTGTTTAACTTCATTTAAAGAGTATTTTATTTCTCTGTGGCATAGTGTAAAGTTCTGGGATGATCCAAGATAGCTAACATTGTAAAATCTGTAACTATGTATAAATGTATCTACCCCTCTACTGTGCAGACAGTATGGTAAGTGTTACATGAAGGCTCAAAGTATTTCTTGTCACTTTGAGCTCACCAAAGCCACCGTTAGCTTAGGACAGGGATATGTTGAGTGCCCTTTTTTTTTTTTTTTTTCCTGGTGGGAACCTTATTTACATTCTCTTTTCATAGATTCATTCAACAGGTGACAAAGAGTTTTTTACCTACCCATTTTATAAATGTAGAGGCTTGACTTGCGTCATTTAATGTGGCTCAGGCAGATTATAGAGCATCTGGTGAAGTGAGCTACCGCTGCCTTCAAGGGTTCTCCTGTCAAAAATGTCACTTCCATCATTGCTGGTAAAGAATGGCTGTGCCTTCCCTCTGCTTATGCCCTAGAGGTAGTGAGAAAGCAAGTCACTATGTTATGTAACTCCTCAGGTGAGTAAAATTTTCTTGAGCTATGTCATTTGCAATATCATATGTTACACTAAATTCAAGCCATTGTAACCCGAAGTCCAGAAGGCCTTTGCAGGGGATGTCTGGTCAGTACAGCTCATGTTTTTACCTTAAACTATCAAGCCTGCAGGAAACTTAATCCAAGGGTACTCAAATGTCACTAACCCACAGGCAGCACTAATGAACAGGTATGATGCTGTAGAAAATGTGCTGCCTATTTTCTCTGTCACCCTTCTAAATTTGGGTGGGGTCTTTTTTGTTTGTTTTCACAGGTAGGTTGTTGTTGGGTTTGTTTGTTTGTGTTTTGGGGACTTTTTCACACTCCTTGTATCCAGTTGTTTTCTATGTGGCTGATAATTTCCATACAAGCTGTGCATCCCTACCCTGGCCTGAGTTTTCTGAAACAGCTTACCAAAAGTGGCCTAAGCACTTCAGTTGACATTTCAGCCTCTCCTGTGGAAAGAATACAGTCAGGCCTTTTTTTTGTTTCTTGATAGGTAAAAATTACTGCTAATTACTGCTTGGAGCTTGTGTCTTTCACAGCAGCCCCTCATATAATTGCTGTTTTTTAGTACTAAGCCTGCCACATGCTGTGTTGCTTGGTTGTGGCTCTCCCTGCCAGCCCCCTCCAGCATCCCCCTTCCCAACAAAAAAAATCCAAACAAAGCATCCAAACAAAACCCAAATTAAAAAAATTAAAAAGAAAAAAAAAAAAAAAAAAAAAAAAAAACAGCAACAAGAACTAACTAAAAAAAACAAGAAAAAAACCCCCAAACCAAAAGAAGCAGGGGAAAAAAAAGACAAACTAACCTAACCACAAAAAGCCTAAAACAGTAAACTTCAGCTTATGTTAGCTGAAAACAGGTCTGTTGCCAACTCTGCTTTTGAAAGTATCTCTAAGGAGGTGGCTCCCTTTACAGGTTAAGTGAATTCATCCTCTCTCTAAGTAGTGTGAATTTTCTGGCATTTTCTTTGTGAAATGGACTCTGTGTGAATGGACTGAGGGTATGGGCTTTTTTTTTTTTTTTTTTAAACCAAGTCTCCTTTAGCCTGTGACATCGCAATACTGTAATGAGCTGGGGAAAGAATTTGATTTAACAAGCCAAAAAAAACTAAGCCCTTTATGAAAAACAACATGTTTGGGGCTTGCTTCAGAGTTTACAGAAACAGAGAGAAAGCGCAAGCTAAGGTTTCTGACCTGCCACACATTATGTACCGTGTTTAGTCTTTTTCTTTCTATACTGGGAAGTGTATTTAAAATATAATTTTTCCAAGTGATACTTGTGGAATTCGTTGCACTGTAGCTAGTTTTTGTTTATTGTGAGCAGTAGTGAAATTTACAACCTTCTACTAGATGTACTGTAGCTGGTTTGTTTATTGTGAGCAGTAGTGAAATTTACAACCTTCTACTAGATGTAACACAGGCAGATACTGATTCCAAGGAGAAAATATACTTTTGTATATCCTGTGCACGTGATAACTAGGAAAACCACCTGGCATATTCAGTGTCTATATTCTTCAGACAGTACTTGCAAAGTCTTCTGGGTGAGCTTTTGGTTGCTCTGAAGGAGTGTGTTTCCCACTAGTTGAGTATGTCACCCTTCTTGACACTAAAGCAAATTTCATTTCATCAAGACACTTTCAGTGTGTCTGTTCAGCTTCATCTTTCAGTTGTTTAACACTGGAGGAAATTAGACATAGCACTATGAGCAGTCACATGTAGCAGCAACGGCATTCCTGGGTTTTATGGCATTTGATGTGTGCTGTGGCACTTAGTTGATACCTCTGTGCAGGCACCAGGATGACACATGCTTTAACTCCTGAGAAATGAGGAAGGGTATTTTAGAGGAAAGTATCTGGAAGCCAAGATGACTTGCTCGGTCCTACTAGTCTGTGCTTTGGCTTTTAGGTACACAGACTCCATAGCTGAAGTCTCATGCAGTTAGTTCAAATACTGAAAACCAAGCTATTGCTTGTGTGGTATGGTAGTAAACAATATTCTTTTGAGAAGGTCTGGTTTTTCCCCCTCTCTAAAGCAGTTTGATCTGGAATGTGTCAAACTGATATTTCTACAAACGTGAGGTGCTGCCTGCTGTTTAATGCTGAGCCTCTTTATGGCTGTTTAAAATAGCTCCAAGCAAGCATTCCCTATCAATTAGCAAATTGTCTGAGAAATACAGCAACTCTTAACATAATTGTTCAGTTTGCTTTAGTGATCTTGGCAGCATTAAATGAATTAACCACTGTTTATTTCAATATTTTGTAATTAGGTAAAAAAGAACCCACAACTGTGGGACTGGGCAGCCTGAAGGAATTTTAAAGCAGAGCAGTTTGAAGTGGAATACTAAGTTCAGTTAATACCATTTTCCTCCACCATTATCTTAATTCTCCACGTGCCAAAAGAGCAAGCAATGAATGCTTTAATCAAATAATATCCTAATGTAGTCCAGATGTGCTGTAGGTCATTTTAATCAGTGCCTTTTCAGCAGGAAAAGGAGTAATGAGTTTTTGCTTGGGAGAGGAGAGGGGAGCGGGGGCAGAGGGGCAGGAAGTGATAGGTGCTGAAAGGAGATGTCCTAGGGACTTCTCAACTGCCTTCTCCCAAAAAAGGAATTAAAAAAAAGATTCTATGGAGATGTCTTGGTTTGAAAGACAGATGTCTGCTAGGGAAGGCAGGAGCCTCCCTTGGAATGGAAGATGTAACCCCCTTCCCTCTGAATTATTATAATTTTGAAATTAAGAGGCTCTCAGGCAAAGATATGAGGATAGGAATAACAGTTCCTTACTAGTATGTACAATAAAGCCAACAAACACCACCACCTCTGGCACTGACAACAAGCAGCACCACGAGCCCCGTGACCCCTTCTCGGCCACGGGCGCTTTCCCCGTCGGTGCAGTTCCGGTCACGGCCAGCGGGGGCGCTGGTGGCTCCCGGCAGGCAGGGCGGATACAGGGAATCCCCCGCGGCTGCAGGGGGCGCTGTGGCGCAGGCTCGGGGAGCAGCAGCCCCGCTCTGAGCAGGGCAAAGAGTGATGAGCCCGAGATTGCGGGCGTTCGAGCAGGTGCGGACAGATCCCTCCTCTAGTGAGGTGAGTATTAACAAAGTCCCAGTTCAGTGGCTGCTCTCATAAGCAGAGGCTTACCTCACGGCAGAAGAAGCAGCTCTGGGCTGGGCTCTGGCGGCAGCAGCGAATTCCATTCCCCAGGCAGCAGCACCAACTGTCCCCCTCCAGAGCTCAGAGAGAGAGAGAGAGCCAGCAGCTGCCCCAGCCCTGTCCCCCACCTGCCCCACTCTTGTGGTATCTCTTTCCCTCTGGACAGAAAGCTCCCCCAGCTGAGAGAAATGCAGCTGGATGCCCTCCTTGCCCCTGAGCCTGGCCACTTTTTTGTTTTCTTAAGTACCCATAAGTACCCAGTAGTCAGTGTTTCTTACTACCTTATGGGAATAATTCTATAGGTATGAAGGAACAAAAGAAAAGAAACCTAACCCCCAACAGCAAGTCACACTTTCAATGAAATATTCTCCTGCAGGACATAGTAAGATGACTAAAAAGCATAGTTTTTGTTATGAGCTAGATTAAGTTTCTAGCTATTCACAACCGCAGACTCACATGGGTATGTCATATTTATAGCCTAGGGACAGCCATGGCATGTGAAGAATTTAGTAACATCCTCCTTCTTACAGACTGTACATGTTTGGCCTCTCACTAGCAAAACTGTTTTGTAGACTCTGTAGTCTGACTTTCTGTTAAATATTAATTATTTGCTGGATATTTATTGAAATGGTGTGTCGAAGTCCAACATTCTGGCTACATTGGATTCATCATTTAATGATAGCAAGTTTAATTTTGTTGATGTGTATCTTTGAAGGGGGATTTTTCTACGTGCACCATCCAGAAAATTAAATTTCATGATGTGCCATTCTCATTGGAAGTGGCTTCTCTTCCCACTTGTGTGCGTAACAAAGCTGATGCCAGAGACTTCAGTTATATCCTTGGACAACCATCATATTTCCCCCCTCTTCACTTACATAATGTGATTTTTGAGCTAGTACTAGACTAAGTATCCTCTTTTTTCATGTCCTTTCAGTTTTCTTTTTATAATGTTCCAGTCATGGGCTTTTGCCTGAGTCTGGAGGTAGCAGCCTAAAATACCTTTTCGGTATAGCTAATTCTAAATAGGGATCTTTTTAAGCCACTACATGCTCTCTCTCAGTGGAGAGTTTTAGAGGCCTCTAGCTTTAAAATACTTAAATTTCCTTGAAAAACTGGAAAGAAAGCAATCCTTAGAGTGCTTAAGCCGGCTGGCTGGTTGAGCCCTCAGACTGTAACCTTCCCAAGACACACTGTTTGCAGTGAATAAACATTGCCCTGTTCTTTGTGCTCCTGGCAGAGCAGGCTACCACTTAGTGAGACACACTGCACCAAGCACAGTTACGCAGGCATATCTTCATTTAAGGAGATTTTGCTGTGATGGGTCTTAATCTAATGGATGAGAGCAGCTGTGACGAGCCCTACTGATAAAGACAAAACATCAACAGCAATTCTTAACTTCCTTCAGCTGTCAGAGAAACAGATGTTTGGCCTTACATTTCTGAGCAAAATTTGTTCCTTTAGTTCAGCATAGCCTCTGTGGCAGTAGTCCTGTCGAACTCCAGTAGGTATTGAACAGCCATGCCTTTCAGAAGTGCAGCAAGTACTAATTAGGGTTTAGGAAATAGTTAAAAGCAGTAAGATCTCCAACAGTTAACATTTGTGAAACAGAGAATTGAAAGTGAAAAATCTTAGTCTTTATTGGCAGAGGTTTATAGGTGGTTGTTTCAGTTAAAGCATTCAATTCCTACTCTATTGCCCTAGAAAGTAAGTGGTCAAAGAACTCCACCATAGAGATCATGTATCTTTTTTCAGAAAATGCAGGTTAGGCTGCCATTTATGAAATACTTACTGAACTGTAGCAGCTGCTGAAAGACAGCATCCTCAGAAGACTTTAATACTAATCATCTCAGCCTCTGTTTAAGGCAGGTTTATCTCTGTTCCTCACATCTATAAAAGCAGGTTTTCCTAGCAACCATAATACCTGTTCAGAGAACAAGTGAACTGCATGGCCTTTTGTCTCCATTAATTGCCTTCCTCCTGCTCCTGTCTAAGCCAAATTCCTTCCTTTCCTATTCACCAAAATTATTAACATGCCAGTATTTTTCTCAAGATCTCTCATTTACTTAGGATTCTTTAGATGGAACAGGAACCCTGTGCCCCCGATGAAAAGACTGAGGAATTTTCCCCTTGTCTCTATTCTTTTTCGTGTAAGCGACCGCAAAGGTCACTCTTTCCTTGTGCTGATATTATCTAGATGGGTTAGAGAGTATTAAGAGGAAGGCTTAGTTTAGCATCCTTTCCCCTCCCCGTTGGGATTAGATCATGCTTTATCAGAGCAATTGTTCCATCCTCGACATGTGCAGGGCAGATTTCAACTGCAGCATTTTGTGAAACTGATTTTTCATGCATACATTCAGAAGTTGTGTTCTGCTCACAGAAGTCAGTATTAGACTCTCTGTTAAGCTGAACATTTCTCTTTCCTTTATTCAGCTGAGATTTCTCCTCTTTCATTTAACATTGAATAGCCAAGCCCTTAGCTCAGCTCCACCAGCATCAGCTGAGTGGGGAGCCATACCCAAGTGGACTCCATAAGTACAAATGTACAGGATCTGCGACTTTCAGTTGTGAAGAAGAAATTCTCCTTCTGTTCCTTGAGGATTTTATCATGCATTGAGTTGCCTGCCAGGTGTGGACAGTTTCCTAATTGTGCCATATTCGTTATGTGTTGGTTGGATGGGATGCTCTTTATTTCTCCACCAGACTATTGTGCTTCCTTAGGCAGCATTGGAGGCTGCTTCACAAGATCATGCTTACCAATTTAAGTGACTTAGCACCACAACCGCTTTAAATCAAGTACCCCAGCTGTTGGAATTCAATCTTGTTTCAGCAAAAGCAGATTTTGGAGAAAAGCCATGGAAAAATAAGCCTTAGGAAACGTATAACAAAGTTAAAAAGTACTAACCATCTGTGGTGGTGCACTTGATTAACACACTAACATGGTTTGTATTGTCCTTGAGTCCAGTGCTGTCCCTTGGTGGCGCTGGTTTGTTTCCCGTGCCTGTACGTAGCTTGTGCTGTCCTTTCTGTCCTAGGGAACTGAGTGGAGCAGCATGAGAAATAATAATACTTGTGCATTTTAATTTGAGGGAGAAACAATTGTGCAAATGAAAAGAGCATCAGAAGAGGGAATTGATGAGAGTGAAGATAAAAACACATTTTTCTGGATGAAATGTGTTCTTTTGCACGCATTTAGTGCTCTAATTCAGTTGCACTTTCAGGCTGACCTACATTACAACAAGCCAGCAGTGCAGAGAATCAGAGAATGGCCTTTTGACTGCAGGTACCTGAAATCATCACCAATTTACTGATCTCTTGGGTTCTTCAAGCTCCTGCTTCTCCCTGTGTGCAACTGATTGAAAATGGGATGTGAGTGTGGAGTGTGGCAGTACCAAACAGTGCTGCGCTTTCTTAATGAGAGTTTAATGACAGTTTCAGATTTGCATCTTGATTATATAAAATTTTCATATAAATAATCATCTAAAGAGACCACTGGAAAACACATTAATGCATTTCCATTATGGTCAGCAAAAGTTTTCTTCAGTAAATTTTTGTGAACTTTCATATTTTTCCCATTTTTAAGTATTTCAGCATAGCTTTCGGAAACATCCACAACACGATATGGTCCCTCATAAATGTCCTGGAATTTATTATTTTTGGTCTGTGTTTTTAATAGAACCAAGTCATCAACATAAATTTCAATATCGTTTACATTCGAATCATAATATCGTTTATTGGTTGCTTTTCTCGTCATGAGGTGTTCTTTAGCAAGTTCAAGTGCTCTAGCATTGT
>JBBMKD010000115.1:22411244-22486923 GCA_037834095.1 Argya squamiceps
GTCCCTAAATATTAATTTCTGCATAAGCCACTTGTCCATACAGGTGCTTTGTACAGTTACAGTTCTTTGCAGGAATTAAAATATTTTTTAAAAGAACTCAGTGTTTTATCGTTGCTTTTTTCCAACAGCTGCACAAGCATTGAAGAAGGAAGATACTTAATGTTCTTGCTGCTGTAGCACTAGGTGAAATGTAGTCATTAGGATTGCAAATTTTTCATGGAGGGACCAAGTCTGTATGTTCAGGAAGCAAGAGGAAATAACTGGCATACAAGATCAGCTGGTTTCCTACCGATGGAATACATCTTCAATTTATGTACTCCTGACTTACACAGAAAAAAAATTAACCTATTTATTATTGAGGGCACAAAAAATACTGGAGCTACAGAGGCACATATGGAGAAATGCAGTATCAAATGAGTGTGTCCTCATCATTAAAATATCCTGTCATACAATATATGTTTTATCATTAAAATAGTCATAATTCTTGGACCATTTTTATCCCTCTTTAATTTATTACAGCAGCAAAAGAAGATTGGAGTTTGATTTGATAAAAGAGCTTTGTAGTGTATCACATGGGGAAGCTGAAGCCTGTGGCTCAGATGGAATGAAGAATATTGCAAAGCCTTTCACGTTTTTTCTGAATGAATCCAATCACAACTTCTTTGCTAAAACATGAAAAAAGGAAATAGGAAAACCACATTAAAAATGACACACAGCAACCTCTCTGAGAAAGCACTTTCTTTGGCATTTCCCCACATCTCTTATTATTGTCTGTATTCCAAAAGAGCCCCTCACTGCTTCTTAGAGGGAGGTGGTATGTGGTCAAGTTGCATTGATTTTTGTTGCGTTTTAATGTGCTCTTGTGATTTCTGAAGTGTTTAGGAAACAAAGTAACATTTCACAAAGAAAATATTGTACTGCCTGGCTAGCTCAGAAAAGTCACAGAAGAGTGTGGAGAGCTGCTTGCAGAGAATGTTGTGACAGTCAACACTTAACACATTTTAGTAACCAGTTTCAGTCTTTGTATTGAAGACACTGTGTAATGCACTGTGAGAGGAACAGGCTAGGTTTTGCTTTTTGTGTCCAAGTAGGATTGTGAATGGAGCTATTCAAGGTAGTGTTAGCATGTGCCTGACGTGTCTTAAATTCAAAATTTGGCAACAGGATTTGAGCATTTTTTTTTTCTGAAACTTGAATTTTATTTCATTAAGTGAAAACTTGTAAATTTTATGGACAACGATTCCCTTCCTTAGTAGTTTTAAGACCTTTAGATGTCAGTGTAAAATACTGTTATGAAAAAAGGAGACCTTTTTGCACGGGAGCAAGAAGACACACTTTGGGTTTGAATTTGGGCATTTTTTGTGTTTTGATTTGGGTTTTTTAGTTAAAAAATGTATAGTTTCTGTAAGTAATGTGAGTAGAAACCCTTTCTTTCCTTGAGTTCCACATCATCATCTTCACCCCTTGCCCTCCCCCCCATTTCTAGGATCTTTTTTGGACAGTTTTTTCCTGCTACTGCTTCCTCTTAGCTCACCCAAATAGGAAGTTTCCAAAACACAAATGTTTGGCCCATTTCTTTAGACTGCTTTGTGCAAAGGCCCCCACTGGCACATTCGTCTTCCTCCAGTGTCGAGGGGAGTTCACCTCATTTTTGGAGGTGGATGGGGTAGCAGCTGCCCCATGAGGCCCTGCTAAGGAAGGGAGTGCAGGAGCCATTGTGAGATAGGAGCTACCACAGTGGTTTGGGCTGTCATTCCCACCTGGGATCTGGTGGGATGGTGGCACCTGTCTGAGCACCTCTTGTGTGGTAGGGAACTTGAGCTGTGAGGGATGGGTGCTATCACCTTTTACAGCTGTAGCTTTTTTTATTCATTACAAACTGCAACATTTCAGGTCCTCCTATCCTTTAAAAAAAAATGAGTTCTGCAAAGACTTACTGTCACTAGCAAGCATGGAGCAATACCTCTGCTGGCTAGGAGTTTTGTCTCTGGACAGGGTGTCTGTCTGCAACCACAGAAGTTCAGTTGACTTTTGTATCTTTGCAGTGTTTGGGGTTGGCTCCATCTGTTACGCAGGTGGTGATTGTGTTCTTCAAAAGAGTGAGGTGAATGAAAGCAGCTGCTTTCTTGAAGGTTTGCCAGAGTCAATCTTCTAACAAATCCATCATTTGCTTATTTCTTAATTGCAAATAAGACAATCAGAAAGGCAGGCCAAGACAGTAGGTAAAGAGGGAGAAGATGACTGACATCAGCAAAGAGGTATGGATTAGTCAGTAAACTGCAAATTAGGTTTTGCTACTAAAACTGCATGGTGTATTGTTGGCCCAAGAGATTGAAGAGAAGAGTGGAAAGGGTTGAACAAAACACTGGTTCAGTGCTGCAGCAGGGGGAGAAGGAGCAAATGAAGTACAGGACATCTCCAAAAGAATAAGAAAGCTGAAGAAATGGAAGGTTGACAACACTAACAAAACCAGGACACCAAGAGCATTAAAAGCTGTCTTGAACTTGGCTGGAGTGATTGTAGAAGCCCACAATGAGGAAACTTTCAGATTTTCTTAAACCATGAAACGTCTTAGTTGTTTAATCCTTTCCCCCCACTGCCACTGGTGCTTCAGAAGAATGTTCATCTGACTCAGAAGGATTGCCTCCCACTTGTTTTCGTAGGCACTTTTTGTTGTGTTGAACAAAGGAAGACACTGGCAGCACATTTGTTGGGTCTTGCTAGTAGTACACCCACATTTTTTTCCTTCTAAAAGAGCTGATTGCCCAAACACTTACACTTTTGTAGATGAAAAATTCAGCCAAAGAGAAAATATGCTAATAATTTTCTAAGCTGCTAATAACTGTGGTTTACTACAGAGTGAGCAGCATTGTAGAAGTGACACTAATTGCCCTGTTGCATCTTGACTTAGACAGAAATGAACGCACTTTCAGAGATTGTGTAAATGTAACAGCAACTTCTGGAAAATATGGGTCTAGTGAGTAGTTTAAAGACGTCATTGTGAATGTCATATGGCTGACTACAATTAGGTTTGAATGCAGCCCTTTTCTCATTCACAGGTCTTTGTAATGGTGCAGGCTTTGAAAATCCTTCTCCCTGTAGGCAGCAAATACAAAGCTGCTGGTAGAGGCTTATCAAGGAGGAGCAAAAGCATCCCCCTGGAAAGCTCCCCTCCTTTTCCCAAAGAGCTGAGGCATGGGGTCTGTGTGTATCCCACTGCTCCCTTCCTCCAAAACTTCTCCCACCCATGGTGGTTCATCCCTAACATGTGCCATTTTCCCACACCCAGTCAGTTGTCCTGCGCAGGTGCTGTGACCTGAACTGTCTTGAAAAGCTTTGTTTTGCCATCTACTTCTGTCCTTAGTTATCTCAGTTCTCTTCTTCAAGTAATTCATCAGTAGATTGGTTTCTGCTCCTCGCAGGAGTGTCTGGAGCATAGTCTTCATTGCCATGACCTCACAGAGTTGTCCCCAGATTCTGCCAGAATGTTTTGAGGGAAAAGAAAAGGGGTGGTTCTTTTAAATGTGTTTTTTTCCTCTTCTAGCAATCCTCACTGGCTTCTCTGCCTGTGCTTTCTCATGCTCAGTTACTAATCCCTAACACAGAAAGGCTCCTCCAGTAAGAACCAGTGTTTTCTCATAGGTTTCACTGCATACTTATCTGTTTTGCTACCTAATTACATGTCCCACGCTAATTGCCTAGACACACGCACTTCGAGAATTACATGCTGTCACAAATGCACGCCCTGATTAGACTGTTACATGCATGTGCCTTAATTATGAGTTATGGATTGCAGCTATGGTGAGAGGATGGGCTCTTACTGGCAAAGAGATTCAGGCACAAAACTGCACCTGTGGTTCTGTTACCAAACTTGGATATCCAAATGTGGTGTGAACTGGAGTGGTTCACACATTGCAGCAGTGGTGGAAATAGACGTGCTTTAGTGAACGCAGTCTTTGGGACAATCAGGTGTATTCCCAGCTCCATGGTGTGCAGGTACGAGCAGAACAAGGCACCCTTTGGCTCTGCAGGGAGATGTGTTTTAGTGGCAGGAGAACGCATCTTCATTAACTGATATTCTGTGTCCATTCAAGATACATTTTTGTAGCTGCAGAGGATGCAGTTAGCTACCAATGTTGCTAGTGGCTTTGATCTGTCAGATTGGAAGCAAATATTAGCGGGGGCGTAATTGCATATCCGCGGTGTGTGTGAAAGGGGACTGTCAGTACTGCACTTTGCACAGACTGCTCTAGGTGCCACCATACTCCTTTTTGAACCAGGAAGTCAAGCAAGGAGGATGTAACACCAGATAGCAAAAAGGTATTGCAGTCTTAAATCCTGTCACCTGAGTACCTATTGTGTATGTGGAACTCTGCCAGTAAATCAAGGTTAAAAGAAGCTTTTATTGATGATTCTTTCATTCCATCTCTGCCTACTTGAAAAAGTAAGCACTTTTTATACTCACTCTGTATTTGTTTGCAGAGCATCTGATTTCTTGAATGTACCATTAACAAGACTAAATAAACTGTCCACATTTAGATATTTAAAGTATGAAAAATACAATATGCTTTAAGAAAAGAACTGCTATAAACTTCAGCTGGAATATTTCTAAGTTCAACAGAAAATTATGAAGTGAAGCAAGTAAAACTAGTGAAGTTTGTCAAGTAATATATATAGACAAAAGCAGGTTGTTTGTTTTTAAAGATTTTTTCCCAATGTTGAAGCACAGTTAGGAAGAAAATATCTAATGGCTGAAGCCATTGTCTTCAACTGTGTATGACTACGTAATTCGACAGAAAGCTCTTCAGAATGTTTTTAGAAGGAGCTCTTCTAGGTGACTGGCTGTAATTCCTTAAGGTGTGTTAAATGCATTTAACTGCCTGTATAAATCCAGTGGCAATGTGATTGTTCAGGTCACTGGTAAGTGCTCCTTGTTGATCATCTTCTTCTGCAGTGTATATTAATAGCATGCTGGATCAGGGACAGCAAGGCAGGGGTGACTAGCAGACAATGGTGCTCTTGTTGGTAGCCACTGAGTTCACAGGGTTAGATCAATGCCATTTGCTTTCCAAGTCAGTGCCTCACACATAGAAACACATATGGAAAACAAGACAGACCTCAGATCCCACCTCTCTGTTTTAAAAGGCGAGTCAAAGTGAATAATTATCATTTCTGGTTTTCATGATTTAGGAAGTTACCAAGTGCTTTTTGAAAAACCATGTTTAAAATGTCCTCTTTGTCTTTGGTGTTTTGGATTGTTTTTGTCTTCTAGCAATATAGAATTATTGAGAAGTTAACTGATGCGTTACCATCTTAATCAGAAGTTCCTTAAGACTTTACTCACAGGAAGTTCATTAGGCTGCTTAACCAGTAAAATCTGCCTTATAGTACTTATTTCAATTACTTCCATGTGATCAGAGGCAACACATCAGGGAGAAACATGAATCCAGTACATCTGTACTACAGATCAAAGAAGTGAGAGGGAGGATATCATGACTGTGGTCCCTGTCATGCTCCTTGTGGTGTTCTTCATGCTATAGGAGTTGCAGATGCTTCCTGTCTCCTGAGTGCGATTGTGTGTGGGTTTCCATGTGGGATGGAGAAAGACCCCATGGCTTTCCAGCACCATGTAATTCTACTCCATGCTTTATGACCAGGATTGAGCCACTGAGAATTGAACATGCCCTGTCGTTGCCACATCATTTTTCCTAACTTGGTGGGAATCACCAGCTCTTTTGGAACATTAGTATCTGTTTCTGCAAAGCACAGGCAGTAATACTTTTCATCAGTAGAAGCATTATGAGATTTCCTTTAGGTTGGGAAAGCATTTTTAGAGTACCAAGATGATAGGTGGTGTGTCGTGCCGTACAAATCTTTGAGCAATCTTAACTGCCAAGTTACTGTTGGCTTAGAAATTCAAAACTTATTCCTAGTCACAGACCAAGACATAGGCATGAAATAATGGCAAAGTGAGGATGGTAAGCAAATGGGAGATTCTTAAATGAAAGTTTGTTTTTGTTTTAGTACCTTTTCCAGCATATGGTAAGGTAACTTCCTGTTTTTTGTGTTAATGGCTTGCCTTTCTCTCCCACACTCTGAAGGAATGCTTTAATCTCAACTTTAAGAAGTGCTAAAATTTGTTTTCCAGATGGTGTTTGCTCTGCAAAAAATTAGGTGTTCATTTTTTAAGATTTCGTAATTTTGCTCTCTTTTATTTTAGAAATCTTCCAGAATCTCTGAGGATGACATCAGGTTAAGAAAAAACAGAGACCAAAACTGTGCCAATTTCTTGGAGCCAGCTACTGTGCTTGCTACAAAGGAAGAGAAAATGGAAATTGAAGTTCCAGTTTCTGAACATAAAAGCATCACCACAGTGGCTTCACCACACCCCATAGACAATCCGACCCACTTCTTTTCCCCTGCTTCCAGCCAAAATGGACTTAGGGACAGGCATGAATCTCTGGACAGTGAAGTTGCTAAAGAGATCAGATACCTAGATGAAGTGCTGGAGGCAAATTGTTGTGATTCTGCTGCAGACAGTACATTTAATGGGACATCCTCCCCTGAACCAAGTGCAGTCTCCATTATGGATGGTTCAGGATCATCTGCTAATGTCAATAAAGAGTCAGTATCCAGTGAAAGGGAAGAAAATGTAGCAGACAAGCAGGCATCCTTGGAGGTTGAGCCATGTGAAGCTAGTATAACAGATGAGAACCTGCAATCTAATGGGCATTCCTTGGGTGGACTGAAAGAAGACACTAAGGAGAGTCTGAAGGTGCCAGGAAGTCCCACCTCTTCAAACAGTTCTAGAAGATCGTCAAAGGATGGAGAAACAACTCTAACAACCCTTAAGAAAGAGGCAAAGTTTGAACTGCGAGCCTTCCATGAAGACAAAAAGCCCTCAAAACTCTTTGAAGATGAAGAAGAGAAGGAAAAATACACAGTCCGCAAAGTGAGACCATCAGAAGAAATGATAGAACTTGAAAAAGAAAGAAGGGAACTCATTAAAAGCCAGGCTGTCAAGAAAAACCCCAACATTGCTGCCAAATGGTGGAACCCTCCTCAGGAGAAGCCCCTGGAGGATCAGCTGGATGAAGAGCATCTGGAGTCTCACAAGAAATACAAGGAGCGCAAGGAGAGGCAGCAGCAGCAGCAGCAAGGTGCAGCACCAACATCCCCTAAACAGGTCAGCTGCTCCTTTGTATCCCCAGAGCCAGTCAACATCAAGAAGGAAGATATTGTCACAGAGCAAATTGACTTCTCGGCTGCCAGGAAGCAGTTCCAGCTGATGGAGCATTCAGGGCCATCACAGGGTCAGGCCCCACCAAGGCGGTCAGGAACACCCAAAATGTTCTCCATCAAACCCTTCTACAAAAGTCTCAATTCTCCATATGTGGACAGGCCAATGTCCTCTCTGACAAGACCCGTTTCAGTGTGTGGGCAAACTGGACAGCTTGAGGGTAACAATGCTACAGCTGTCAAAGCACAGAAAGTCTCCTGTAGCCCAGAAGGTGACAAAAGCACTCAGGCTACCACAGCTGACACAGCAAGAGAGTTACCTTGCACTGATAGCCCCAGAGCTGCACCAGCCTCAAAACTGTGGGCGGAGGATGGAGAATTCATGAGTGCAAAGGCGGTCTTCACAATGGTGAGGGATGATGGACAGGGAATTCTAGATCACTTACCAAAGTCAGGCAGCGCCTCTTCACCTCCAGAGGAGCTGGACTCCGGTTTGGATGACTTGTCTGTCAGGTCTCAGGACACCACCGTCTTGGAGACCCTTTCCAATGACTTCAGCATGGATAACATAAGTGACAGCGGTGCCTCCAATGAGACCATGAGCGCTCTGCAGGAGAGTTCTCTAGCGGATTTCTCTCTGCCACAGACCCCGCAGGCCGAAACTCCTGCAGAGTGCCGGGCTGAGGGCATCTCCAAATCTTTCAGTGACCCAGGCTGTGATTCACCCTCCTCTGCCTTGGCAGACTCCATGCTGATGGATGACCAGCTGGAGTACCACGCTGGCCTCCTGGTTCAAAATGCCATCCAACAAGCCATAGCTGAGCAGGTGGATAAAGGGAACCCGAAGGAAGAAGAAATCCCAGCAGAGAAAGAAGTCTCAGCCAAAGAGAAGCCAGCCAGCACTGGGCCAGCTCCAGCCTCCAAGGAGCCTCAGAATCCAATGTTTGAGCCACCCCAGGTGTCTTCACCAGTTCAAGAGAAAAGGGACACCATACCAAAGACTTCAAAAGAGGAAGACTCAGGACTCAGGGAAGGGAAGAGTTTGCAGCAGTCACCTGTGTACTCAGCAAGCCAGCCATTCCTCGTGGAGGAAAACAGGCATGAAGTCAGCTATTTCAGCAAGTATTCAGAGGCAGCGGAGCTTCGGAGCACTGCCTCCATCCTGGCCACACAGGAGCCCGAAGTGACCGTGGGCCCTTTCAAGTTACGGTCAAGGAAACAGCGGACTTTGTCAATGATAGAGGAAGAGATCAGAGCTGCCCAGGAGCGCGAGGAGGAGCTGAAGAGGCAGCGGCAGGGTCTGCAAATGGCACCAAACCCTGTTACAAAGAGTACACCACCCATGCCCACCAGAACCGTGTCTTACAAAACTGCACCAGGTGAGACCCCAAAGTACCAGAGCGAAAGTGAAATGTGACCGAAGGGTCAGGTATAGTTTAGTTTTATGTAATCTTTTAATGAAAACATTGTTTGCAGGGAGCGGGTGGGCAGATGACTTCATCTGCCTGGAAACTGCATGGGACAGTTTAATTTTCTGGCCATGAGCATACCTGTGGAAGGTTCTGGTTTTTCACAAGTATGGTGCAGAGATTCTGATCATCTTTACTAAACCCCGTTCTGTATTTAGCCACTGCCACATATTAGCATGACATGTCGATGGTTGTGCTGCTCAGACCACCCACTGAAATTTAGGATTATTTCAAGGAAGCACAGCAGCAGTTTTTACAGCTGTGTGGCTGTTTGAAAGACAAACATCCAAGGCCTTCCTTAATAGGCATCCTGTTCTCTTGCATGTCATTAGGAAAGTACAAAAGTAATGGAGATGTGCAGATTTTGGGGTATGAATCAGATTTCTTTTTTTGTGCATTTTGCTTTCTGTTTTGAGTTCTTGGTCTTGAGGAGTTTTGTCTTGTAAAGTGATATCCGGAGCTATGAGTTGCCATGTATTTTAGTTGGTGTTATTCACTCATGAATTCAACAGGCATCACAAACAAAACGTTGAATAGATTCGTTGGAAATCCTCTTGACTGATCAGTTTCTGGTTTCTTTTGCTGACATTCACAGCAGTTATAGCATATCTCTCTCCCCTTTCTCCTTCTCAAGAAATAATGTCAAGCACTGATACCTTCTAAATATAATACGGAAAAATACACATTAAAAAACCCCAGAAACACACACCGGGCTTATTTCTGTGTAGTGATTTTTATTAAGCATATACCTGCATATGCTTTGCAAGTGCCCATAAGGTTTATTAACATTGGTTATTGTGAAAAAGTATTCATTCTACCAAGAGTACTTAAATGCTGTCTTTGTTTCCAGTGGTGTAAATTCAAGCCAGTGGTAATAATTTTCTTTTGAAAGTCATGGTGAGCTTGAATAAGATATAGATTTAGCCCATTACTCAATATGATTGTGAACTTTGAGTTTTATGGAGCACATAAATATTAATACTTAGTTTTGTTTCTTCTGCAGAGAGGATGATCTTAACATGTATTTTTTGAAAAAAATGAAAGCAAATTTGAAAGCAAGTACCAGTCTTTTCTTTGAAATGCTGCTGTTATAACTCCTCTAGTACAGCATTTTTCATAAGGATCCTCTCTTATCTGAAGTGTTCTGAGAAATGTCTGACAAGATGTGAGATACAGGGTACCACAGACATCAGTTAGGAGGACTTGTTTCGTAAAGGTGTTCTTATGACTGTGTTCAGAAACAGCATCATCTGTAGCTGAAAGTGCTCAAAATGGGGCCGATAATGATTGTATTTTACTCAGAAGTGATGTTGGATGGGCTGCTGACACTAATGCTTGTTTTAACAGAGCTTCTGGGAAAATAGTGTACTTCTGCTTTCTCTACACAACAAGGCATTTACTTTGTGTCTGTAAAAATGTTTGTCATAAATTGCATTCTAGAGAAAATTACAAACTTCTGTTTATAATGAATCATTCCCGACAGTTTCCTTTAAATATCCAACTACCATATGTTCAAGAGAGAAAATTGGGATCTCCTTAGCCAATGACTCAAGCTACTACAATTTGCAGCCAGTGACAAAGCAAAGAAATAATTTCTAGGAAAAGATGAGTATGTGGCAGTATTTAAGAATATCATTGATCAAAAAACCACAAAGAACATTGCCAAAGTTCTTAGTTCTTCTACTTTTGGTGCTTTCTGAACAGCAGATGTGCTCAGCATAGCTCTCAGCTGCAGTACGTCAGCTCAGCACCCTTAGCATTGGAAGGTGTGTAAACCTCAGTTGTCTTCCTTACTGTCCCTTTAGCCAGCTATATTGCTGTTAATGCCTGCAGGCACCCTTAGAAATAGGGTGGAGGAATACCATGTAATCCCTTGCAAGATTGCAGCAACTTCCCTTTTAACAATTACAGGGTCTTTTCAATATTTGTGAGAAAAGGTGAATTGTAATTTAGCAGAGGCACAAACATCAGGCTGTTAGGATAGACAGAGCAGAGGTGACATACATAGCAGAAAAGGAAACCTGCTTCTGTTGGGCCCAGTAAGGAATATGCTGCAGAACATCTGTTACTGAGGTATGTATATCTAGTTTCACAAAGAAAAATAATAGTAATTCTACTACTGATGATTATAATGATAAAGAAGAAGCAGAGGTATTTCTGTCAGCAAATTGCCTTTTCTAAAGAAAGAATTGACACTAACATCAGGATACCTCAGCAGAAAGGGATTAAGTGGTCAAGTATAAAATTGAAAAATCTGTTTCTAATCCTTAAGTGTGGAAGTGCATGCTCAATCTTTTGAGAAGGCATAATATTAAACTTAATTAGCAATGGCCTAACAATCAGGCTGTTTTTAGGTCGTAGTCTGGGCAGAGTAGCTTTACTAGGACTCCTCATGTTCCCTGATTATTCATTACCACTGTTACCCTTTATTGCTTTGAACCAGCTGGATGCTTACATAGGTAACAGAAAGACAAACACAATAAGGGACTGCAGTGAACTGCGCTGTAATTTAACTGAAGTGTGGCAGATTAACATGAATCATGTAGGTGATTTTATGCAGTAACTGCTAATTACTTTAGGTAGCAAATAGGCTACCTGAAGTAATTAGCAGTTACTGCAGTTACCTGACGTGCAGCTTTCATAAAACTGATGCTGACACTCAGTTTGTCTGTCAATCACCCAGCACAATCCAAAAGGTCTCTTCGTAATAAACTTCTGTGCTGCTAACAATTTTATCCTTTAAAATTGTTGATGATTCAAAGCAATCTTTTAATCCATCTCAGATCACTGAATTGAGACACAGAGACATTTCAGTGGAATGTGTACACTGGAGAAGACCTTCTCCAGGAGACTCCTGGAAAGGTGAAGATGAAGAACCTATGAATTTTTCCCCCAAAAATTGGGTTTCCTGCATGAGAAAACTCAAGGAAGACCAAAAAAGTGCCAGAGTATTGCTATGTGGATAGTCAACATGGATCCCAAAATATTTGTGGAGCCCTATTTAAATCTGAATGTTTCCTGTGTTGTTTTGCTTGCACTTGGCATAATGTGAGCAGCTCCACAGCAGGATAGTGGTTTCCTCCAGCATGCAGGTGGTACAGCGTCTCTGCTGGGCAGAGCATTTGGGGCTGTCTGATAGTTTATTTGAGCAGGATGATGAGAGTGTGACATGAGAGGAATCCAGTGTAAGCATGGTGGTTTAATTCCCATGTTTTTTGTTACTCCTTTTATTACAAGTAACTTTAACTATGAAGGACTTGTATCTGTGTTCCTGTAGTGCCTGGCTCTGAGTAATCCTGTTCCTCAAAGTGAGGTGTGAAAGTCATTACAGGAGAGGCCTTGGTTCAGTGAAGGCTTTTCATCTGGAGCCAAACCCTTTGTCAATGTATGCTGTCTCATGATGAGGGATGAGGAGTACCTAGCAGAAGAAGCCATGCCTGAGAGATACTTTGGGAAGCTGCCACATCTGCCTTTTTGGTGCTTGTCACTAAGGTATATTTCCATGTGAGGCAGAAGGCACACTGTGCTCATGTGCAGTCACTCAAACACTTGCACAAGCATTGAGGAGAACTGCCCACCATGCTCATCTGCTGTTGCCCTCAGCTGATGAACTAAATGAGAGAGTTTCAGGGGGTGGCATAAGCCTAGTGGGGAGGTTGCAGCTAAGAGATGCAAGCAGTCAGATACCTCTAAGCTATAGGTAACTGTGAAGGATGTGTGTGCTGTCCTTTCCTTTTCTCTCTCTACTTTCTTACCCTGAGTGGCAGCTGTGGAGCTCAAGCCTCTGTCAGAGAAACCACTTCAGCCTCAAAACTATTTTCCTCTTCAATTTTTCTCTAACAAAGACCTGTGTTTGGGAAGCTTCTCAGGTTCAGCCATAGCCTGAGGATACTGTTTGAGTAAAGAGAAGAAAAGAAGCAGAAACTTTGGGGCAAGATATTTTGTGATCATTGCAAAATTTTTAATGCCTTGTATGCATGTACAGAATAAGGATCAGATACAATAGATATGCATGAACTTCGTTTTAAAATCAGAATTTTGAGAAAGGCTAGAGCAGGAGTGTTAATGGATGATGCTGTTTCCTTACCCCTTTATAGACATTGGTATGAAAAAAAGAAAGTTAATAATTTTATCCAAGGATTCCTCTGGAGTTCTCATCGGTCATCCCCAGGATTCTTCCAGGAGTGCCTTAACAACATACTATCGCAGCTCATTTGCCCTTTGCTTTCTTACTCACTCTCTAGTGGAGGATGTCTGTGAAGTGAGAGGATCTTTGAGAGGTTCTTTATTTATGGTTTGCTTGTTTGTGATTTTGCATATTTACATTCCTCACCTGGTGCCGAAGAAGAGCAAAGAAGCCCACATTTCAGTAATGAGGCACAGTGCAGTAATGAGGCTCTGTTTTACTAGAGGGATCTTTTTTTTTGATGTACTTCAGCAGTCCTCTGGCTCCAGCACAGACTGATTTCCTAAAACAGTCTGTGCTGCTGAAATGCCTTGTTTTGAAAACTTTCCATGCAGGTGTCTTAAAAAAAATTCAGCAGCATCTCTAAGTAAATATGTGTATGTATATTTGGGATGCTACAGCCATCATATAAATACACATATGTATAATATGTGTACATATATTGTATACTTATATATATAAACATGCAATACAAAGCTTGGAGTCAATGACTTTGAAGGTCTTTTCCAACATTAATGTTTTTTTTGATTCTGTGATCATGAAAATTGATGGGCCTTCCATCCAGGATGAGCACTCCTGCTTGAAGATATCCCCTTTCTTAAACGGAATTCTCCAAAACCTACAATTTGCGTTGTTTTCTGGGAGAAGGGGCGTAGAAGGATATCTTTTCAGCATTAGGCTTGTCCATAGATTTGAGCATCCTGTGGTGTGTCTGTATCCCTGGAGAAGGTACAAGTTGGGCAGACATCTGAGAAGCCTCATTCTTCCCCCATTAGGTACATCCATGCAAGGCAATTACTACTGTAAGAACAAAGTAAAACATCAAGATATCTGACCCTTAATCAGGCCTTTCATTTTTATCACTCTTTTTTACCCACTGGGCCTAATTGGCAGGGTGATAGTAGTTTTGAGTCTCTCCTGCTGTGTTTAAGCTGCCACACATGGGTGCAGCTGTGCAGCTCAGGACCTACTGTTGGCCTCTGCTGTGGCAGCATAACTCTTGCTTGTCTGTGGAGCACGTCCCGATGCAACCCAAAGAAGAACCTGTGCCCATAGAAACTCTCCCTCCAATCTCTGGTAGGGTGATATGAGGAGGATGGATTCCCAGCTTCATCACTGTACTGCCCAGCTTAAATCAAGCATGTAAAGAAAAACTAATCATGCTGGGTTTTTCAACACTGCTCAGAAATTAAAAAAGCCTGGCAAGCGGAGTTCTTGTAAAAATACCTCTGCAGTGTTGGCTCACTTCTTTCAAGAATAAATCCTGTTGGTTCTTACAAGAGATTTCAAGACTGCTCTCTAGTGGCTGCAATTGTCATGATGCTTTTTTGCTTTTTGAAAGACCAGCTAGGATTTTCATCTGTTTCAGCAACAATTTTCCTGAAAATCAGCATCATCCTTCTCATTATGTCACTTATTTTTAAGGGGTGTGCAGTGGGTATTTTTCTCTTTTTATGGTATTATTTTTTACATTGATTGAAGTGTCTTATTTTAAAGAGTTGATGATGGTCCCATGGAAAAGGAAGTGAGATTTTGCTTCAGCATTTCTTGCTTCTGTCACAGCTGAGAACACCCACATACCATTCCCATGACTTACCACTGTGGTCTTCATTCTTCCCAGCAGAACATTGTGGATGGTTCACCCGAAGTCAGTGCCTGGTGATGGGAAAGGCAGGCTGTCCCAAAGAAGCATGGGTTGTCCACCTGTGAACTCTTCTGCAGCTTATAGCAGCAGTCTCTTTTTCTGGTGTGCCTTTTACCTGCCTTTAGGGTCACTGTAATCAAAACAATGACCTTCCGTGGGGTGCAATGGGCTCAGCCAGAGAGAAAAACAAGTTCTCTCTGGCTTTTGTTCATCCAGGAGGAAACTCAAAGGCCATATCTGAACCAAGAGTTTATAGGACAGAGACCTGATCCTGTTCTGCCACAGGAACGCTCTGTGAAACATGCAGGAAACAGCTGCAGGAAAAAGCAGCACCAGGGATTGACCCAAAGCCTTTCTTGCTACAAAAACAGATAAAAAGCACTGGAAAAAGAGAAGGCAGCTGTGTTTATCAAGACACCTTCTTTGGATGTCTTGTGCATGGTCCCTGCATGTTGCATTGACTGAGCAAGAAAAAAAATCATCTTGTGGTTTTCCAGAATCCTATAAACATTTCCAAATTGCAGAAATGTATCCTGTAGGAGGAAACAGGGTATTTCAAGCAGGTACTTTTGTAAACGGTGGTTTTGTAAAAAGATTTTGTACTGTTTTGGTGTAGTGGGTTACAGGAAGAGGGAGAGGTTTTTTTAACATCCATGGCCATCCTGATTTACCAAATTGTTTCATAGACTTCATTCCAAACTGTTTCTTCATTCTGAACCTGGTGAAAATGCTTCTCCAGCTGTCATCTTCAGTTAACAATTTGTGAGTCCTCAGCTTAGAAATGGTCATTCTTTTTCTTGTCATTGCAGGCAAGATAGAGAAGATCAAGCCTCCTCCATCCCCCACCACAGAAGGCCCTGCCTCACAGTTGGACCCTCCAACCGAAGAGTCTGCAGGAGCCCAGCGTCCCAAGAACCTGATGCAGACCCTCATGGAGGATTATGAAACACACAAAACCAAGAGACGGGAAAGGATGGACGACAGTGCGGTGAGTGTGGTTCTCCTTCCTTTTCTCTCTGTGACAGGGACCATGACTTGCAAGAGCCAACAGACTCTGGAAAAGGTTATCTTACCAGAATCTGCTCAGATCAGCTTGCAAGTGGGTAAGGATTTTAACACATTGTAAGAGGCAGGTGTTCAAAATGGAAAGATGTGGGCCAGTGAAGAGGGAGTCACTGCAAATATTAAAGGCAACTCATATGACATTTCATTTTAGTTAATTATGTTAACTAATAATAAGAGCAGTGGGTAGCTGCCCTGTAATTGGCAGATACTGTTAATTCACACATCACCAAGACCCTCCAATGGGTTATTTCAGTGACACTTCGAAATTTGTGGATCAAGCATGTATTCACACCTGTGTTTGTAGATACCCCCAAAGTCCAGTCCAAGTGTGCTCAGTCTTCATTGTAAGTTGATAACTTCCCCAGAAACCACCCATTGTGGAACTAGACTGGGAGTGTCTCAGAAGTTAACTTGGATCCTTCAACAGCTAGCATGTTGTTGCTGGATTTGCTGTTTTTCTTTCTGCACAAGCAATAGTAGAGTTTATCTGAATTCAAGTGCTCTTTATTACAGACACTAATAAGAAGAGCTAAGGATTTTGTAACTGGAAGTATCAAAATTCAGGAAAATCTCTTTTTCCCAAGACAGCATGAGCTGTTTTTTATTCAGAGTCATTATTACTGTGCAATGGGTGCAGAAGAAAGTAAGATACAAGTTGATAAGTGTCAAACTCCTTAAATGGACACATTGTTTGCTGAAGCAGCCAAAGTCCTCCAGACATTCCCAAAGATATCTGAACAATGACCCTACTGCCAAGGATGCTCCAATTAACTGCTTTCTAGTAATGTTTATTAAAGGCAGATTCTCGTTAGGGGTATAGATGTAAGTGAAGGTTTGTAACATGAACACTGCACTAGTCTGGCAGCTTTTCATCACTACTTGTGAATGTTGCACAGTAACAAAAGATAATAAAAATCAGAAGGAATGGACTGTGGAGGCGTCCTGTTGCACTTCTGTTGGCTACCTAATAATGCTGATAGATTTGTTCCAAGTGTACACCAGAAACTTTCTGGGCCCTAATCTACTGAAAAACAAGGTTCCAATGTCCATGAGCCTTCTACAGCAGATAGGAGACCAGCTTGGGCGCAGAAGCATGTTTCATTCTGGCAGTGACATCTTGGGGCCACATTTTAGGAAGGAGGTCTGGTTTCCTCTCCATCCCCAAAGCGTCCAGTGAAACAGGGTGGCCCTACCTGCTCCGGTGAGTGCTGTTTCCTGGCATCTCCCCAGAGCATCTCTGCCTGAAGGTGCTCAGTGGCTTGCAGGGCAACTCTCATGACCTTTGCAGAAGCTGAGAGGAACATTAAAAAAAGATGGGTATAAAACACCCACTGTGGAAACCAGCATTGGAGTCCCACACCGAGACCAGTTAGCCTGGTGGCTGGAAACTTCAGAGCAGCTGAAGGCAAACAAAATAAAAAGACATAGGCATGATATCTGATCTAACTCCATGCTTTTCTTTGGCTATTTTTTGATTTAAGGCACTTTTTTCACTGTTAATTTTCAAGTGAATCTTTCAGCACATTCTTTTTTTGTTTTATCCCAGATTTGTTCTGGAACAAACACAATGTAAGGCACCAAGTTACTTTGTTTGCATTCAACTTTACAAATCTCTTCTGATTCTCTCAAAAATTCTCTTCTACATTCCTCTGCTAATGGGGTGGCACTCAGCTTGTACTCACCCTGTGCCCTTCGTCTACCCCTGCAAAGAGTGAAGGTGACCTGCCCAGCCCGTGAAGTGGTGACTGGTGGTTGAAGTCTTTGATCCTACTCATTTACCGTAGCACAGTTCTTCAAGTGCTTGCAGACCTGCACACGTGCTCCCTGGAGGGCAAACTGGCCACAGTTGCCTGGAATCTGCTACAATCTGAAGTAATGTCCTGACCAGAGTGCTGGGCAGTGGTCTGGGCAGTGTCTGACCACAGAGGTTTGCTCTGAGTGCCATCTCAAGCTCTCCACTGCTGCTAAAGCTGCCCAGGCACTGACCACCCAAAGATGCACTGCTTGGGCATTGGTGCCACTCAGACAATCTGTGGGATAGATCCTTTTCTGTCATGAATTTTCAAAGCTTCAGTGAATTTGCAAAGTCCCAGTGCATACAAAAGTCCCACAGTGTTGAGTTTTGTTGTCATTCTCCTCTTCTGTGAGCCCACTGCATAAAGCCAAACAAGACTCTTTTGCTGCTGCCCACTGAAAATCCTATTAGAGCTCTGTGTCCTGCAGTGCCCAGGGAGAACTTCCTGAGATCAGCAGGAGTGTTTTGTTTCTTTTCTCTGGCTTTTTCCACTCTCCTTTGGTAAACAACTCTGCCATTGACAAGGGAAAGATAATATTAATAAGAGGTACTGCACTTGTACCACAGTCAGTTTGAGTGAACATTTTACAGTCCAGGCTAAGCAACTATTATTTAAAAAACTTTTATTTAAAAAATAGCTTTAATTTGTCAGCAGAGAGCATTTGAACAGTGTTCTCAGGAAAAAGGATTTCAGGAACTAAAGAAACAAAATAGCAAATCACTGCACTAGTTAAAAAAACACATTAAATACAGTGGGAGAAGGAGCATAACTACCAATCAGACAGGCAGCTGCTACCTGGAATATTATGTCTTGAGAGCTGAATGTGGCTCAGCATTGCTCTTTGTGAGTGAGGAGAGCCAGAGACTTCTTCAAGTACTGGGAGCAGTCAGGATGCCTGGCACAGCAGCCATGGTCTCCTGAATTGAGAGATCTGGGGAAAGATTTGATGTCTACAAGAACTCCCTCTTGTTCTGAGGACACCAGTAGCTCTGATGTATAGAGATTCACTTTTGCTCCGCTCAAGACACAACAGAAGAGAGGAGTGTGGTTTCAGTAGGACATTTACCCTCTGTGGTCTCTGCCTCAGCCTTCTGTTTCATGTCTGGCTTCAGTGGTTTTAGTGGCTGCAACGTGGCCTCTCTGGTCAAGGCTTGTGGGTTATGCCTTTCAGAAAGAGAGGGCAAATCAAGCACATCTTGGAAGAGCTTTGCTGCTCAGGAAAGGAGGCGGTTTCTTCCAGAGGATGTGTTGCAGGACAGATTTCAGCAGATGAGTGAAAGAGAAAAAGCAGCAGCAAGGAAATGGGTCAAGCACTGATGGTAAACAAGACTAAGACTGGCCAAGCAACATCATTAAAATAACACCAAACTGGCTAACCTTTCCTTTTTATTTTTTATGACACTAAGTTGCTTGAAGTCTTATACTCTGGAATGTGCCAGTTCTTGGAATTTCTGTAATTTGTTCTTGTTTCCTAGTTATAACATGCTTGTTCAATATACTAATGCTGGTCTTTTCCCTTTCTACCAGTACACCTGTAAATTACTGTCTAGCAAGGTTACTTCTGAGGTACTTTTCAAGTGCTTGTTTACTTTTTCTTCTTCTTGCATGGTGATCCCAAGTGCATGTTGCTGCAGTTGGCATTTTCATAGTGTGTGCCAGTGCCATTTCATATTAAAAACCATGTGTGTGTAATATTTCCTTATATCTCTCATGAGTAAATATTTGTGTGGCTGGTTTTCTAACCCTTGGATTCTAGTTACAATTTCTGCCATGGGAGGGGTTGTAATTAGAAGGATGGAAGCTGTTGTTTGGGACTGGAGCAGTCCTGAGGCGAGAAGTGAGAACTTCCCCTTGATCCCTCTTACCATTTAGCTGGCAAAGCTAAACCTGGAATCCAAGCATCTTCAGACACTGCATGAAACTTCTGTGGCTTTCCTTTGTCTCTGATTACAATATATTTAATACTATCAAAATCTCTAGTATTTTGTAAAAAAACCTGCACACCATCCTTTCATCTGTGGAAGAGTCAGATCAAAGTGCATGGCCTCAGTCTTGATTTTTGTGAACCTTTCTTTGTCCCTGTCTGTTGTGATGTGATGACTGATCAGTCCCACAGCTTAGCACCATTGTTTGTCTCAGGGTGGAATAAACCCAAATCTGGCAAATAAAGTGTATTCACAGTGACATTTGGTATTTTAGCAAAGTAGTAATTGGCACAGTGCTTATGTCCACAAAGCTGAACTTTGCCAAAGGCAGTAATTCTAGGAGCAGGTAGTTGATACTAACTACACTTTTGCAATGTTTGTTAAGAATGAGGTGCTCAGTAATGTGTATATTTCAAATGCCTGTAATTTTCTCTGTAGATTGTGATAATTACAATTACCATTTGATACTCATTTGTCCAACATCGGCACTTTTTTAATAGACCTGAACCTTCCATTTTTTTTTCCTATTCCATAATATATTTGATCACATCAGCTACCTCAAGACAAGTATATGAACATTTTCTGACCTGGAGAGTAAAGCAAAGACAAGTCTATGCCATTTACTATTTATTAAATAATTTAGGATGGGTTTTATCACACTGATACAAGACAGTGATTGATCTTTGTGTATTTATAGACAGTTAAATCAGTGTAAGAGCAATGTGCTTTCAGAGTCCTGGTTTTAAACACAGGTAGTGCTTTTTCTCCTCCATAATATCTTCACAACAATCTAAGTCAAGATTTGTGAACAGCAAGTATTGATCAGAGTGTTTGATGTTGGATGAGAGGCAAAAGTTCAGGTGTAGTTTTTACACACCTAGGCCATGGTCTTCTGCTGCTGGGGAAGAGTTTTGTGTCCACCTTGTGTAATGGTAATGATACAAAGAGTAAGGAAAGGAATGTATATGAATGGGAAAGGGGCTAGAAATAAAAAAGACTGTAGGACACAGCAATTCCTCATGCAGGTGAAAAGATGTTCTCTGGCTATTCCCCAGCATCCAACCTCAGACTGAAGAAACCATGTGATTCTCACTGCAAATCTTCAGCTAAAAACAGACAGGTTGTTTCAGAAGGAACAGCAAGACTCAAGGCACTGTATGCCCCTACTCTCTGCTAACCCCACAGCTGACCTGTGCCTCTTGTTCACCAGAGCCTTCCAGAATGCACTCTGGTGCAGGCAGGTGGCTCAGTTTTAATCATCATTGGCAGCACTGTAGCTGTCCCAGCTGTGCTTGCACTGGCTTGGGAGCACGGGCATCCAGTCATCCTGACAGCTCCACTCTGGAAAGCAGAAAACAGCAAGGCACAGTAACTGCTGAAGTTCAGCTACCACAGCAGCTGCATCCTGCTTCATTACGGTGATGTATTGCATCACCCCCGAATTCCTGCATCTTGTAGTAAAAGCATATCCCACTGCTGTGTATAGATGTATGTGCATGCCCCCATATAGGGTGTTTTTATACTCAAAACCTTCTGCTTTTGGCCTTACAGATACACATACATTCAAATGTACAGGACATTAGCTTGAGTTTTCTTAATACCAATCGTGCTGTAGCAGATAACTGCAGTAAGGTGACGTTTATGCAACATTAAAGGCTACTGCTGAAAATTTTTGTGTTACGAAACAGGAGATGAACATTCTAGATCTGATGGCATGGGGCACACAATTCATGTTTTAATACTGAGAAGCAGCAATTTAATACTGCCACTGTCTTGTTTCAAGTAAACACATTTTTATCTCAGATACCCAGCTCCTCACTGTGTTTACTAGCAGTCTGGGTATTCAGTAAACAGCATTAGGTAGGTACAGTAAGGAAAATGCCTTCATGCTGGAGAAATAGAAGTTCTCTCAGTAGTTCCGGTTTTATTTAAAGCATTTGGTTTATCATTCCTGAGCAGAAATACTCACATCTGCAGGAGCAGGCAGCCTGTTCCTGCATTTGTGCTTCCATCTCTTTATGCACACTTGTGCTCCAAGAATGTGTTTCATGCAGCAACTTTACCACACAGTGCTCACAGATTTTAGACACACAGACCTTTGCATTTCCTGTTTTCTTTTTTTTCTTCTAGTTCTTCCAGATTGACATGGGAAGAATCAGTAAAATATTAAACCTCAGAAAAACTGTTTCACTTCCACATCAGTTTTGCCACTACTGTTCAACAAAAATTGTCTTGTACTATATAGCAGTCAATTTTCTGACTACTCAAGAAACACTACTACTTTAGTGATTGTGATAAATATATTACTTGGGCTAAAGCGCATATATATATGTGTGTGTGTGTGTAATATTGCTTTCTATTGTTGTCAGTAAGAGAGCAGTTAGTAAGCTGTAGGCTGTGTACTGGATTTGTTAGATTTGATAAAGGGAAACTCAGCATAAGTTAGTCTCCATCTCTAGGATGGATAGAAGAATTATTCATACACCTAACATGCCACCTAACAGTGGCAACTGTTTCAGATTTTTTTTCCCCCAAATCCTCAAAAAATAAATGAAATTTTCAAGGAAAAAACCCTTTGCAATTCTTAGTGATACCCCAAGCTGCAGCCACAAGATCCTGAAAGAAATTTTCTGCAGAGAGGTGAAGAGCAGTTCTTACAGCCCTATGTATCTTTTGTCTTTCCCTCAAACCTACTTCTGCTCTCCAAGTTCTTCCTCTTCTACTACAGTTGGTATTCAAATCACCTCTGCTAAATAGGACATTTTATGTAACATTGCTTTTTTCCCTGATGTGGTCTTTTCATTAGGACATAGTTCACAGGTTGAAGAAGCCTAAGCTTAAGAGAAGTATCTGCTTCATGATCTTCTTTCTGCATGCAGTCATGGCTGTGGCTGCCTTAGGACACCCTAAGCACCAAACCTGGCCTGCCTGTGCCCACTCAGCTGATGCAGGGCATCATCAAGGAGGGTGCTTGTGAAGCATTGAGATAGCATTTTTGACTTGTTATGGAGAGCCTGGGGGCGCTGCACTCATTATGGGTCTAGAGTCAGCCCTGATACTGGCCAAATATATTTTAAAATGGAGATAGTTGACTATTTTTAGGCGAGCAGCTTCCTGGGTCGTGAATTCAATGCTCCATTGAGGAGTCCCAATTCCCCACTCAGTCATTCCATTTGTATGCTATAATTATGCCACTGTTTCCTCTAGCGGGTCTAAAACTGTCACAGCCTCGTGAAAACAGGGGTTGTTTTAGGTCAAACACTCTTTTCAGTAGATTAGAGGAATTATTCTAGAATAACTATTCAAAAGGATATTTAGTTTATATGCTGTACTATTTAGTGTTAATACTGAGCCAGACTTGCTTTCCTGCAAGGTGCAAGATTACATTCAATGCCCTCATGGTATATCTGATATGAATCTGGATACAGTTTTGTTTGGAGAGCCAGCAGCATTTGTAGAAGCAGACAGATTTTGGGGTGGGTGAGCAGACCAGGGATTAATGGAAGAAACCCTATCGCCATCTTTTAAGACAAATACAAGCTAACTGATCCAGAGCAGGAATCATCAAAGTTCAAGTGTCCTGACCGTTGCAATCCATCAGCAGAGACCCTCACAATACTGTGATGTCCAGCAAAGAAGCTGATTTCAAACTGTTCTGAACTATGTAAAATCCATTTTATTTTCAGCTGGCATATTTTTGCCAGCCAAATTCCACGGACCTTATTTAAAAATATGGTGACAGTTTTAGTTTGAAATTTATACTGAATGATACACTGATACCCACTCCCAGTTTCGCTTCTCCACGGTTCAGTTTGGGGTGTCTTTTCCTGATTCAGGTGTTCTGCAGTGGGAGTAACTCCATTACACAGCTTAGAGGCTGATGTCTCAGAGCAGTTTCTTCCTACTGATTTTTTTTTGAAATAAATTCTTACATTTATGAGCACATTTGCCCTCTGCTAGGAAACACAGAAAACACTCAGCCCTGGTCCCTCCTTTTGGCAGTTGTTTTGCAAAAAGAGGAGGCATGAGTTTGGGCAAAATTTCAAAACAAAATCCCGGCAGTGGAACTGGAGTAACTTTGTAGCCATGGTCAGTGCTGAGAATGAGATGGAGCTTTTGTTATAATTCATCTCTGTTGGCCAGATTTTGTCTTCAGTTTTTTGGCTTGTTCATAGTCATAGTCAAAAGAAACTAAGAGGGCAAAGAGGTACTAATTCTGGCTAAACTCCATCCTATCTTCAGCTCTTGACTGAAGGTCTAGAGGTTACAATTGGCATGAATGCAGTAGTGCATTCTCATTCCCGTAAGCAAAGTTATGGTGGCCTGTAATTTCAGCTGGCAGTTCAGAGTTGATTTTCTGATATTGCCTGTAAAGAAGCCTAGTACCTGTGTCCTCTTCCAACCACAGCTTGTCACAAGCTGGAAGAAGAAATTCTTTAGTCCATAATTACTAACTTATTGTAGTCAAGGCTTAAGTCCTCACTGCATATGACTTTCTTCACAGAAGAATAAAATACCGTCATTCTATCTCAAAAGGTTATCTACTCTTCTGCAGTCAGCAGAGCAGCTTGCAGGAAGCATTAGGGACAAGGAGCGGCCAGTATTGCTTCAGTGAAGACTCATATATTTGTTGTGGGATTTTTTAAACTGATGTTAAAAAGCCTTCAGAAGTTTGCTTCTTTGGGAGGGTTGGTTAAAACACACTGAGGGCAGATGATATTGCCAGCTCTGTAGTTTTCATTATGGAGCTGTTATTCAGTGTTGGTCAGAACATAACATTGTCATACGCTTCTGTTAGAAAGCTCCAGACCTCTTTGTATCTCACTCTGCTGTGTGGAAAACACCCATAGCCATGCATTATTTGCTGAGGAGTACCTCAGACGCATCACAATAATGCCTTTCTGACTTTCTCAAAATACATGTTAAAACTGTTTTTTACATTTTTAGTCAATTGTTCATGTGCGTGCATATGTACGAATAGATACACAGTGTGTGCATATACCTGTGTGTATGCTGAGTGTATATGAAATACATATAAATGCATTGGGTCCATGTTATGCCAGGCTTTGTCAGCCTTCCTTGTGTAAATCTCCTTTTGCATGTGCATAGAGTGATTTTTCACTCCAGGAGCACTTTGATCACAGTGCGCAGTAGCTGTAACCCAATAACCACGACAGGGGCGGGGGCAGGGTCTGGGGGCAGGCACTCCCTAAGAGGGTGATGTGCTGAAATAGGCGGCTCTCTGCCTCCTGGGCTTTATGTGCAGCTCCAGAGCAGCCTCTGGAAAAAGCTGCAGGGTGATTGCTGGCGCCTGGTACTGAAGGTGTGCAGTTTTAGTTTGAAACTAAACTAAACTTGGCCCTCTCTCCTGGGAGAGGGCCCAGACCTTGGGATGGGGCAATTGCAGCTGGGGTGGTAGAGGTCAGCTGGGGCTCCCCTGCAGAGAGTTAGATGCTGCCAGACAACTCCTTACCACTTCTGTCCTCCTGTAGTGTGGCTTTGCTCCTGTGTGCCATCCCCCCACTTCCATGTCATGGAGTGCTTCATTGCATGTCTTCCTTTTCTGCACAGGGTGTGGCACAGAAGCCCCATGGGGAGGGCTGGCCTGGCTGGTCCCTGCCCACCTGGCTGGCCTCTGCCTGCCTGGGTGCACAGTGTGGGACACCCTGAGGGCAGGGCAGCTGAGTGACATCCTGTGGTTTCCTTTTCTCTCCTGACCAGGTCCTCGAGGCGACCCGGGTGAACCGAAGGAAGAGTGCTCTGGCGTTGCGCTGGGAAGCTGGCATTTACGCCAACCGAGAGGAGGATGAGTAACCACACTGCCGTGTGAAGACAGCAACCAGGCATGCCAGAACCAAAAAGAAGAGAAAGGAAGAAAGAAAGGAAAAAAAAAAAGCAAACACAAAAAACCCACCGTGAAAGCAGCAGCATTTTAGTCCAATATTTATTAAATACACAACAAACTTGATGCACATAGACACAGAAATGATCCAGCTCCTGGCAATCCTAAAACTACAGGAAAAATACACCTAGAAAACAGCCCCTTCTTCTTCCCTCCATCTCCCCTCTGAAATAATGCAATGGAGAGGGTGCAGGGGGTGGGAGCCCTTGGGGGTGGGCACAAGAGGGTAATCGTGCCCATGGACCAGATAGGCTCCAGGCATGTGGCAGGAAGTCATTCGTGGAAGAGTCTGCGGCCAGGGCTCACACTTGTATTTCTCGCTGACTGAATTGCCAGCCCTGCTTGCTCCCAGGACTGTGGTCCACTCAGCAGCTCCTGTCAGAACCTCCTGCAATTCCTTCGCCTCCCACAGTCGCCGCACAAAGACCGTCGGCATTAATTCGGCGTACTCTTACCCAGCCTCAAAACACAAAGATACTGCCCTCTGTTCTATTTCTTTGAGTAGACTGAAGGTTTGGGTTTGGAATTGGGTTGGTTGTTTTTGGGGGGGGGGGGGGGTGGGTTCTCCTCCCCTTTCTAGTAATTTATCTGTTTAAAACAAGAAAAACCCAGCAAACAGGGAGGCAGTTACTGCAAATGTACAATCCAGCAAACTCAGTCAAACAGTCCTTGTGTTGCAAACACAAGCCATCACAATTTAGGAGTGGAATAGATGGGGATGAGAGCTAAGCCAAATGGATTACCTTAGCTTTAGGATCCTATATGCTTGCAATATCACCTGAACTCCAGGTTCTCAGAGCATATTTACGCAACAAAGTTTCTAAATAGAAAATCTGTATTTAGCGGATGACAACTATTTTTTGATGGTGGGGTGGGAAAGAATGGCATATGTGTAAAATCTTAGAAGATGGATAATTTGAAGTAGAAAGGTAGTGGGAAAGGGATACAAATAAAGAACATTTAATTTTTAAATGAGGCAATAAATGAACTAAGCCAGACTCTGGCCTAGAAAGAGGTATGAAATAAAGAAGAAAGATAGTTATGTCTTCAACTATATTTATACAACTTAAAAAGCCTTTGAAGTAGAGTGCTTTGTGGAAGTCTTCATGTTTCCAGGCAACAAAAAAGCTAAAGGGCATAATGAGTTGGAAGGAATGAGCAAGGAAGAGCAGACAAGGGAAGAAAATATTATTTTAGCCGTTCAGCCAGTGTTTTCAGCGCTACAAGCAAACCATAGAGCCTTTAGTTATTGCTTAGGCTTGGGATCAGCAGTGAAGGATTAGCGTGGATGTGTGTGGGGGTGTGTGTGTGTGGGTGTGTGGGTGAGTGCATGAGGCTGACATACCAGAAAGTGTATGGCAGTGCGTGTACTCATTATTTTCTCCACAGCTGTTTACCAGCTATAGGGGTGAGTGCTATTTTTTTTTTTTCGAAAGGGGATATAAAAATAAGGCACTGAGTTAATGCAGTATTTGTGATATTAAAATCTGACCCAACATGGTATTTGCATGAGTCACAATTGCAAAGTATTGACCAGTTTTGTAAGCTGACGATTAGGAAAAGAAATGTGGTATTTATTCTTGTGCTTTGTATTTGTATGTAGTATAGAGGCTGCGGGTTTACTCTTTCTTATCACCAAGCAATACAGTAGGAATATTTTACAACTGGG
The DNA here is from genome assembly GCA_037834095.1 of Argya squamiceps. Classification (NCBI taxonomy): domain Eukaryota; kingdom Metazoa; phylum Chordata; class Aves; order Passeriformes; family Leiothrichidae; genus Argya; species Argya squamiceps. The sequence continues at coordinate 22,438,141 of JBBMKD010000115.1, forward strand.
AACCATAATTTCTGGACTAGAAACCAAAAAGTTTGGGAGGTGATAGGGAAAAAAGACACTAAACTTTTTTTCTCTAAAAATATTCTTTCTTTTTTGTAATCAATTATTATTTAGACATCTTTTTAAAAAATCATCAGCCAGGATACTGTGTCCTCCCTAAGCCTTTCCTTGGTTTCATGACCTGCTGTGCTGTTTTATCCTGAAACAGTGAGTTCATTTGAAATGAGTACCAATACTGTGAACATACTTCTGGTGCTTTTCTTAAACAAACACAGAGCTTGCAACCAAATTATTCACCACTACCACCACCACCACCACCACCACCCTTCAGTTCCTCCAGCATGTGATTTCTGTCCATGGACACTTAAAATTTTGAGGCTTATTTTCAGGCAACTGTAGTAAATAGATTTATATCTAGCCATTGACTTAGTTCTTTCCATTTTCTCCGTAAGTGCTACTTATGGAAGAAAACTTGGAAGAAAACTATGCTGGACCGAGAGGTCACTGTGATGAGGGCAGGGAGCTTATCTCAAGGAGAGGCACCATGGGGAGGCTCCATGCCTGTGAAGAAATTACATATTTTATGAAGTGGACCTGTTTTTCAGGCATGGTAATCAAGGGTGAATCAAGGGTGATTCGTGTTCCAAGACAGGTTGTTATCTTACAGCTGTAGGAAAAGCACCAGCACCAGGACAGCATTAGTGAGACCATATGTCTCTCCAGATGTGAGCTTCACACACCTGTTTCAAGAAGATTCCTGGTCTTTGGGGAGAGTTTAAGAGAGACAAGGAAAAAGGAGTTTTCTGAGAATAGGAGACAGCCTCTGTGGTGTGGTGGTCTTGCATTAAATGCCACTCATCATATTTTCCCCCAGTATTTGCTTCCTAAAAGCTGAGTTTGCCCTGGACTGCCTTCCCAGGAACTTGAATCTTTATTTTCTTTAGTCTATAGGCCTGTTTTTTCCCCTCCAGCTTTCTCACTGGAAACCAGTGACAGTAATCACCCGTCATAAGGTATCTTTCTGTGTGTTGTTCTCTGTGATAGAAGCATTTGCTTTTAGCCCTTGCAACAAAAGTATTTCAGTCCAGGACAGACAGACTTTTCACCCAGCACAGTTTTTCTCTTCCAGAAATTATGGACACTATAGTCAGCAGCACATTCAGTGCTGTGGTAACAAGAGTGAGATGATGCAGTTTCCTTGCCTCTGTTATTTCATTTGCATGCTACCAAGCTTAGGTGTTTATAAGTATACGGCAGTAATACATATCTATCTATATATGACTATATCAAATGCAACAAAAGAGCACTATTGCAGAGTTAACTTTGTCTCCACAAAAGAAGCGCTCAGATCTTTTCCCGTGGCAAAGACTGGTTTTAATGAAACTATGTATTGAGAAATAGTTAAGCATTAGCATTTGTGATTATAATTGGTTTGGGGTTAGAGTGCAGGTTTTCTGAACAATTTGTTTTTAAAGCTGCCAACTTGGGCTTCATCTTGGTCTGTGCTGACATTTCTGAGGGAAAATAGAATAGTATTGACATATCTGGCAACCAAAAGGCAGCATCTTTGTCATGACTTACCAAGCAGTTTCAACAATACCTGGCTTTCTGTATGTTAACCACTTAAATGTTACCCTGCTTCTGTTTTATAGTGACTGTGAGGCCTACAATGCAAGTATATAATTATTTTCTCATTAAAATAGAAACCTGTGTTGTGTTTCTATAAAACTGCCTGTTTCTTCGTGTTATTGCAGGAAGGTGTGCCCCTGAAAGCAGTGTGTGGCTGGAAAAGAGTGGCCTGTGTCTTACCTCCCATGGCAGTCAGTCGGTCTCTTCCTGTGGTTCTGACTTGGTGTCACTTTCTTTGTCTAGAAGTGGCAGAAGATCTCTCTCCACTTGGTGGTGTCAGTTGCAGGAACAAAAGCATCCCTGCATATTTTTTTTTCCACTGTTATTCTTGTGGAGGTTTGCAGAGGCCAAATCTGCTTTATGATGAATCTCATGACCTCTCTTTCTTTGCTTTCTTCGCCCCTGCAGGAGCCCCACTGTCCTGCATGGCAGAGCACACCCTTTCAGCCAGTTGTCTGTTTATCCCATGCCTGGCTGCAGCAACCAGCTGCTTGCTCATTGCCCCTCCCTCCCCCTTCATGGTCAGCCGGACCAGGGGAGATCCCATCCCTCATCCCTGTGAGGAAGCTGCCAGAGAGCTGGAAGTTGCCAGAACACCGGGTGCACCTTAGAAGAGTCACAAGGGACTTTTTGGGGATCTAGCCAGGTTCATGCCAGCCTCTGCCCCTCCCTGTGCCAGGAATAGTTAGGTATTTAATTACAGCCCTCTGGGGAAAGCAGCAGAAGGCACAGGTGATTTTGGTGGGAGTTGGCTAGGGACAAGTGCTTCCTCCAGTCTGTGCTCTCCATAACACCAGCCCTCCTCTCCCTGTGCAGATAGTATCAGAAATGCCGATGAAGAAAATCAGTTGGGGATTTACATTCCAGTTAGTAAGTGGAAATCAAGCAATGCGCTAGAGAATGAGCTTGAAAATTTACCCATCAAATCCAGTCCCTCTGCTTTGAAAAAAAAGGTGTTGCTGTCTTCTCAACACAGGAGAGGCTTTCTGTCTTCTTCTGCCTTTGCAATGCTCTGTGCCAAGAAGGATTGCGTATTGGACTTAGTGGCACACAGTGAAAAGGAACTCCTGGGCATCTTCTTCTGGATTTTATGTGAAATAAAAGTGAAAACTGGACTTCTGCAAGGGAGCATTCAAACATTGCACAAGTAATTCAATGACACCAGTGAGTGGCAGCAGGTCAGAAATTTTGCAGTTAGTTCTGCTGTTATCAGCTATTGCTATCTGTTTTGTAACACACTCAGAACATTTCGAGTCCCTTTCACTCTATTGCACAGCTGAAATGGCACGTACCAAACTTCAGAGTGTTTTTTACAATGTAGGTAAGGACTGTAAAAGAGCATTTTTTCAATAATTTCTGGCATAGCCCCATAGAAGATTAAGGTATTGCACCTCATTTAGTTTCAGGAGGTTTCAAGACGCCCCAGCACAATAGGAAAGCAAACGGAGAGGCAAAGGATCTCCTCTGCAGAGACAGGTTTGATGAAGCTGCTTTAAAAGGAGGGAGAGCCTTCAATACAATGTTTTCAGTTGTGAATGAGCACAAGAGATTGAAAAACCTTACAAACAGGGATCTGTAGTGTAAGGAAACCAAGTCAGAGCAGCACAAGCCGTAACAGGATGGAGGGACAGGGCTAGGTAGGGCCAGAACTACAAATATAATGAACTTTAGCGCTAGAGACTTTTAGTTATGTTCTAGTTGCTGAAGTAACTGAGGCAGGCAGTGCAGGAAAATGCTAACAGCTGTGCCTAGCCCCGCACTGCTTCCCAGGCCAAAGGCTGAAAGCATCCCAGTGTTCACATCTCACGAGTGAGGGCCAAGGGCTATCCTGTCACTTCAGCAATAGCATAGGGGGGAAAACCAACAAAATACTAAACAACAAACAGCCTTAGCAGTGGCAGAAAAATAACCAGGATGCCATCTAGACCTCATGGTCTCCTGCTAGCTCTGGCTGAGCACTGATTTATCGGCATCCTACCCCACTGCTGTATCAATGGGGTCTTTAGGAAGAGTGTTTTGCAGTAAGCACCAGACACAGCAAGCAGTGTGAGAGCTCCTGCTCCATTCCAGACGTGTCAGCTCTGCAGTGAATTGAGAATGGTATGCCACCAGGAACTGGAAATGATTTCAGGCCTTGTTCCAATCTTGACTGTGGGAGCAGTGGCAAGAAAAATCTATGAAGGAAGAAAAATGTGCACAGCCACCTTGTCATGTTCTCTGTTGCTCCAGGCTGCATGGGGGGATTTGTGTAGCAGCAGTGACATCTGCAGGGGAGATTGCACTGACCGTGGTGAGAGGGGCTTCGTTTCCAAGGGTGGTGCCTGGAAGCCAGATCCTGGGGCAGCCAGTACGTGAGAGGGACGTGGTGAGTGATCCCCGGTCCCAGGGCCCGGTCTGTGCCGAGCTCACTGCAGTAGCATCCCTGCTAATGCAGGAAGCCCTCCTGCGGCCAGCAGAGGATCAGGAAGAGAACCATGGCGCATCTCACAAGCCACCCGTGTGATCCCAGAAAAAGCTGCTGTGCTTAGCATGCATACCCCATGCCCTGGTCATGCCCCTTCACACAGGAGCTCCTGGGGCACACCAGCCCTGCCAGGAAGCCACTGCTGGGAGCAACTGCAGGCTCTGTGTTGTCTTGGCAGGCAGCTTGGTGCAGGACTGTGGCTGGACACACAGAGCACTTGGCAGGGGGTCTTACTGCACTGAACTCTTGTAGTGGAGGCTGTTGCTGGCTGAGATGTTGGTGCAGAGCAGGGGGCAGGAGCAGGAGGCTTGAAACTGCTCTGCAAAATGTGGAGGATTTCATACTGAGCTGCAGCAGACAGACCAGGGAGATGCTGTCCCCATTGGGGTGTCACAGTGACTCAGAGTGAACCAGGAGGCTTATGTACAAATGGCCCCCACAAATACTTCTTCCTTCCTTGTAGTATCTGAGAAATCTGAATTCTCTTGGCCTTATATTAAAATGAGCATCAAATCCTCAAGCTACAACTGAAATACAAGAAACTAGGAAAATATTAGCAAAAGTACGTGGATAATGACACAACTTTGGTGAAATAGCTCTTCACAGGACTCACATAAGGCTTCCAAAGTATTGCAGGCAACAATGTTGCGGTGTTCAAAAGTGTTGCAGTCATTAGAAAGGGGGAAAGAAGTCTTTGCGGAGCATTATCTCCATGGAGAAAGGCGGAGTTTCCAGATACAGTATAAGAATTGACTTGCTGGACAGCTTTGTAATTCCCACATTGTGTGGAGGTGGCAGAAAGTATTCAGTCCTATATACCTGGAGTGAAAGAAGGAAGGTGCTAAAGTAGGGCACTTGCTCACTCCCTGAGAAGTCTTGTTTGCTTCTAGGAGTATGGTTTTGGTGTACAACACCAGCCCAAGGTAGACCCAGAATTTCACAGTATTACACTTTCCTGCTCCCTGCCATCTCCTTGCCTTCTGCTCTTCCCTTCTGATTTCCACATGCTACTGACACCCAAAACAGGCCTGGTTTTGGGCACCAGGAGCAGGTGGTTTCTATAGGCAGAGACATATCTCACCTTGCCTACACTGAGCCTCCTGACTGACCACAACTCCAAGACCCCATCATCTTCCAGACAGACTCCCTCCCAGGCTGGTTTCCTCTCCTCAGGTAATTCACTGGATTTACACTTCTTTGCCAAATCATCCCGTGGAAGATGGATAAACTGAGGACCATGAGTCAAACCTTAAATGGACTATATACTATGCCACATACCTGTAAGGGCCTTGCTCTTTGAGGGCTGCACAGCACTAAACTCAACTGGAAGCTCATGGACTGAGCTTGTGCCACTGAGCTATAAAATGATGTGGATATGTTAGTAGGACTGACTGGAACAGGTGTTAGGGGAGAGCCACATGAAACAAAAATCTTCTCTTGGTTGCATTACTCATGCCAAAAGGGCATGATTGCTGCTTTTCTTTAATGCTGTGTTAGAGGAAAACAACTGCTGAAGAGAAGGCAGACTGAGCTTGTATATGATGCAGAGGGTAGTTTTCAAAGAGAAAGTTAATTTCAAGTTGTGGGACTTGATGTATAAAGAAAGTAAGGATTAATAATGCAGGTCAGAGCAGAGTCGTATAAACAGTGGAAAACAGAAAGATAAATAGAGGAAAATCTTGCTGATAGGGATTTTTCATGGAGGGACCCATTTCAGAAGCCAGCTGAAAGCATGATTAGGCAATGTTTCAGCAGGGGTGGAAGGTATACAGCAAAAAGCATATTTACCCAAGCTCTCTGGAACCACAAAAATACCTCTTCCCAGTTACAGCATAAGTCTCACCTGCTGCCAGGTCTGGACTGTGGTGGTACAGAACAAGATTCAGCTCAGCTGTCCTTCTTGGCCACTGTTTGCTGGGTCAGTCTTCAGCAGAAGGGAATGAGGAAATAGCTGAATGATATCATTGTTCCTGAGCCTTGTAATTTATTGACACGAGGACTCAGAATTTATAAATTAAAAGATACGTCAATATAGTCAAAAATAGTCTGTCTATGCTTTGCTGAGTGTTTCTGAGGAATTTATTATAAAAATGCTCAAGCACTAAAGGATCAAAACAGCATTTCAGTACCCCTTAGGCTCAGTACCCCATAGGCTCTGTTTTTCCAATCTTGCTTAATCTCTTGTTTCCTTCCTGTATAGAAATATTAAATTAGTGTGGTTTTAAAATGTCAGGAGCTCAGTTTATTCTCTAGGCATCCTCCTGCTTTGCCTTAGGCTGCCCCGGTTATGTGTCCTTGCAGACAGTGCCTTAAAGTTCATGGCCAGACGTTACTTGCTAGCTCTAATAGTTCTCACTGGCATCTTGGAGGTCACCTGCAGCATAAAATCCCTGAAGGTGACAACTACTTACCCTTGGAAAGTGGTGGTATGGAAGTACATCACAAGTGGCGTAGGAGGTGTGATCTCACATCACCTACACAAGGTCCTGGCCCTGCACCAGCAAAGTAGCCTCATCTGCAGCAGAGCAAGAGCAGCACAGTTCTCTGGAGGAAGGAGCATGCAGAGGACATGGCCTGTGTCATGCTGCATCCTGTTGGTCTTCAGCAAACAAGAGTGTCTCAGGTCGTGCAGTGACTGGTGCTAGCAGTCTTTCAGGAGGTGGGTATAGCTGGCAGTCCTCCTTTCAAGAGAATCACTGGTTCTAGGCTGGTGACCAAGGTACAAAGCCATGCTGAAATGGGTAAAGTGGCTGGGAGATGCCTCCCCATTGCCCACATGCAATTAAGCAGAAGCTTTGAAACCATTGCCCAGAAATGCAGAGGTTGTAGTGGGAAGAAGCAGTGCTGCTCTCAAATAGCGTGCCCATTTCTGCATCTACACAATGGGGCACAAAAGAAAAAAATTTAGCTCAGTGAAGCCTTGAATACTCCACAGTGCTGGAATGAAGCATTGAGGAAACAGCAAACACAGCTGCTGTCTCGCCACACAGTTTAAAATTTACATGTATGTATATATGTATATTTATATTTATCTGTGCTTGTTAGACACTGAAGTGCAGGCTGTAAAATGTTAGCAGCTTCAATGTTGCTGGAAAGCTACCTGGACTTTCTTGGTTCCCTAGTGCCCTTTACCCAATAGCCCTCTTCAGCTCCAAAATTTCCTGCAGATACAACAGGATCCTTCAAAGAAAGGAGAAGAGGTGCAGCATTCAAATCCCTTAAATGTCTTTCAATATCTTTTTATACATGTAGTGGAGCCCTAAGAACACACAAAATCTACCAAGGCTGTTCATTCATTAGCTGCCTGGGAGGGTGCTAGCTAGCTGCTTCTCCAAAGCAATATGGACTATCTACATGAGCTCCAGAGTCTGGAGCTATCTTCTAGAGCACTTTGATGCATAGCTGTGGGTCTGGGGAGCTCCAGACACATCTTTCCTGTGTTTTGAGTGGAGGTGACACCTCTGCACAGGTTGCAGAGCCTCAGCAGCACTTGCTGTTTTCCAGGTAAGGCTTCTCCAGCACCAGGATTGCAGCTTGTCCACCCAGGGACAACTGTGCTCTCTTGTCTGAAGATCATACCATTGGTGCCATTTTTCACTGGTGCCCTGAAGCAAAATGAGTAGGAATATCTTCCCCATAGCCTCCCAGCCACCCTCATGGAGGATGCTGGTGCCTTTCCCTTCTGTCTCAGGAACCTCTCCACCCTGCCAGCTCAAAACAAGCTGGATAATTAGCCAGGTGTGGCCATGGCACATGTTATAAACAGGGTTATCCCTATTATTTGCTGTGCCTTGTTGCTCAGGTTGTCCGGAAATGCTCAGCTGGCATTGGAGTCTGTTTGCAGTGAGACAGTGATAGGCACTGCCATGCAACCTTGTAGCCCAAAACCACCTACGTGTGGGCTCTGCATTCAGCACCACCTGTGCTGAGGGCCCTGTGAGTGGCCCACAGAGGATCAGATGGTGCTCTGTAATCAAGGAGAGCTTGTTATTGTCTCCTGTGTTTTTCATTTCTGAGCTGCAGAGGTTGAGTAAACACATTCCACGTGAAGAGCTGCAGTATGGAAAAAAGGGTGCTAAGGCTTAGAAATGTCACTGGAGTGTGCCACAGCATCTGCAGCTTTTGGGTTATGTATGCCATTTCTTGATTTTTGCTTTTTCTTTTTAACAAATTACTAAGTGTGTTTGACAGGATGTTCTGCATAAAACAGTGCAGAAAATCAAAAGTCTAACGTACTAAAACCATAGCAAATTTCTGTACTCAGGACCCAGCCCAGCAGAGTAAACAGAGAGGTTGTGAGGAGTGAGTTACCATCTGCCTGCTCTGAATATCTGGGATTTCACTGAGGGCTTACTACAGGTGATGGCTTCAGTGTTAACTTTATCTGCCTGAAAAACAGAAATTTAGCCAGGCAAGGAGCTAGCTTGAGATCTATCAGGTGAAAATTAATGGATTACCATCAGGCAAGGGTGTCTCCAGAAGATTTTAAGAAATATATACCTTTCCTCCTCTCCAGAAAAAGCATTATGCCTTGCACAAAGCAGAAATGCAGAGCCTGTATCTTTATGCATTTATGATGCTTTTCATGGTCTCCACCTCTCAGCCAGGAAAATGGGGTGGATCCATCCCTTTTCTCTCCACTGTCCTGATGTCATCTGGCAGCTACTCTTCTTACTTCTTGTAGAATCTCAGGCTTATAGAGAGATATACATTCCCTCTAATTGTACCTGGCTAGGGCTGAGTTAATTTATCAAAGGTCCTATCAGACCAGAAGAATCAGGGCTCCTCTTTCCTTTGCTCTCCTCTTCTTTCTTCCCCTCACTTCTAAAGATAGGTGATTTACTATTTCTTTCTTCTTGTTTATTCTGCCGTATTGTACTTTCCAATATGCTCTGTGTGTCATCTTCCTCTAATTCATGACACTTACCACCCAGATCCTCTCCAAACTTATAAATCCCAAGTCACATTTACATTTCTACAGAGCTTTTATTTACTCTTAATATTTTTTTGCAAACATTATTGTTTAAATGTTTTTGTAGGCTTTTTGGAACAAATTCACCGCTGCCAAAAGGTTTTCCAGACACAAACGAGAAACAAAAATATGAAGTAGACCAGCAAAATTATTTCAAAATAGCTTTGGAGAGCACTTAGGAAGAGGAGAGAAGTCTGTGAGTTTGAACCAAGTTTTTATACATTAATGACTGTAGTTCATTCAGCAGTGAAATTTTTTAATAATCATGTTTTTGCTATAGCTATTTCATTTTTTCAGTCTATCCACTACTATGCAAGATAGGATTGCTTAAGCTGTAGTGCTAAGACAGTTTATTTCATCCCAGTTCCCAAGGCCATTGCTGCCTGCACACTCTTAAAGATTTGCAGTGCTTCTGTTCCAAACACATGTATACCTTGGCAACAATTTTTTAAAAGGCATGAATATAAATAAAAAGGAGGATATGCATACACACAAAAAATATGTTTAGTGCAAGGATCATCTGGGGCTTATCTAAGAGCAACAGCAGGATTTGTTCTGTGGTCCAGCTGATCAGACAGACACCAGGTACTGCAAGAAGCCTTTTTTTCCCTGCTTGCATAGAGAGGATTAATGTTAAGGCATATGATTAGCTGTCAGGACTATTAATTGCCCAAAATACTCAAGCTAAAGGGAGAAAAGCCAACTCAGCAAAAAGCATCTGTCAAAGGATGGTGTGTTTTTATTTTCAGCAGGGGATAGGCCCACAGGAGACTCCAATGAGGTAAGCAGAAAATTCTGAATGGAGAAAAATAGAGAAAATCATGCTGACTGGTGGTGAAAGCAAGGAAACATAGAGGTCTGGTGCGGCTTGGTCAACCATCCTGAAGGAAAACTGGACAGTGTTGCCATTCACAGCCCCTTGCTGCTCTCCCGTGTTGTTCTGAAAGTAGTGGTGAGGCGGTGGAGAGTGCCAGCCTTTTCCAAAGGAGGGCTGCAGACCTCCCTACCCTTGTGGAGAGTCACGCCTCCCCTCCATGCTTCATGTCTGTGTACCCCATGAGGTCTCTCCATGGAGTAAATTCCCCCTTCAACGTTTTTGTAGCCTGCACATCATGCTGGACTTTGCTCATGTGGAGCAGTGGGTGAGGTCTCAAGGCACAGGACAGGAGGGAAAAGGTTCCCATTGCCTGCGGCCTGCATTTCCTTTTCCTCCCAGGAGAAGCAGAGGGGAGCAGATGTTTCCAGAGATGATCCCATCATGTCTGATGGTGCTGCAACTCCCAAATGCCAGACTGCTGGCCCAGAGGTCTCAGTGTCTGAGGCACATACAGATGCACCTGTAAGGGCACGTTCCTGTATTTTATTACAGTAATGGTAGACTTACCAGCTGTTGTGCCACAGATACTGGCACCAGCCCCCTGAATTCCCAGACAACCTTCATCTTGTCTCTCAGAGCCATGAAACAAGGTTGCGAGACGTCTTTTTACATTGTCCAGGCATTAGCTTCCACCATCAGTGGCTCTGGATCCAACAGGACAACTGCCTTGGACTAGAATGCTGCATCCCTGTGCCCATGGCTTTCCACACAGCTCCCGTTCTCCATCTCCCCCCATCCCTACGAGCAGAACCACACACCTTGTGAGGAGAGGGGCTATATATAATCAGATGACAGCCACTGAGGAAGCCAGTCTCCCAAACCACAGAATGCTTTGGTCATTTATGATGAACTATTTTCCAAAGGAAGACCAGCCATCACTAAAACAGCTGCTTCTCCCCAGTGTTTTCAACCAGCTCTCCCTCCCTCTGAGGCTGTAATGGGGCTGCAGCTCCATCCAGAACCAGACCCAGACACTTAACAGTTCCTAGTGACGTTTCCCCACTTAACCACTGCCACAAAGTCACAGAGGAGAGGATGATCTGCACACACCAAGTAGGAGGAGGAGGAGGAGTTAGAGCTGATTTACCACCTTGAAGGCAAAATGACTTTCCAGACAGGATTGTAAATCACAGATCCCATTAGCACAGATCCAGAATGCTGGTACTCGCCTAGCCTACATCCCCCAGCACACTGAAATCCCTGAACTCTGTTCAGACAGAAAAACTGATGGAACTGCCATAAATGGTTTGAAAACAAAGAAACAACAATATTGCCTAAGAATGTAAAACATCATCACAGAGAAATATAAACCACCTCTGGTTTGGCCAGGCTGACAAATGTTGAAGAGTTGGTGAAATATTTGCTGATCCTACCTCTAGTGGACCTCCAGACAATACCACTCTAGAGAGAAATGCCTTAAAACAGTGTGCTCCTTCTCCACCAGACTACATCACTGTATTTTTATTGCTAACTACTCTCTGATTCTGTAGGTACATTTTTCTTAAATGTCAAGGGCCACTCTCTTAAGGCTCCACTATACTTATGCTGCATGAACATATTTTAAAGCAGATGAAAATGTCCCTGTAAATATTAGCAATGTACGAACAGGGGCCTCTGAAAAATTACTAGATAATAGTAATTTTGAAGACTCTGTGGCTGCAAATTAATATGGGATTTGTGAAAATTGTTTTGAAGTAAATGTTTTGGAGCCTGAGCTAAACTCTTACTTTAGCACTTACTGTTTTGCGATTACTGACATGGAAATATATCCTTCCATTAGAACTAGTTTGAAAAGTACATTTAATGTGAATGAGCACACAAAATATTCTGGAAATATAGATGTAATTCATGAGATCACTAGTAACATTTAGCACAGTTCATTAGCTATCCAGGCCTGAACAGAGTTGGCTGAATAAGCCAAGCAGTCTGTATATGCAACAAAGTGTGGAGGAAAAATATCCTTCATGTAGGAGTTGAGCAGATCTGCAGTGTCTTGAGTGCAGTGACTGTAACATACCTCTGCACTGCAATTTGATTCCTTTGCACCAAACCACATGTCCCAAACTGAAGCTTGAATGGGACAAGTAATTTATCTCTCTCTGTAATTCTGGTGGCAGACACAAGGCTCCCTGAGTGAAGTAAAATGTGGCAATTCCTTTGGTTGCATTTGTTGCTTAAACTGGTCACAGGCTGATGCTTTGGGGTTTTCAGTAAGGCTGTCTGGAATTTCCCTCCTTTGGAAATATTTCAGGGTTTGCTGAAAAATACCTGCCCCACTTCTCAATAAAAGCTGAAGAAACTAGACACCTTTTGCACCTAATCCGGGGAAAAGAAAAAAGGCAACTGTTGGAACAAGACACACTAGACCTGGTTAAGAGTATTTTGGTCTAACAAAAACAAAATTCTCTGATGGTGGAATTTTCTAAAGCAAACAATTCTAGCGGACAATTTCCCACGCCTTTCCCTGTTAGGTCCTGAATCTTTCTTCCTGTAATTGAAATATAAGCCAAAAACTATTGCACAACCAAACAGAGTGAAAAAAAGAAACCCTTGAGCCGTGGCATTGAGTAAATGTCACCTGAGTCAACAAAGAGCCCAACAGATGGAGGTTTTAACACTGTTTTTTCAAAATCATCATTAATTTATTTTTTAAAGTAATGACCATAAGTCTTCCTGGAACAAATTGTTATTCTGCCTGCTATGATTCATTAAACCAGTTCAGAATGAGATCATTATCATTTAAGTTAGCATTTTTGAGACACCAAATGTCCTCCAAGTACTTCCTGCAGCTGGGACTGCAAGCATTGTCCTTGGAGCTGGCAGCCTACTTGCACCATATCCTGGTCCAAGAGCTTTTTGTGCCTCTGGCTAGCAGCACTACCATGGCTACGGGGCCCTGCTTGAGTGGGTTGCTTTACCTGCCCCTCAGGCAGCAGCAAAATGGGAAGCTGACTTCAAGCTGCAAGGCTTGAGAGTCTGTAGAAATGAACATCTGCAGAGATACAGAGCCTGAGGAGCTAGGGCTGGAAAACTCTTCTCCAAAAAACTCCAAAAAACTCTTTTCTTCTGCAGGTAAGCTGGCTGATTACTGGGACACTGGGACACATCAGTGACATCAGTGGTCAGTGATGCCTTTGGATAAATTGGGACTTCTCTCCTCCTCTTGCAAATTCACACATTGTAAAAAAAAGGATGTGGCAAGAAGAGTGGCAGCCACAGGAGACAGGTTACCAAAATAGACCTTTTCCCTTTTAATTTCTTGTTGGTGTAATTTCCTGTCTGCATTATTGAAGCAACAATGACATAAGGGGCATGATGCAGCAACAGGGAAGACAGAAGAGACAGAGGCAGGTAAAAGCAAAAGAGAAAATTACATATTTGTGTAGAAAAAAAATGAGCTGGCAGTAAAGGGGAATTCACAAATTACCTGATAAAAAGACACATAGCCATTTCCTACCCTCCCAACTGCTCCGAGAGTTCTCTGACACATGAAGGATACCAAAAGGAGAAAAAAAACCCACCCAAGAAGTCAACAAACAAAAAACAAACCACCACCCCAAATTACAGCAATTACTTGATCAGGGAATTTTCACTTCCTATTCTGTGAGAGAGAAATTCCCCAGGTCATCTGACCTCTGTTGAAACTATACCAGGAAGAGGAGCAGTGGCAGTCAACAAGTGCAGGGCGTTCTCTGGCTGTACAAAAGCCTCCCATGTGTGAGCCAGAGCTCAGAGACCTGCAGGGATGTGCAGGTGTGCGTACACATAGCGAGGACAGCTGCGAATATCCTGCCAGCCAGATCATCTCTTGCACAACTCTCTGGTCCTGTGCAGCCTGGCAGACCTTTTGCTTTTCCTTTTGCTGCTTGTTTCCAAACATGCCTCCGGAGCAGAGCTTCTGAGGAGCTATTTCCTCACGTGCTGTTTCCTCACGTGCTGCTGAAAGCAGCTGTCTCCAAGAAGAGGTGCTGGCCAGCAGCATGGTGGGAATAATGGCAATGAGGACGTGGATTGAGCCAGTGGTCGCGGGCTCCCAAGTGGCCAGTGCCTTCTACGACACAGCACTGCTACTGGTAGTGAAGAACTACTACAACCAGACCAACAGCACTGTTCCCTCCCACGTCCTGGAAGATGCTCAGCAGAAGGCTGTATCTAATTTTTATATCATCTACAACCTAGTTCTGGGCCTGAGCCCCCTGGTGTCAGCCTATGGTTTGTCCAAGCTGGGGGACACAATACATCGGAAGATCCCCATCTGCATCCCTCTTCTTGGTTATTTGGGCTCCAAAACTCTCCTGCTCCTCCTGATCCTGCTGGGCTGGCCAGTGGAGGTGATGTTTGGGGCTGCTGCCTTCAATGGGCTGACAGGAGGCTTTACCACACTTTGGGCAGGCATCATGGCTCTGGGATCCCTGGGGTCCTCTGAAAGCAAGAGATCTCTGCGGCTCATCATTATTGAACTGGTGTATGGCCTTGCTGGCTTTCTGGGAAGCATGGCATCTGGCTACCTCTTTGTTGGCTTCAGTGACCGCTATCGAGAAGGCACGGTGCTGGTGTGTTGCAGCATTGCTTGCTATGCCTTCTGTCTTCTCTACAGCATTTTTGTCCTCACAGTCCCCAAGCCTGCCGCTTCCTGCCCAGCCAAAGCCAAGAGTGCAGAGGAGATGGGTGGTCAGCTACCAGAAGCAGCAGTAGCAGGGAGCTCCCAGCCTTCAGAGGGCAGCATCTCCACTCCAGTATCACCCTCAAAACTCATCATCATCCTGCTGTTTGTGGCAGCAATCCTCTACGACCTTGCTGTGGTTGGTGCAATGAACGTACTCCCACTGTTCTTGCTCAGGGAACCTTTAAGTTGGAATGCCGTGGAGATTGGCCACGGCAATGCTGCTGGGTATGTGATCTTCATTACCAGTTTCCTTGGGGTACTCGTGTTCTCCAGATACATGAGGGATATTACCATGATCATGATTGGAGTAGTGTCATTCAGCACTGGCATCCTCATCATGGCCTTCGTGCAGTGGACATTCCTGTTCTACATTGGTGAGTTGAACATCCACTCACATCAGCAAATACATGCTGAAAAGGGGGGGTTTCAACATAACTGGAAGAGCTTTTGCTTTGCTTCCTGACAAGTTTACAAGGAGGGAGTTAGGCAGATCATCACATGGGCAATTTGTAAGAAAGCATTCTTATTATTCCTCTTTCCCCACATCTCCCTTAGTCCTCTTAAGACTCAGCATGCTACAATATCCTGAGGAGGCATACACTCCTGCCAAGGATTAATTTAAGGCCTATTGACTTGTAATTCATCAGCTGGTCACAGACCAGATCTGAGCAGAGCAATGTTCACTCTCTGGGGGACTGGAAATTGTTGCTGACTCCCTGTCCTAGCAGGACCACATCATTGCAGCAATAGGAAGCACTTGCTTCTTCTGAGGTAAGGCCTAAGGCTACAAAAGAAGCAAAATGGCAAAGGTTTCCTATTACATGAACATCTTAAGATGTGATTTATTTTTGTCATATGAGGGTACTTACAGCTGATGGGAGACAATGAAATATTGGAGCTGTGAAGTATCACAATAATGTAGTTTAGGAATCTCACACTGTGCATAAACTACTAAGGGACTGGTAACAATAGATGGGCCAACATTCCATGATAAAGGAAAGGCAAGTTTACTTTTGGAAGGTAACCTATGATGAAAAACAAAATCCAATTCACTGTGGATTGAATGGAGAATCTGAATCTGCATTCATTGTGGCAGAGCGATCTCACAGAGATCTATTGCCTGGCTTTAAGGTTTTGCTTCTGAAAGTGAGAAAGACACTGGAGATACATGTCCTGAAGTGATTTTTCTGTCTGTCCTTACAGGGAATGAGAAATTGAAAATTAAGCAAAGTTGTTCTAAAGGGAAAGATGATAGCATATTGTATTTGTGTACTAAGCCAAACATTGAATGAAAATTTCAAGGTTTTGTTTGTTAAGCCAGTCAAGCTGGGGAATAAAAGATTTTAAAAAAAAAGAAAAAAAAAAAAAAGAAAAAAAAAAGCTTGCTTAATAATTCAGCTCATCTTCATTCTGAAGACATGCTCCTATGCAGTGTGTAGGATGTTTATTCCCTGCACTGCAGATACACCTTGGTACACTAGACATGGACCAAGCCTTCACTGAGGCTGGTTCTGCTGACAGGAAGGTAATTACAGCTTCCTATAAATTTTCACAGTAGAGACAGGCTAGAATAGTGCAATCCAGAAGCACCAAGATACAAGACAGATGTGTGTTATAGTGTTATAAAGGTACAGTTCCTGTCAAGGCTGTGTAGCACAGGGGGGCTCTCTCTGCATGTTAAAACTTAAATCATCGTTCTCACTGTCTCAAAGTAGAGTGAGATCTACACTGACATGTCTTGCTGAGAACAACAGACTGTATCTAGTTTGCACAAAGTACCTCTGCTAATGGGAGAAAAAAGTGGCTCTATCTGCCTTGGATGGAATGAGAATCCACCTCTTTTTAGCACTCAAGGGATGAGAAAATGTCAAGCAAGGTGCCTGCCTAAGCCAGAGGCATGTAATCTTCAAAAGCAGTGGTTGTGTTGGGTCACAAAGAGCAGGTACTGGTGATAACTCAAAATTCATTGCATTACAGCACGGGCAGTGATGCTGTTTGCCCTCATCCCCTTACCAACCATCAGGTCCATGTTGTCCAAGCATGTTGAAGGATCATCCTATGGTGAGTATTTTGGTTGCCTTACCAACCAAAACCCCCTGAAATTCCTTTATTCTGCCTAGAGTACTAAGAGAAAGGTAAGTTATTGCTGCAATCTGTTCTTTGTGTAATAATACCAGAACAGATGATACCACAAACAGGAAGGGAGAAGCAGAGAAACTTGCTGGACAAGATTCTCACATCCAATCTTCTTGTCTTTGGTTGCATCATCATTTATCCACAGAATTTTTAGCACATACTTCAAAAGATTACAATCAGTGCATAGTTCAAAGGTGGGGAAAAGAACTGAGGTGCTGCTCAAAAACACAGTACTGGAGGGAAAACCAAGAAAAGCAGGACATTGAGTTGAAGCATTGTGACATTCATACTATTTATATCTGGCTTCTTTTACTTCCAATTCTGGGAAGGATGGATTATTTTCATCTTTTTTTCAGTTATGGTCTCTAAATATTTCTTCAGGTGTCCGTCAGTTTGTTCCTGTCAGGCCTGATTTAAGTACAAAGAATAATTTTTGCCTAAAAATTGATGCTTCTTGGAAGAGCAGGTGGAATTCTTTTCCATTAAAATATGTATTAAAAATTAGTAAAATGTATTTTACAGCAGCATGTTAAGGCCTACCATTTTTACCTCAATGAGCTAGATTTAGACACAAGATACAGGACTGACCATTCATTCAAACAGCACCACAGGCCCACAACTGCTCATACCTCGTCCAAACATGTTTTCTCTGCATCCTTCACATCCTTTTCCTTTCTGCCATCACCAGTTTGTTCCTACTGCTTGTGCTCCCTCAACATCCACCGTAGCAAAATCATCTAACTGCCACAAACAGGGGAGCTCGCACCCCAAATTAATCACTCTAAATCAAATGTTTTTAACCTCCATCTTGTGCCATATGGGCTGCAGATGACAATGGTGTCAGTCCAGACCTTGAGCAGGATCCTGCAGCAGAGCAACACTTGTCTTTTGGAGTCTCTTCTCCTTAGATGATGGCTGCTAGTGCTGGCTGGCTGCAGAAGGCTACCAGGCCAGCAACCTCAGCACTCAGCCCTCACCTTGTCCGCAGTTTGCAAGTTCCAGGGCTGGGTTACTTCCCCTTCACCCATTTACCATGACAGAAACCCTTCAGTAAAGAGTAGTTTCAACTAGAATTCAGTTTCTGCCTTTCTTCCACATGAAACATACAAATCACACACACATCCCCATTTCAGGCATAATTGTAATTTCAACACTGTGAACCACTTTTCTGGCCTAGGCCAGAAGCAGACCCTGACTAATATTTCTCCTGTCCTATTTTTCTACCTCCAGGAAAAGGAGCACTAATTGACCAGCTTATTGCTGCTCTTACAAGCCACTACCTTCATATGTAGACTGTTTAGGCAGACAGTTTTCCAGTTGAATATTTTGTCCCATGCCTAAGAGGAGGAAAAATTTAGTTGAGGTTTAGAACAGAAGCAGATACAAGCTCATGCTTAGTGTTAGTGGAGCAATGACTACACAATTGTGATCCTGGATTTGTCAGGGAGGTACCACAGCTGGTTTCTTAATCTCCAGTGACAAACTATGTTCTTGTCTTACAGGTAAGGTGTTTGTCCTGCTGCAGCTGTCTTTAGTCACCACAGGAGTAGTGACATCTACAGTCTACAACAAGATCTATCAAAACACACTGGACTGGTACAGCGGCTTCTGCTTCATTTTGTCTTTTCTAGTTGGCTGCCTGAGTCTCCTCCCTTTAAGGTAAGAAATAAGTTTTGTTGTATTTTCTCTGTAGTTCCTTATTCTAGGTCTAAAGTATATAATACAGATAGGCAAGAATTTTAAAAAGGAAACAACACCCCCCACCAACTGAATTTAAAAAAAGCAAAAATGGGAAAAATTGCAGAAACAAGTTGACAAATATGAAGATTTTAAAGAATGAAAGCTGCAATGTCTAGCCAGTGGTTTTTTTAATCTTGTTTTTGTTTAATATAACATGAATTGCCGTGGGAAGAGTATTTGGCAGTTTAACACCCAATAATCCCAGGGGACAAAGTGTTCACACAAATGTGTTTGATACTGCGAAAATAGTAGTAAGTAGAATGAAGGAATAACCCTACACAAAATAAAATGTTTATATGTTTATATGTTTATATGTTACTTACCCACTGCAACAGAAAAGAATAATGTGAGTCTCCCTCAAGTATTTCAAAGAGAAACTGTGAAGGAAACAGTTGCTTTTCTGGACCACTGAATTTGCCCAACTGTACCACCATGGAGTGACTGAGAGATACAATTTCAGGAACAACTTTTAAGCACAAAACCAGCTTAATTTGAAGAGAGAAGGCTGAAAAAACCCCTCCATCCACTTTTACAGAATTTTTGAAGGGTCTCCTCCAAATCTCACTTTGTCCATTAGAGCCTCCCCGAGACTCTCCAGCTTGTTGCATTACTAGAAACAGCAAGATTCTTTGTGTATGAAGTGAACTGTGATAATGTCAGTGTTTAATCCATGTAACAATATTTTCATTCAGATATAATGCACATACTGGATAGGCTAATGCCTGATTCCAGTAATTCCAAAATTCTTGCCTAGCCCTGCTGTTGTTTAAACAAAATACAGTAGTACAATTTAAAAGCACTTTGTATACTGACTTCAGCGGCACCATTTAGAGATGAAGAAAAAGCAACACCAAGGAAAGCTCCTCCACCACCAGCTCTGTTTTATTCACAACACTGAAGGCTTTCTGGGTTTGTGAACACATTTGACAACCAGTGTCTTCAGGACACTGGGGAAGGCTACTTCCTACTCATCATTCCCCTGGCTCTGCTTTCCTCCTCAGATCTTCCAGACATAAAATACTTGTTTCTTATGTGCAGCCCTCTCTGTAGAAGGGGTTACTGCTAGAACTCATATGCTTTTTAATACAGGTTCCAAATAGAAGTACCATTAGCAGTACAAATATGGGTTATTAAAGTGAAGGATGACAAATGGTGCCAATGTCATTGCTTGTACACAAGAGAGACTGGCAGATCATTGAAAGGAATCCCATCAGCACTCAGCAAAGTTTAAGACATAGATATGGAAAGAACAAACTGCACTTTGAGAAGGCAGTTTGCTAATTCTTACTAACTGCATTTTTTATTGCTCTTTACAGCTTTGTGGCCATCAAACAACGGTCAACCACTGGCTCCCTTGAAATTCTGACTGAGTAACAGAGGCATCTTCTGGTTGTTATCATTAATCCCTACAGTTATCAACACAACTGGATACATAGAATTTGTACTTCCACTTCACAGCGTGCCACAATCTCTTAGCCACTAAGCTTGCCCAGGAAGAGATGTTTGCCTTGTTATATTTGCAGCATGCATCCCATCCTGCAGAGTATGTGCATTGGCTATTGCACACCAGCAGTCCTCAGAGCATTCTGATTTTTGCTAGGCTGGCTAGCAAAACCAAAGAGGGACAAGAATATAGGCTAGAAATGGAAATAGCATTTCTAGACACATCGTTCAGACTGGAAGCAGAAAGCAGAGGATCAGTGTTCCATTAGCTCCTTCTTGTCTGTTCATTCAGAAATCTCAGGACAGTTCTGTGACTTTGGCTGATGAAACGGGGCTGCAAGCCACATGCCATGTGCACAGGACCATCAGCAGGACACACCAGCTCTCCACCTCCTACAGATGTTATCAGCCCAGCCAATTAATGTTACGTACAAGACCATTAAATAGAGAAATACCACCACAGAAATTTGTAAGATTAACAGATTTTTAGTAATCCCTACAATAAAACACCCCTGAACAGATGTTTATGACTGTGATTTCTTGGAGATTGTCCACTGTCTCTGGACAATGCTTGAAGAGCTCATGTGAGGACTAAGACTCAAGAGCTAATGCTGGTGTTTCAGCTCACACCACCACAGTGTGGTACTCTTTTAACAGGTTAAGAACAGGTAAGTACAGAACACAACTCCTACAGAATTTATAGAGGTGCAGGGACATTGATACCATGTAATAAGTCATCGTGTTACCCCAGCTTTAATCTGGGTTGGAGAAGAACCACATACAACACAGTAAGTAGCATGAGATGATATCACATAAATCCAAACATGAGTCAAAAGTCTGGCGTGTCTCACAAGGACGTGTCTGTTTACATGCTGATTGAACTAAAACAGATTAAGAGGCTTCCAAAGTCCTGGATTAAGTAAAGGGAAGTTAAAATATCT
Organism: Argya squamiceps; assembly: GCA_037834095.1. Lineage (NCBI taxonomy): Eukaryota > Metazoa > Chordata > Aves > Passeriformes > Leiothrichidae > Argya > Argya squamiceps. The sequence goes on from JBBMKD010000115.1 coordinate 22,459,009, forward strand.
TAAATAACTGAAATAATCTGGAGGCAAATCAGGCAAGCTTCAATTCAAGCCAGGGATACAGCAAGTAGAAGTTGGTTCATCATTACACAACCCCTTGCTCGGAGGAATTTGCTGTCACCCTTTCCACGCTCTTCCCCCCCCCCCCCCCGCCTCAGTCTTTCCTCAGCTCATTCACTTTCAGTACCAGAAATAATGGAGAAACAGGTCAGATGATTCCTACTTAGATCAACTGTGGAAGAAGATTTTAGGGGAAGGGTATTTCTGCAGTAAGACAGTGAGCTGCTTAGCAAAATAAGCACACACATAATTTCACCAGTGAAGACTGCAAAAAAATGAAACTTTATTCTAAGTAAAGGAGTAATCTTTTAATACATTTATTGGTCCATTCCATTAAATTAATTGAGGTAAACAAATGGTGCATTTCAAAAAAATGTACACAGGAATAGAGAATTACAAACAGTTTTACCTCAAAGCATTTTTCTCCATCAATACTAGCTCCATAGTAAACAATGCACAAAGTATATTTAAAGAGATATATGAAAGGGTATAGAAACATGCCAGCACCAGAAGGCAAGACAACATTCCTAGCCTGCGAGTCTGAACAAGAGCATAGTTGCCAGATTTGACCAAGTACAGGAAGCAAAAGCCTCCTTCCCATTTTTACATTGTTTACTAGCTAATTCACACAGAGACAAGTCTTTTCACAGCTTTCATTTTGTATTTTAATGGTATGAACAGTGACTCTAGTTCTGGTGAGTGGGTTTATAGAGTGAAAGCAGAAGAGTCTGGACAAGGAACCAGCACCATTTTGGCCCCCATCACTGAAACCTTCAACACAGTGTGTGAAGCTGACAGCCAGCTTGCCTTCACCTGCATGGCCCAACTCTCCAGACCTTAGGGAGGGACAGAGGGATGCAGGCACAGAGAAGCGAGAACAAGAACGGTGCTTCTTTATTTTTGTGTACTGTAGACAAAAGTCCTTTGGCTCTTATTGTGAGACTGGCCCTCAGCAACCTGTCTCCTTGTGCAGTGGGAATGTTGTCACACTGGCCACAATGCTGCAGCTTGATCTGAAGGTATGGATACATATCCCAGCACCAGGGTTAAGGAAACAGTTTAGCTTCAAAGCATAGAATACCAAGACCTTCAAAGTAGTCTAGGACAGTGACTAGCCCTTATTGTTTTAGCATGCCATTTACATAAGGGTGATCTACTTACACCTCTTTGGAAAGCTCATTATGTTCTGCAAATTTGGTGTGCTTAGGCACACAACCTTAAAATTTGTCCAGTTCATTACTAAGTACTTCTACACATCAGGTACTTCAGCAAGACTTCCAAGTGCTAAGCACAGAATTAATCACTGCCATTTCAGTTTGTAAATTGGTTCAACAGCACTCCCAAAAAGTTTTAAATGCCACATTCAGTCTGCCAGAAGGCAAGGTTATTCCTGTGATTCCCAGTTTCTCTTCGCAAGAGAAAAACAAAATCCAACAAGTAGTAACAACTTGCCTATCTTCAAATAAGAAGTCCTCGTTTTCCCTATGTATTGTTGTAGTAAAAGTTAATATACCCAAGGAAAGAATGTTCTACCTTCAGAATTTAAGATGACAGAACATCTAATGAGCTAACTTAGTCTATACAGTTTTGTTCAGTGGTTATCAGGACAAAGATTTTCAACAGTCGGCAACAATAATCAGAACAATATGCAGTTAAACTGTGCAAGTTTTAACAAAAGCATGGCTCCTCTTAAAATAATGAACAGTTCCTGCCAATCTGGAAAAGAATTCCTTTGTACCCTTGTATCTGCAGGACTGGCACCTGAAGCAGTATGTGTCATAAACAGTTTATGCAGAGCCACTGCTTCAAGGCTACTGCAGAGCACCTCCACAGAACTGTCTCTGCCACTCATGCTTTGTTTCTATCAGTTATTCCACTACTTTATCCTTAGCACAAGTTTTAAAGCAGCAAAAATCCAAGCCGATTTCAGTGAAGTCATACTTTATTCTTTAATACAACTGACACCAAAACTGTTTGTGTCTTTAGGGCTACACATACTACCTTTTCATTTTTCAATGTATACCTGAAAAATCCATTATGTTTTAACATCTATGTTTATTGCAAGATTTAGAACCTGATAAAGGTATACATGAACAATGCATGGTCCATTACTGAGGACAGAAAAAAGATTTCAGTGCTTGCTTTATTGTGCTGGTGCCACTTAAGAGAAGAAACAAACACCACAGAAACTATACAGAAGTAACTGGGCAGCAGTGAATTATGCATCCATTGAAAGGGCCTTGCCCTGGCTATGGATTATGGTGAAAACTGGGCTGATTTAAGGACTGCTGAAAGAACCACATGTTAAACAGGCTCATAAGAAGGGCGCCAATTACTTTTGGTGTCATTTTGGTGCACATGCAGAGTCATCCTAAGCAACTTAACACTCAACATGCTTCCCACAGATGAAGCTCCTGCACTACTCCTGTTTCCCTTTACCAGCATCTTCTATTTCTCTCATGGAAGTGTGGACCATCCAAAGATTCTTATTCTATAAGGATTACAGGATAACATGTTTAAAGTGTTTCACTCTCAGTTCAGGACTCAACCACCCTCTAACAGCAGTTACGTGATGCAAGTGTCACTCTGCATATCTTACAGGGATTTCCTGCAACTTTGGTACTTTTCCTGACTGGTATAGCTGCCCCAAACATCACAGTCAGGATCCTCCCCACACCTCACCCACAGCCTCTCCCTCACTCATCCTGTGATTTACAACAGCTCTTCGTAAGAACAGACCACTCCACAGCCTGTAGGAACTGAGACCCACCTATGTACACCCTTATTACACTGCAGCAATTCTTGCAGAAGACTTCTCTGAATGTCAAGCTTTACTTCCCTTGTAAGAGCTTATGAGGTTTTGGTCCAGATCACACAAGATATCCCAATCTTCAGCTGCTCCAGCCTCAACAGTTACATGTTGATTTGAACTTGGTACTCTCCACTGTCCATTATGCTTCTCATGAACAGCTGTGATGTTAATTGCTGAATTCCCCAGAAGCAGCATCCAATTCAGTTTGACATAAAGCAAAGCAGGAAGAGTCCCTTAGTGTTGTAAGGCATCAGATGAAACCACTTGTAGGAAAAAAACACCATTCTTTCTACTTAGCTTGTGCTGTTTATTTTAATAAGATGGTGGGAAGACTAAACATTAGTTCAAAATATATTTTGCTTGAGTCCCAGTGATGTTGTAGAGTCAACTCCAACATTTAGAATTCCACTTACTCCACTAATTTGAACTAACTAAAAAAGCATGTTGACCTTTCTTTGTGGAAAATCGGGAAGACTGCAACCCTGAAGGACAGACTGTTAGATAGTATGCAAGTGCTTATTCTAGATTGCTTCAAGATGATCCCCTTAAGTACTTCCCCTAAACAAGAGGAGTCTGTGATTCTGAACCTAACAGTAACTTAAACCGGAGTTCTCATTTACACCAAAAAGCACATATTGACAATCTGACCTTAAAACAAGAAACACAGTTTGTTTAGTACCACAGGGTTGTCAATGACAGCTGAGCAAAAAAGAAAAATTTCTTAAAGTGTCTTATATTTTCCTTTTTCATGCAGAGAGCACCATCTCATTAGCCTGACAGCTACCACAGTGCTGTGAGAACTCTCATCTTGAGAGTTCCATAACGCCACCAGGCTGAGAAGAGTGGCTGCATGTTCAGTTGGTATTTAGGAAGGAATAAATTCCAAATCAGACTAGTACCTGGTACGTTGTAACAAGAGAACAGAGAAGGTGCACAAAATCAATCACTGCTCACATTCTTTGCAAGAATGTTGCTAGAGAACAAGTTATCACTCAAATATAGTAGTAAGCATGGAGTTATTTATTGCCCTAGGTCTCAGTATTAACACTCATAGGAGAGCCAACCCCCTTCACTAGGATGGTTAAATCACGTCAGCATGCCTAAGGCCATTAACACAAAGAAGGCATTTACTTGAGGTTGGACTACAAAAGAGCAAGGACAAAAAACGGACTTGCAGAAGCAGCAGCAATTCTAAAGTCCAACAGAAACTACTAAGAAAATAGGTCAGTAACAAAAGTAGTCCTAAAAGACTTGCCATGTGGTTCAGCAGAGACAGGTATGAATACTACATGTACCTAATAGGGCACCCATCTATTTCCCCCCTCAACCCAGTTAAGGCAAGTTTCATGTACTCTGATGCTTGGTGGAAAGAAGCATTTGACACCTTTTGGCTTTTGGCTGCTGCAAAGAAAGTCTGGGGAGAGAAAACAGAGTTCTGCATTTACTACAGCAGGCATCCTAGGTGACCAAGCCTGAAGTGGCTCAGGTAAAACCCATACATAAGGCATGGTGTAAGAGATCTCCACCACGCAACTTCCAGAGCTAGCTTTGGAAAAATTAAAGACTCATAGTTCCTCCCCCATTCCCACAACCCTTGAAAGGCCGCAGTCCAACTCATTCCCACAGCTAGGCTGGTTTTGATCCCCAAGTCAGTCACAAGTACACCTCAGTCAACTGACGTTACTTCATAATCACCAAGGTAAACAAAGATACTCAGTATGAACCAACAGCATGCCACACTCACAAACACAGTTCAAGCTTGCATCACCAGCTATCTGTGGCTGGTGTTGGTATGGTCTGTCTAAAACCAGCCTGACTCCCAGACAGAAAAGTCTACAGAGACCATTTCATCCAGAGGGAGCACATGGGTGGTAGCAAAACAGAAAATATTCAAAAATATTCTTTCCCAGCCTTTCCTTGTCCATTAAAAAAAAAAAAAAAAAAAGTGATAGGGATTGGTTAGGGAGTACTGTGTCATAGAAATAACTATTGGGTTGTCTTTTTTTTAAAGCAAACAAAACAGAATGATAAAGATGTCATTTGGCACCTTGCAGTAGAGTTTTATTTTCATCTTTTTAGTGTTCCACTCATCAGTTCCTTCCAGACTAGAGAGGTAAATTTTATCAAGATCCCCATGCACTTTTACTATGAACCCCAATCACTCCATAGGATAAAGAAGGAACCATTCAAGATAACTCAAAAAGATGAAACATACCCCAGTTTAAACACAAAAATTGAGGAAAAAAAATTCAAATAGGCTGGAACAGATACTCTGAAAAACTAAGTGCAGCTGTCATTTCAGTTAACTTAACAAAAAAGAGTCCTCCACACAGTTCCAGTATGACTAGTGGTAGTGAGAACAGAAGTGCTAGACTGTCCATGAAGGTACTTCTTATTTGGTCTCTGGCTTGTCTTGCAATAGTGGTATAATTGACTCCCACGCCGTAAGGCACTGAAGAAAGAAAGAAAGATTTACAAAATTGATTTGGTATCAGTTCATATAACTTCTGATCAACCCTTCCAGACCAACAGCATGCAAGTTGAAGAAAAGTTATGTGGGTCTTTATAAATACTTACAGAAGGGGAGAAAAAACCCAGAATGCCAAACAGCAAGGAAGTGTTAGAATTGCTGTAACTTACAAACAAATTCAATAAATTCAAGTTTTCCAAAGTCATCAGCTGGCCCAAGACATTAAAAATCATCAGAACACCCAGGATTTCAAAATACTAAACTAGATTTTTCTAAACTGAAAAATACCACAGCTTTCAGTTAGGCAGACTAACTGTTTTGACTAGAAATTTACATCTTTGTGGCATGAGTGTGGGGGAAGGCTGATTTGGACACAATGGCAGCTATTACAGACTACTGCCAGTAAACTTATTTGAAAGAAAACACACGTTTAGGGAAATTAATTCTGAGACACAGTGTATTCCAGTATGGCTCTGGGACACGACTCCACTACACGATGAACTGGTAGTGCGTGGTACAGTGTAGCTTCTGGGTTATTAGAAAGCCACTCCAGGCTTTGGAGTCATTTTCCCAGACACATACAGTTACTACAGTCCTCACACTGTGTGTTGTTACTGTCTTTCAACCACACAGAGCCCAGAAGTTAAACTGGGCAAATACAGACTGTGGAATCCAAATTATTAAATGCTGGAAATGGGCAAACTCATCAGCAGCTCTTATATCCACATTGTTGACAGACATCTTCCTTCTAACCTTGCTGATTGTACTGCAGATGAATAGAGTACTTCTAGTCATGTACCCTGAAGTGACTGGTTGGTTTTTTACCAAAAAAGCTTCCTTGCTAAAAGCAGAACTAATGTACAGATCTAACTGTCAATGGAAGAGCCAGTGCTGGATGTTCAGTGGAGTCTCTAATATCGCCCTCCACAGCAGCCTTAGAACGGAGAGACCAGGGTGAAGGAAGTTCTGTGTGAGCAGTTACGAACTATGACAAGACAGACACTGGAAGGGGAGAAGGTACCACATACTAATGCTACATGGAGAGGTAACCTAGCACAGGAAGAAGCTTGTAAAGTAGATGTGTAAAATGGAACAGACAAGATGAAGTACAGTTTATTAGGCAACACATAAGCCTAGTAGTTCTAGCAGTGTTTAATATTTCGTAAATATTTAATATACCTAAAGGGGGCTTATGAGACAGCTGGAGGACTTTCTACAAGGACGTGTGATAGGGCAAGGGACAATTGCTTTAAACTGCAAGAGGGCAGGTGTAGACTATACAAGTAGGAAGGAATTCTTTACTTTTAGGATGACAAAACATTGGAACAGTTTTGTCATTGGAACATCCACCAGAGAAGCTGTGGATGCTCCATCTCTGGAAATGTTTTAGGTTCATGCTGGATGGTGCTCCGAATCATGTACTCCAGTGAAAGGCATCCCTGCCTCTGGCAGGAGGTTGAAACTTACATGACCTCTAAGGTCCCTTCCAAACCGTTCTGTGATTCTATGATATCAACCATTGCATTGGGCTGCACTGTTCTAGCACAAAGGAAAATTAGATTGGAAGCATATGCAGTTAAATGTCAAGGTCCTTTTAATTAAAAAAATCTAACACCAAACCCTAGGTACAAATGCACCTACTGAAAAAGGGCAGAGGCTAGGTATTTTCAGGACTAGTATGCAAAAGACAGAACAATGCCCAAAGGGACAGCAATTAGAATAACTTATACATAGCAGATATAATCTATATATGAATGTGTGGATGTGCATTAACTCACGTAGTTTTGTTCATAAAAGGCAGAATCAAGAGATTTTTCTACTCTGGTAGTATTACTAGAATGTGCAATTCTGGGGTTTTTTTCATCACCACTGCTGCTGCACAGTAACTTGTTCAATTCAAAAGTGCAAAACAGACAAGCATGCATGATGAAATGCTGTTAGAATGCTGACTTGCAAAAGAACATAGTCTCAGAGTTCACCTGACCATGACTTCCAACTCTGACAAAGAGCAGCTTCAGATGTCTAATATTCTTGTCTTCAAGACAGTGTGAAGACTTCCTGAAGAAGGTGGTGATAACCACTTCAGAGGAAAATAAACTACTCTTGTTCCTGCCAGTGCTCAAACAATGACACATACCTTCTCGTAGTACTGGATGTTTTTATCTGCCATCCCCATGAGTAGCTGCCTAAAGTCTTGTCTTTTGTTGTTCTGCCATCTCTCCATATCTGCTTTCAGGTCAGCATTGAAACACTCTACTCGGTCTTGACATTTCTCAACATCTGTGGGTACCTGCAGCAAACAAAATGAAGATTAAAACGGTCACTAAGAGTGCTACATTGCTGAATTAGCTCAAATCTTACTGAGCAAAACTATAGAAGAAAGGGTAAGTTCACAATCCAGTAGTTATCCTGAATCAACTCAGTTATGGCTAGAGGGAAAAAGCCACAGTTCTGAACTAGAGAGGATATGAGATTGCTTAATGTGTTTTTTGCTGTTTGAGGTGGTGAGCCCTTGTGCTTGTCCATCTCCATGCCTGACACAGAGTCATAGAGGAAGCACTTGCTGAAGGCACAGGAAAACCATTTGGTGTAAGTGCTGGTACCAAGGTTCAGTTCCCTAGTGCTCCAACTGAGTAGCTTGGCTCCACAGCAAACTTTCCTGCTTCCCTTTTACAGCTGCAGTAGGAATGTCCCAATTTACCCCAGTGCGTATACAACAACAAACATCTAGGTTTATCAAAAAAGCTGGATAAGACACCTCGGTATTGACAGCTGCAGAATAAATTTTTAAGTCCTTAGTTTCTAGCTTCCATTTTTAGCCTTACAGGCCTCCTGAATAAAATTTAACTGCAAAGCACTCGTGATCAACATTGGATGGGCTCATGGACTTCTAGGTTCAACAGTGGACATACAACCATGCAAAAGCAACAAATGAAATCTTGAAGGACAGCCTACTGCAAGCTGAGGTAGAGATTTAAATGGATTTTTGACAGTGGTCACTGGTCCAAGGTACATACACTTTAGACCAACTAAGTTGGTGTTCTTTGCTTATGTTTCAGCTAATATAATGTATACCACCAGGCAAAACCAGGAATAATTTACAAGTATTTTGTCAAGCAGGAAAGCCAAACACCATTTTTCCCCTTCTCACTGCTGCACGGTCCACACAGACAGGAATCCTGTAAAAGACATGCAGACTAAGCCCATGAGCTCAGACAAGGAAACTCCTGAATCCTGGTACCAAGGTCAGAAGTGAACTTTTGCTCTGAAAGCTGTGACTTGCACAAAGGCAAAACACAGAATCAAGAACATTTGAAGAACTTTGTGGTGGCTCCTCTCATACTTGATACTTTCACTAAACTCCCTTTCTGAGGGGTGTGAAAGAAGGAAGAGGATGAACAGACTACATAAGATGCTTTTCATGGATACCTACATGAAGTTAGAGGTGGGCTACTATGTTGCAATTTGGCAAGGTAGTCAATTTAGGCAGAAACACACCAACTGTATTTCTTCTCCAGAACATGGATTAGGGCTGATCACTTTATTACTTTATTTTTAATTTATTAAGGTCCTACACATCTGTTCTTCAACAAACCAACCTGTTCGAGATTCAGGAGCTTTTCATACTCAAGGGATTTGAGTTCCCCTTTATTCACACAACCGAATTTACACTACAGGCAGCTTAGAGGTTCAGTAGATACTTTTTCTCCCTGCCATGTCTGAGCACTATCCTTACGGCTACAGAATTCACTCTGCTACAACTCCAGATGTAGTTCCCTTGTAGGCTGCAGACAAGAACAACCAAGCCAGTGACTTGAAGGTTTAGGGGATGCTCCCTTCAAGGCACATATGCCTTTCATCGTAAGTACTCTGCTATCTTAATGGGAAAGGCCAGGCTATCAAGAGAAATATTTACTAAGACTGGAAGCAAAACCATATAAGATTTCCCAATCTAATAATTTTGCTCCTAAGCACTCACCAGCCTCCTGCTTCTGTTAGGATCTGAAACCACAACAAAGCTATACAAAAAACCTGCTCTTTCTCACAGCAACTTCTCTGGCTTGTCAGGCTGAAAGGGCTGTATGAGTTTAGAGCTACAGGGATAACCCAGTGGTCAGCAAATGGGTCACATGTGCTCTCATTAAGAAACACCACCAACAACAACAAACTCCAACCAAGTCTCCAAAGGCATCATGAATGTAGTGTCTGCACATGCTGCAGTCTTATTTGGGAGTGCAAATGCCTTACCTTACAAACTGCAGCTTCCTAGAACATAATCTGCAACTCAGTAGTTAAGACAAAATTTTAAGTTAATTAACAGCTTTTAAGCTGTGAATTAAACTTTATAGCAGTGAAAACTCAATGCAAAGAGATCTTATATGTTTATCATCAAATTTGGGCCCAAGTTGAAGCATTCAAAGCGGATTTTTTTTCTGTTTTTAGCAATGGAGACACTAAATATTAGCTAACAACTAAGAAACAGGAAGAAAGTAGATTTGACTTAGGGGAAAGTTGCTACTTCTTTACGGATATCTGCTCTCAGGTACTTAATAGCTCAAAAACCCCTCAAGCCACAAAACCAAAGTGACAACTGGTTCAAACTCCAACACACCCTTAAAGGGCCCAGGATTATTTTAGTGAGTCAGTTAGAACTGATGAGAGATGTATATGCAGGCAAGAACTGAGCATGAAATTGTACATATATGATAAGAAGTTCTGCATATACATCTAATCCTCTTCACGCTGATTCTGTTCTCTTAAAAAACTAAACTTGCCTAACATCTGTGATTCAGTGTGGTCAATCACAGATAGCATGTCCACTTGAAAATTCCTCTACATCATCATGACCAAGTAACAAATGGTCCTAAAGCAGAACAAATCCAGCATCAATTAGACAACTAACCTTTGTGTAAGATACTTCTACCTTCCTAGTTCTTGGGAAACAGTTATCTATTACAAGACTTTTTTCCCCCCCACCTTCTACTTCAAGTTCTGCACTGCTGTATTTACTGTTCCCATAGATCACAGATCACCACACTTCAAAGTCTTGAAGTAGACAGAATAAAACAGGTCATCAGAGGCAAACTTCATCTCACCAAAATGAAACCACACCCATCCTTCAATGTGCTGGTTAGATTACTGCAAAATTAGCTCCAGCATGGGTCAGAAATGGGTGAGACACATTTCACCACTGCATTTGTTAGAAACTGAAAGGCTGCAGACTCCACACAAACACCATGATAGTACTGGTAAACACCACCCACACCGTGCTTTCGGTGTAAGCTTCGGCATTCTGAGCAGTAGCTGCTGACAGAGCCACAGTAGCACTACAAGCCTTCTACATTCATAGGCCACTGAGCTCTAGGCTGATCCCACTGCCAGAGCTGTGATGGACTGGTGAGCTCTGTGATGCCAGGCTGGTTTGTGCACAGGAGGCCCAGAATGCTCTCCCCAGTGACACACGATCAAGTAGCAATAGGCTTTCCTTTCAAGATCTAAACAAAGGCCTTTGTTCTCTTAAGGTTTGATTTGGGGTCTTTTTACATCATTTCTACCAAATCAGCAAATATGCCACAAGGAAGACAAATGCCATTCCACAACATGACCCTCAGCCTGCTTTTAGTTTCCAGCAAGTCACAGCCAGGGGACCTTACTGAATGCAAGATATGCTGCTAGGCACAGCTCTGAGCTATCAGCTCTTACAGGTAATGACACATCCTCTGACTGGAAAGGTTCTGAAAACCCCAGAGATAGTATTTTGTGAACATGCAAGGAGTTCTACACAGTTTTTTTAACTCCATCTTGTAAATGACATGAACTACTTACATTACAAAAAGGTACAAGGAGTTGCCAAAAAATATAGTGATACTCTGGAGAGGAGATGAAAGTATTCAAAAAATTTGCAAGATTTAAATGCTGCACTTTATGCAATAATCCTACTGGGATATGAGATCCAAACGCCTTTTAATAGGTGCAAGATTAGCAAAATTAATCAATTCCACTGTATCAAGACGCTGGTAAAGTCAAATGCCTAAAAACTGGCTTGGTGGATATGCTAGATTTAGTTCCACCCATCCTAGATACAACTGTTAGAACCTGCTCATACAAAGCTACACTGAGGAAGTAGAGTGCATACCACACCAGCAGAGGAGCAGGCAGTAGACCCAAATACAAGAGCACCACAAAACACCTAGTACACCTCTATTTGTAGTTCATTATAGACAAAAGATCTGAAAAACCCTTCTGCATTTCTGTGCTCTCATCCTCTTCAGCTTCTTAGATTCAAAATATTATGTGAACCTACTGCAGAGGGAACTGTATTTTACAGTAGTCATAATACTGGGAAGTCATCCATTAAGTATTAACACAAAGGTAAGGGAAACCAAAAACCTCTAAGCAGAGGAAGGGAACAAACCCAGTTGCCATCATCAGTTAAAGCTGCAGTGATTTAAGAAAAGGCTCTTGTACTCTGTTTCATGCAGAAGTGGGTGGCAGCATAAACATATCAGTTCACAGCTTGGCTTTTGCATGGTGCCCACCCAAAACCTGTCATCCAGTGACAGGTGCCATCTCTGTTCTGCACCACACAGAGCTCCCTAGCAGAAAGGGCAAAATAAGGAGTTTTCCAAAGCCAAAACCAGTGTTCTGAAACAATACAGTTCCACAGTGCCAGGGACAGGACCTTAACTCAGCTAGCTGGCTTACTGCTGAGTCACCGGGGATTGTTCTACCATTGCTTTGTTACCTGTCACTGAATCATAAAACTGACTGCTGCCTGTTGTTGAAGCATTACAGAGTCATCCTGCTCTGAACTCTGAGAGATCAGCAGCTCTAGAACAGAAGTTACTAGACAAGTTACTAGACAAGGTCTTTATTTCACACCAGCTTGCCAACAACGAATTTCCGTTCCGCCAGTAACTGCTTATACTGCAAAGAAGGCACCAGATCCAGAAAAAAGGCGAGTTCTGCTTCCCCGTTCATTTCAGGAAGTAGTGTAAGTGCAAACTGTTTTTGTAGAGCTATATTAAGCACTAACCTTTGGACGGTCTTCTCTTTTCAAGGCTACTGCTTCCAGTTTTGCTTCATACTCCGCTTGAACTTGGTCTCTCTTCTTCAACACATTCTGTGGGCAAGAGAAAAGAGAGCTGTGAAGGGATCCTCTTGCTCCTTCCCCCAGTCCACAAGAAACTCTAAAGTGATACATCTTCAGTGCCAATTAAGCCCAAAGTCAGATTTCCAGATTTACTTTGTCCTATTTTCCAGCATTTAGGGAGTAGCTTTTAATAACAAACAGCACTTGCTCTCTATCAGCTGGCAGGGGCAAATAAAATTCAACATTTGGACAAACTGGAGGCATGCAAGATAGAAGCTGTCATGATAGAAACCGTTAATATAACCCTCACTAAGTAAATTTAATTCATCAGTTGACCCATTACTACCATGAAAAGGATATAAACAAAATCAAAGCTGACAAGGACTAATGTAAAGTTTCTGATATCCTCATACAGCAGATAGACAACAGCATTGGCTAAGAGACAGGAAGACCACCACACAAGATAATACAGCTCCCTTTTGACTTGCAAAGACTCTTCAGAGTCCTTTAAAGTGAGCTGTCACATTCTGGTGTTAGAGCAAAAGTAAGCCTTTATTTTAGAACAGTCGGGGGGGGTTAGTTGTTGGTTTCATTAAAAAAAATGAAAGAAAATTATGAAAAGGACAACACGAAAAGGACTGGACTGCCTGAGAGAGCTTCTCAAGCAGTAAACATTTTATTGACAGAGCATTTTCAAAATAGAGAGCCAAAGATGCTACCCTTAGCTTGTATTATATCCACAAAGAACTTCACTAAGGTTATACTACAGTCTTACAGTTTGAAAACAACCACAGGAATTAGTCTTTCTATGAATGACTTACTAAAAAATAACCAGCTTTCTGTCTGCAAGAACAGACAACTTACCACTTCAGGTTTCACAAAGAAACAGCTAGTAATTTTAGTTATTCTGTTGATGCAAAGTTATTATTAAAAATGCTCAGAGGGCAGTCAGCGAACACTCACTGTAAATTTGAAATTCTCTTGCAGCTAACTGGGCTTTGAGTCTCCCCTTTTGCCACCTAGAAGGAATTGTCCCATTAGGACACAAACTGATAACTAGTAATTTGAACAGGTCCAGGAATGCCTAGTAACATAGGCCTTGTCATATGCACTGCTGCCTACAGAGATATATTTTTTAAAGAGTAGCTTCTCAGACCTGTAACAGCCAGTCTAGATCTAATTAAGAGCAGTCAAGAACATACAAATCTACTAATCATCATCATCCCCCTCCTCTTTCTTAAGCCAAAACAAGGTCACCAGTGTAGTTGCTCTAGAGATGTTGCCATTAACGGTCTTAGAAAGTTCAATACACAACAAATGGGAATGGCACCCCAGCCACAAAGCTAGTCAACAAAAAGAGGGCAAACCTGAAGAATTCAACAGTGTAATTCTCCCTTTAGTTCCAAAAAAGGATGCAGAAGCATGCCATTGGTTGTGTTTGGTTGAAAAACCACAACATTGCCCCTTCTTTTTAGAATCTATGCAACTATGTGGGACAGCCTTTAAGTGATTGAGGTTACCAATGCAACAAAAATCTGACAGATTTAACACGTATTTCTACTTTGTATCACCTCTTGAACCTGTGTCAACTGAAAATTCTTCTGTGAAAAAAGACTGCCTCCAGCAATTGCATTTTGCCTTTAGAAGCCTGGAATTAGTGTGGGAAGCTGACTCTGTACCAGGAGTAGCCAGTGATCAACAGTTATTGGCAAAGTGGATTTAAAGAACAGGTGTCTTAATGTCTTAACTCCCCTTAAGCGCTCAAGTCCACCTACTGTGGACCATTAACAATGAGCTTGTGAATACAGTTTTAAGTATCCCGTAATGGCCGACCTGTAGGCGATGACAAAAATACTGCCCTCCCTTTCACTTGTCCCACATTTTCCTCTGGAACCTCCAGGCAATCTCCTCTGTTCTAGATCGATGCCTTGGTGCTTTAGCAGCATTTATGAAAAGTTCTGCATCAAGTATCCTCAAAATTGCCACAGACCATGCAATACTAGTTAAGGCTTCACTTGGAGAGAAAAGAAAGTTAAAAAAAATGTTGGAAGAAACCAAACTCAAAACTGAAAAAAACCTCAACCAACACTCTTCAGTTATTTCAGGTCAGAACTAAACCAGTGGTATCTTAACACAAAAGACAGCCTAGTTTCAGCAGGTCCTTCACTGTTTTATATTTAGTTGGAATGTTCCACCTTGGTCCATGCAGAGCTTCAGGAGTTTGCCATCAGCCTCCTCTTTCAAATTTCAATTTCAATCCTGTTTGCACACCACATACCTTCCTACTGTGACTACACATCACAAGAGGATCTCACACCCTTAAAGACACAGTTACCTATTAATGTGGTGCTTGCTTTATAAGTGTTAAAAGTAATGTCCTAGAACACCCCTGGAGATCACACCACATGATAAACCTTTCTAGCAGTGTTGAGCAAAACCAAGTCATATAACACCCTAATATCTGCACTGAATCATGTACAGGAGATTTTGTTCTCTGCATATGCCTCCCAGGGCAACACCAGTGTACATCAGCAAATGTGGTACATGTTTGCTGATGGGCCTCATTGCACCAGGAACTGAGACATCACCTTGCCATGTAATAAAAACCATAGAACACTAGGCTGGAAGAGACCTCAAGGATTATCTCATCCTACCCTTCTTGGCAAAAGCACAGTTTAGACAAGATGGATCAGCACCCTGTCCAGCTGGATCTTAAACATGTCAAATGCTGGGGAATCCACCACTTCCCTGGGGACATTATTCCAAAGGTTGGTTGTTCTCATTGTGAAAATTCTCCTCTTGTTCAATGAAAATGTTCCCAAGAGTAATTTGCACTGATTGTTCCTGTTTTTCCATGGGTCTCCTCATGAAAAGGAAGCTTTCATCATATTTGTAGTCTATCCTTAAATACTGGGAAATGGCAATATGATTTTCCCTAAGCCTTCTTCCTCAAAGTTGAACATACTCAACTCCCTCAGCTTTTCCTCATATAGCAGGCTTCTCAGTCCCTTGACCATCTTCGTGGTCCTCTTAGGACCCTCTTCAGCTCATCCACATCATTTTGTGTGCAGCAGAGATAAAAACTGAGCACAAGTGTGGCCTACCAAGTGCTGAGCAAAGCAAGTAATTTGGAAAGGGTCTCTTCTAGACACTTCCAGAACACATTTTAACTCAAGGCCATAATACCAGCTTCTGCCCTGTTCTGCAAATCTTTTAAACAAATCCAGAGGCTAGGCTTCTAGCCTCTATCAACTAATATTCTATTCAACCAGAACTACTGGGCTTTGACTCCGTATGTGCAGCTCCCTCAGGCTCTTCCCCTTAGGTACAACAGTCCTGAAGAAATCAAGGCCTCTTTACCTCTGAACAGTGATGATAATCTGACAGTTCTTACTCAAGGCTCTATAGATCATGTTCCCATATCTACACCAGGGGTACAGTGTGCAACAAAGAAAGCTAATCAAGACTGCACTGAACTCCCAGTACCTGAAGAATTACCTTCCACCAAGTACCCTGTGCAAAAGATGTGCTCTGATAGACTGAAACAGACTTTCATCTCACAAGTAGTCCTCACAGCAGCTGATGAAGGGGAATGCACTGCTAGTGAAGAGGACATCCCCTTCTACAGAAAGGCTCCTGCACTCCAAGGGTAACCTCCTTACCAACCTAAGTTACTTACTTGGTATGGATTCTGCAAGGACTGTTCAGTAGCTGCTCACTTCAGAAACAGAAACAGCAGAAGAAAACTGTACTTTGTAAAACCTGAGAGAGTTCAGTTTTGCTATTTGAGAGGGAAGGAAAATACAAATGATCTGTCTTGGCTAACAATAGTTTTTGTTCTTGATTTTCAAACTTTAAGACTGAATAAAGCTAATAAGACACCTAAGCCAGACATGAAAAAGCATAATCCTTTAGAACACTAAAAAGTCAAGTCAACAGTCTAAAAAGTTCAAGTCTTAAAAAGCAAGAGTTTCTTTAGTTGAAGAAGTACTTTAGACAGTTAAGTAACTGTTGGCTTGGAGACAGTGCCATTCTAAAAGGGCTCTAAACGACCAAAAGGAAGCCTAGGTGCAAGTCTGTAATGCCACTCTGCCTATGGTGAGTGGTGATTATCTGCCTAAAGTACCTCTTCAGCTAAAGAAACTCTTGCTTTTTAGATTTAAAAAATTTTCCCTGCTGCATTTGTGAAGAGCACCTCTCACAATTCAGCTTGCCTCTTCAGATGCCATCTTTGGTAGGCATTTTTAGCATCAAAAGACAGATGTTCTGAGTTAAAGTATTTAACACTAGCCTCAGGCTCTGTTTATTTGTAGGCACACACCATCCACCTCCACTTCCTAGAGTCCAAACACCCTGAGACGAGGCTTACTACAGCTCACTGTGTTCGAGCAATACTTTACTGTTAATAGACCCATAAAGAAAATAGACCCACAGACCCCACCTCATTCATGCTGGGGCAAATTAATGGTGACAAAAGCAAAGAATATACCCAGGGAACTATTGCAAAGCCACCTGCAAGAACACTTTAATCACAGAGATGTACAACTCCTGAAGCTGCAAAAAGACATCTACAAGTAAGCGTTTAAATTCTCAATTTGAGAAGCATAGGATGAGATTAACATTTAGGTGGAGAAGGACTACCATGTTCAGACTGTAAGTTTACAGCGGGCTATTAGATCTGTAAAGGAATGCATATCATAGCCTTGTAACAGTTGTTCCAAGTGGGAAAGAAGAAGAAACTTCTGAAGCAGGACTGCTATATATATATGTGTGTGTGTGTGTATGTGTGCATACATATATACATATACATATATACATATACATATATATATATATGGCACACATACAGTGCCACGGGCACATGGTGAAAGGCTCTGATGGACAAACTAAAGTCCTTGATATAATTTTTTTGTGAAGTCTACCCAGCAATTCTTTTCCCCATTAGATGTGATTGATTACCAATGCCCCTTAACTTCGAGAGAATAAAACCCACATTAAAGTAGCTTTTATTACATCTGTGTATGCAGTAAAACATCAAGTTCTTAGAAAGATTACGAGTCACAGAATACCATCTTTAAGCAGTTATTTGGTATGCAGAACTTAACAACAGACATATATCATGCCTAGGGCATGGGGATGACAGAGGAAACAATGTCTGTCATTTGGATACATGGTTCTAAAACAAGGCACCCAACTCTGCTACATACAAGTGACAGAAACTGCTAATGCTTATTTCCGGTTGGACCAGGCTGTGACCCTGTAGTGACGAGCTGAAGCACAACTGCCTTCAATGCAAAGAAAGATTCTAGGCAGCCACAGGATGTCTCCTATAGAGTACCACCTGCCTCACCAGTAAAGGGGCAACTCTGCAACATGTTGTGTATGCCCTACAATAACTGACCCTAGCCTGACTGAAGAGCAAAGCAGACAGATAACATTACCCATGCAATACCCTACTATCAAGCATACCTAGCTTTGTTTTGACTATGAAAATATCCTCCTACTTAATGTATTATTTACTTCTCCACTTTTCCCACTACCACCATCTCACACTGTTAAAAAAGAATGAACTTGCTAATTCTAGACAAACAGAACGACAGCACTTTCTGCCACAGGGCTCTCTTTTACCTTCATTGACTCAGCATACAATATATATTCCCTAAGTACAGGCAGGAAGTCTTCTGTCATGTCCTCACTGAGTTCTTCAAGAGCTGTGCAGCAATTCCCAATACAGGCAGACACTCCTTCCAGTGGCTCTGACAGCTCAACCTCCAGCCCTCCCCAGGTTGAATAAACAGGTCCATATTCTCGTAGTTCCACCAAGTATTCTACAAGAGGCAGATGGAAAAATAGATTAACATAGTAAAAGCAAGGCACAAAGATGTTCAAACACAAAATAGGAGAAATTATGCACCAATCTTGAACAATATTAATCCCCACAGGGGACCTGCGTTGCATTAGCTTCTTAATAGATAGCATTCTATGGCTGTACAGGTGACAGGTTCAAGTTGCCTCTTTCTTAACTTACCACTCCTACAGACTTTCAATACAAAGACTCTTGCACCTTTGCAGTAGCCAAGGTCATTTTTTTAAACATATGTAAATCTTAACTCTACTAAGACAGACCTGTAAAGCTTATCTTCATCTAGGAATTCCATTTGTACTCCTCCAGGTTCTTCCACCTTGCAAAAGTCTTTCAAAAAATTCCTCCAGTAAGACAGTACATTGGTACAAAAAGTTCAACTTTAAAAAAATATTCGGAGAGTTGAGCTAGTATCAGATACTGTGTTAAGTTTTGGGCCTTTTTAAAATCTGGAATAGGCATTAGATTTTGCCTTGTGTGTGACTTATTACAGGCCAGAATCATCAACACAAATTGTCTTGATCATGCTATCAACCACAGTAAAACACAGACCATATTCAGATTGAAGTATTATGATAGAACACCTTGCGTCCTTACCCAACTGTTCCTTGATGATCCGTTGTGCTATTCTGTCAATGGTACCAAGCTTTAGAGAGAATGTGTCTAAATAATCCCCAATGGCTGCAAACTCCAGTGGCCGACTCCTTAATTTGTAGCCTCCTGTAACGTATTTGACTGACTCCCCCACCTTTGACAGCAAAGCCATTCCTTGCTTCTTGTAGGCATTAAGATCCTAGGAATTAAAACAATCAAACAAACAAAACCCAAACAAACAACCAAAACAAAAAAGAATATGTTTAGGAATACTCACTTACATGTTTAAATATTAATACATAGAAGGATACTTTCCAGTCAAGATCAAATCTTGTGAAAGCAAGAGATTATGTGTGACGCTCACCCTTGAACAAAAGCTTGCTTTCTACAAGCTGTACAGCTGAGCACAGCTTCAAGGCTTTATGGAGCTAAATTATCCAGAAGAATAATATGAAGCACATTAGAAATAGCTAAGTAGTCCAACTTTGCATATGGCCATACTTTCCCATGTTCCTGTACTCTCACCAGGGAAGCAGGCTTATTAACAGCTCTGGTTCCACCAAAACAGTTCACATCATTCATTTACACATACTTCTATGTCATGGCTACAATACCAGTATTAACCAGATGCACCAGTTGGCTCTAATGACTTATTACAGTGCTACACATTGCACACCTATTTAGTAAGCAGCCTTCTCACTCCAGTTCTGTGGTCAAACAGGAGGCAGGTGAAGATTGCATGCAGAAAAAATGCAGTGTGGGGAGACCAGCAAAGCTCCTTTCCAAGAGACACTGTAGCTTAGGCTGGGTCAGATGAATCCATGTTGTCTCCACAGAAAGTGTAAACTTCCTTCACACTCCTTTACACATTCGCACAAACCAACTATCAGATAATCTATGCTAATAAGATTGCTTGCCTACAATTTTCATGGGATTTTGCCTTAACAGTACACCAGAAAAAAATTTGTTTAGTTAGCCAAAACGCTGACAATTTTTCATTTTACTTCTTCCAGCAGAGGTCAGTATTCAACATCTCAAAATCAGCTCAGGAGCTAGAGTTCAGTTATCCTATAGAGCATGAGGAAAAGATGTGTTCAAACCATGTAGGACTGTAGAAATCAAGAATTCAGTCATATTATTACACACTAGACTAAAAGCTTAGGTGTTAAAAAAAACCCCCAAGAAACCAGCAGCCATCTCCAAAACATTTACTAGGGTATTTATTTCAAGTACTTAAGGGAAGTCAAATATAAGTCTGATTAAGCTGACAGCAGCTACTATAATTTTCAATCATGTTCGCATTTAAATGCAGTTCGACCTTTGCTTTCCACATGTCCTCAACACAAGTTGCAAGCAGACATCAGAAAAGATCCTTGAACCAAAAATTATTCACTCTCAAGCATTCTGGTATATTACAGGTCCAAACAGGGAACATGAAGAAATGCTGGTTTCTCTTTTTCAACCAGGAGGTCATCTTATGACTTCCTGTAATAACTAAATGAAATTCTAGCACAATGAGCTGACACTTCACTGCACCACTAGACCAAGTTCAAACATTAGAGATGGTCAGTAGAATATGTGTCCTTTCCCCTCACCTCCCACGATGCTCTGTAATCTCAAGGCAAACTCTTCCTAAAGCAGAGGATGAAGCCGTTGACATGCATTTCATGGGGTGGGAGAAGAAAAATAAAGTAGCTAGGGAAGCTGCAGCATGCTTGGACAGATCAAAAGAGGAACAGAGCTATATGATATTTAACGTGCTAAACAAATTCTGCATTTCTGGCTTGTTTCATTGGTTAAGTTCACCATGGAGGAGAAACTGAAAAAAATACTGGAGATTGATTATTAACAGCAGGCAGAGCACAAACCTGAAGTGAGCTCAAACATCACATTTAAGTGAGCTAGAGTAATGTGGCTTTGGAAAGGGATTATTTTACAGCTTTTCTCATCTATCTGGTAGAACCCAAGCATAGCTGCAGGTCCTGCTGGTCTTATATAGTGCTAAAGAAAGCCAAAGAAAATTGCACCATTCCTGCATGAGTCATGCAGAAGACAAGCATGAAATTGTTGACTGAAAACAAGTAAGAATGCTTAGTTTTGAGGGCATCAAGTGCAAGCAGTATAAAAAGTACACACAAGATAAAAACTCAAGGAATTTGCAAGCTTTTGTGCAAGAGACTTCTCTTCCTCTCCCTCTTTCCACCTCCCCAAAAGAGGACTTTAAAGTTGTAGGAGTTTCTGAATTTTAACGTCTACAGGTTTCTGAATTTTTATTTTCTTGCACAGCAAGAGTATGTTCTAGGCTACAAAACAAGCGGGTCTGGAGAACGCAATTCATCCATCTGCAGATATCATTCCTCCTCCCTTCAAGTATGGGGAACCCATACTGTTGTCACACACAAGGGTCAGTCACATACAATAGTCAGAGTGCCCAACAACCCTCTGGTATTTTAGAGGAAGCTCTGACCTGCACATGTAGTTTTGTTAATGCCTTTTTACCCTCATTTTAGAAGGGATTGCAAAGGTCAACAACTACATTTGAAAGTTACTGGCTTACCTTAGCTGTGAGAAAGATGCTGAAGTGCTCATTAAAAGACAGCACTGGGTGATCAGTTATTCTCTTCAAGAACTTGTCTAATGCTTTCCTCCTTGTCTCCACAAACTCTTCGGAAAAGCGATCAACAACACCCTTCACCACAAATTTTTCAGGAAGAGGCTGTCAGAGCACAAGATTCAAAAGACCAAAGATTTGCTTCTGTTATTAGGAAACAAACAAAGCCATCAAATCCACTCTTAACAGGAACTGAAACATTGTGTTTGCTAACAGGAACCGTGCATCAGATCGGATGCAAGCCATACTCAGAATTATCTTTCAGCTGGTCTGGCTTAAAGGTAGCCATTCCAATGGGTGGCTTCAGCTGAGAGTCACACCAGGCAAGTCAGACAGTACTCACACTAAGTACTTGCAGCATAGCTTAAATTGTTCTCCCTACTGCTATCCACGCTCAAGATCCAGATCTAAAGAGAAGCCAGAAGAGCTGCATGCCATTTATAACAGAAGCACACCGCCCACTCCCCCCACCCCACCACCCAGTGTTGAAGCAAGGCTGCCCAGTCTCGGGAAACTCAGAAGATTCAACAATTCTACTTACTCCCCATATAACCTCTCCAAACAGTTTAGAGCTCTTTAACAGGGCCCTCCTGTAAAAGGCTGGCAGCCTTAGTGAGAACACTGAACAAAAACAAACCAGGGGCTTGACACAGCAAATGGCTGGATCTTTTCTGAAGTATGAGCACATCTGGCCATCTATCACAGCTGACTTTCCTGAGTATGTTTCTGTAAGTGACATGATGATACATCCACTTTTACATCTTGCTATTTTGAGTCATTCAGTTCATCTCTGCAGTTCAGCTTGGCATGCAAGCCCAGACTGGACTTCCTAGTTACACAGTCCCCCCGTTAGACTTGGATTACAGACTCTAAAGTACCACTGTGGATGGAAAATAACTTTTTAAACTGAAGCACGGTTAGTTTCAGCTCCACCACTAATCTGCTTTTCTTCCGTTGAGACAGCATGGACTTCAAGATTAATATCAGTTTTAAAACTGTGCTTTGCATTTCATTCTTGTGAACTAGTTAATCCAAATAATCTGCTTACAGTTAGGATAGCAGTGACAGCCATTTTCACCCAATTCAGGAATCAGGATTCTCCTATATAAGAGTATATCATCTGAAATCTGTGTCAAAAATAATTAAAGAAAAAAAAACTATCCATATTGCTTTCCCACTACACCTGAAGTGATGTGGGCTGCACATGAAGACTTTATCTCCTAGAAATGCACAGTCAGCATGACTTAGCTGCAACACAGCTACATTTTGACCACTGTATTTGGTTCTTACAATTTAAGACTTACCTCATTATGCTTAGCATTCAAATCAGTCAGTCATTCTAGTTAAACCAGCGTAAGGTACACTATCATTAGACTTCTTCAGAAGTATAATGCCTTGTGCATTAGTCTTCAGGGAGGAAGAAACTATCTTCCTTTGCTTTGAAAACTCTAGCTGGGACTCTAGGAAGTTACTACCTCAGCACCATATGCAGGAGGAAAAGAAAAAAGTTGAAAGTAAAAAAAAAAAAAGAGGGAAAGGAAAACTAGTCCAAAGAACCCTAGTTCAACTAAACACATGCAAACTGGCACTAAGTAATCACTAAAGTTTGAGCATTTGAAGAATGCTCCTCTATCACAAAGACTTCTGCCATTTACCTGCTTTCAACTACAACAGGGGGTACATTACTTTCCATTTTAGGCCTCTGGAGGTTCATCTCAAGTAATCAATACACACAGCTAGCAACTGGTATCTTGCTTTAACTGTGTGTTAATTATCTACCTTATAGTCTTCCATCTTAACAATTTATTTTTCCCTACTGAGCCATGTGAGCCGAGTTCATTGCCATCAGAAATGGCTTCAAGTATCCAAACATGACCATTCAAGGACAAGAACCTTGCCTGTGTTAGGTTTACTTTTCTAGTCTAGAGATAGATCTGAGAAGAGTTCTACTGTTTTTTGAAAGAAAAGATTACAATGCCTCAGATCTTTCAAAAAGAAGTAACTCAGTAACTGAAGACATGAAGAGGAACCCATACTGAGCTTAATTTTGGCTCCTAAGTGTAGGCTGTCATGACACACTGCACTGAGAAGACACTTTATTTACTACAGGAAGATTTTAGGGAGAATCACTATATTGAGATTAGGAAGACAATTCCCTTTTGATAACTTGTTAAAACAGAAGGCTTTCAGGGATTGCAGTATCTATAATTACAAATACAGATAGTCTTAGACTGTCTTGAAACATCTTTTCAGAATACACTTGAGTCAGTACATCTGAAAGTGCCTTTGGCTTCTACACCTCATCTGTTTCTAGACAATAAATATATAAGGCATTCAGCAGTCTCCCCACCATACCCTGCCTGAAGGAGATTAATAGGAGATTCCATAATTGCTAACTTGTGCATAAACAGATACAATAGGGCAGCACATCCTTTTACCTTGTAGATAAGATTTTGTAGAAGAAAGGTACCTAAGATACAGGCTTGTTCTGCAGCCAGTTCCATGTCCAGTATTACAGCTACTCATGCCAAGTTTGCTGTTCTGTGTGTGACAAATTCCTGGTCAGCGCAAAGCAGCTTGATCCCCTGGCTGTGACTCACCTTCTGCTACTCGACTATTATTTACAGCCTTGGAGGTTTCAGGCAGAACTAGCCACCTGTTGGTGTACCCAAGAATCTGCAGAAACTTAACTGTGAAGCCGTTCAGAGAATGGGGCATGAGAAAACAGTATGGGCACTTAACACATGACTCCATCTTATGCTCTCAAGCTCACTGTCTTTCTTTTCCCTACTGTTCACTAAACATATTTGTTGCCAGTTAGTGGTGTCACATGATTTTGTGAAGCACCTCTTATCTCTGAGACACTCAACTATTATTCCACTTGAGGCAAGTTCCAGCATAATTAAGGACTTAAACAGCGCTCAACCACAGATCAAGGTAACATACTTCTCACACAGCCTACTCCTTGCTGAGGGGGGAAGGGAGGGAGGGAAGGAGGGGGGAAGGGAAGAGAAAATTCCACCACCTCAGACAGGCAAGCTAAAGTATGCTGGTAGTGTTGCTATTTCCTGCCAGTTCAATTCCTACAGGGTTTTTTAAATGTCTTTGTTCAAAAGCACTGAAGGTGGTGATCTCACAGGTTTCTACCTATTCACACAAAAAACATATAAGGTAGCACTAACCTCCTCACATCAAATAAGGTGGTCAGATCACCGGTTTCAGCAACAATGGGTGCAGTAGTTTAGCTAATCTTATTAGGTAAACTTCTACCGAGTGAAGATCGGACGATGAGACTTCCAAGTCTGCGCTATTACATGTCAGTGCTATCAAGTGTTAGCACAAAGAGTTTTAAATTACCCTGTAAAACCAGCTCAAAAGGCCACCTTGGAAACCGAAACTAGAACCTGAAGTACCTGTGGCTTTTCATAATCCCCAGATGCTCTGAAATACAGATGCAATAACTGAGCAAACAGACGAAATGTATTCTATTTATGTCACAGCTACTGTAGTCAGCACACGTACTGCCCTGCTGGAAGCTGACAAAGCTCACCTCTCAGATGTGACACTCAAGAAAAGTCTAAGCTTCCTAACTAGTCAGGAATGGGAAGCTCTTTCCACTGCACTGTAAGACAATAAAGTACCATACTTAACTCTAACTACTCAAAGAGAATGAAGTACCGTTTTTTAAATCTAGACACATATCATCCAAATATTACCCTTGGAAGACAGATGCATAACTGTCCTTAACAGCAGATTCTTTGCTTACTACCTACGGGAATAAGATGCGTTGGCTGGGACTCTTCCAGCTTGTTTCTTAACCAGTCGAAGTCTTGGTACCGCCGACGGACAGAATACTCCGGCAAATCAAACTCTGCTCGTGTGGTCTGGAAAAGAACAGGATATACTTAGTGTGCAGTAACACCTCTTACTTCAGAGCTTAGCAGCAAATGCAGTACAGCCATCCCTGGCAAGGGCAAAGCCAGACAAGCCTTGCAGGGGGATCTTAATCCCCAAAACTGTGCAGCCAGCATGAGAGAAAGATCCTCTGGCCTTTCATGCAGTGGAAAAGCAGTAATATGAAAAATGGTTGCTTGGAGCTGATGTGTTAAGATCTATTTGTAGTTCACTATACACTGTGCTCTCATCATGGTACAAGTCCATAGAGCAGAAGCACTGCACATCACATTACTCTCCTGGCAGTTACAAGATTACAAAGACTGTGTGAGATCTCCATTGTGAGGACAAGACTCGAAAATTAAAAGTAAAGCTGTTTACTGACTTGTTTATTCTGTGACAAGCACTATCTACAGGTGAAACAGTATTTCACCACTGTCCTGTATTCTGTGACTGATGGGCTTATCACACTCCAAGGTCAAAAGATGAGAACATAAGCCAGTGCTAGGTTTGACAGACTATTTTTGTTGACTTCCAAGACAAAGAAACAAACCTGTTTATGGGTATGCCCAATTAGATATATTAGCTATTATTACATTAAATTAAATCTTTTAAAATTTCCTTCTTTAGGGCAAGGTCATTACAAGTTTGACAGGGAAAAAAGTAAGTATGCAGATAAACTGCTGGCAAGTGTTTTGTCCAGTCTTTGAACAGTCCATAACCCTTCTGGAAGGCTGATTGTATGGGGCTGCTTGCAGAGCACATACTGCAACTGCCTAAAAGCACTCATGAAAATGTGTACCAACTAGGAGTATCTGCTGAAGAGCCTGGCATTGCAGCAGCCTTGATTAGAAGGTAGACAGCCCTTGTAGTTATGTCCCACTGAGAAGCACAGGCAGCTATACTTAAGTCTCTTGCAGCATTATGTCCATCTTGCAATGAATGGCTTGCAGTGCCAGCACACTACATGCCTGCAGCCAGGCATCAAACCCAGCACATTCTGGGGAGTACACTGGCAACCCCAGCTTTGAACTGGCATGGAGTCTAGCACCTGGCTGCTTTGCTAGTCCCAGACAGTAGCAGCCTTTAAATGCAATCCACCTCTTCACTTGCTCTCGAGATGATTCTAACTCTTCTCTTGCTGCATTTTACTCCCACCAGTCACCACTGGGGATCCTGTAAAAGTTCTACATATGAAACCTCTTTCTAGGGTGACATCAGGAGCCTTAACACAGTATCAACAGCACAGTAGGTCTAGGATACTGTAAGCAGCAAGCCAATGTGTTATTGTAATTACATATGAAATGGTTTGGCTTCTAGTAAAGGAAGGTATAGACAGAAAAAGAAATCAGGATCAGCTCCTCCCTTCTTTGACCTGCTAGGCCATGTTAAGCAATATAGAGGTTAGTCCATGGACTGACACAACAAATCCTCATGAACTGCAGCAGTTGTGTTTGTAGATGAGGGACTACCAAGACCTTGATATCCACTGCAGATCTGCGCTTTACTCAGCTACACACATCTCAGGGTAACACCAGCTTATTTAAAATCTAAGAGTGCCATGCTATAAATGTGACTTCTTGAGACTTCATTTGAATCATTTTCACTTGTTTCAGGTAAGGTAAGTTTCATTCAGACTGAATGCCATTACTCCAGAAATTAAAAAAAAAATAAAAACAGGCGGGGGGGCAGGGGGTGAGGCAGTAATAACTCAGTAGAAGGCAGAGTGACTGTGAAGTGGCTGTCACTACCCAAAGGCATTTTAAGAGATTAGACAGTGAGTGAATGAGAGGAATCAGATTGGCTACACACTACAGTGGTGTCTTATCCTGAAGCATGAGAATGAAGGTAAAGTCTCCCATCTATGAGCACTGAGAAGCTTATTAACCACTATTCTACTAACAGTTAAGGAAAACCATATAAGACTGTCAGGAGTAGGAAAGCAGGGTTAAGTCCCAGTATACAAACCACATATTAGCTGTCATTCACCTCTAGTAAACTGCTCGTTACCTTTACTTCACAAGCAGAATTGCAAAGCTTTCCATATATCACTTTTTTCCTCTGAGATGAAAATACAGCAGCAACATTTCAGTGTTTACCGTACAGATTATCAAATCTAGACAGCAAATAAGCTTTTCAAAGACTATTTGAGCAGAACATAAAAGTCTTTCAAGGTTTAAATGAAACATCACTAATGCTGAAAGAATTTGGATCTCAGATCAACCTCTTCAGTAGTTTAGCACAAGTTATTTTTTCCAGTTTGCACATAGGAGGGGATCTTGCCACTGTCCAAGTACAGTGTTCAAGAACACATTCTCTGAGGCAGCTGGGGTGCAGTGGGAGCTGCAGGCTGAGCTCTGGCTGCTGGAGCCCAGGCACAGAGGCCGTGAAGAGCCAACCCTCAGCACACCAAGGGCCCAGGGAGCTGCGGCCCAGCCGGGACCGGACACTGAGACCCGGCCGGAGCCGATGATCCCAGACCTTCCCGCCCTTAGACTGGGGAGGGGATAAAAGCCCAGGG
>JBBMKD010000115.1:22518374-22564727 GCA_037834095.1 Argya squamiceps
CTCCTAAACCCGTGCTGGCTGGGTCTGATACTCTGGCCATCCTGTAAGTGCTGCACGATGACACTCAATATAAACTGTTCCATTACTTTACTGGGTACTGAGGTCAAGCTAACTGGCCTATAATTACCAGCATCCTCCTTCCCACCCCTTTTTGTGAATGGGCGTCGCATTGGCCAGTTTCCAGTCATCTGGAACCTCACCAGTGAGCCAGGTGTGTTGGAAAATGATGGAGAGTGGCTTTGCAAGCTCATCTGCCAGCTCCCTCATCACCCTGGGATGGATCCCATCTGGGCCCAAAGATTTATGAATATCCAAGTAGCTCAGCAGCTCTTCTCTGACTGCCTCCTCCTGTATAACAGCGGGACCATTCTGCTCCCTGACACCATCTACCAACCCACAGGACAGCTGTCCTGAGGACAAGCCGTCTTCCCACTACAGACTGAGGCAAAGAAGGCGTTAAGCACTTCCGCCTTCTCCTCATCTGCAGTTACTAAGTTCCCACCTGCATCCAGTAGAGAACAAAGGTTGGTCTTACCCTTCCTTTTGCCATTAATATATTGGTAAAAACATTTTTATTATCCTTTACAAGAGTTGCCAAATTAGGTTCGAACTGAGTTTGACCTCCCTAATTTTTTTTCTACATGCCCTAGCAACCCCCTTAAATACTTCCTGAGACCCGTCCCTCCTTCCAAAGATGATACATCCTCTTTTTATTCCTAAGTTCCTTCAAAACCTCATTGCCCATCCAGGCTGGATGTTTGCCTTGTCGACTCATCTTTTGGCACACAGGGACAGTCTGTTCCTGTGCCCTCAAGATCTCTGTTTTGAAGCACGCTCATCTTTCCTGAAGTCCTTTGTTTTCAAGGGCTGCTTCCCAAGGAACTCTATGTATAAGTCTCCTAAATAAAGCAAAGTCTGCCCTCCAGAAGTCCAGTGTAAAAAGTCTGATTGATGTACCTCCTGATTTCACCAAATATTGAGAACTCTGTAATTTCATGATCACCCTCCCCCAAGCAGCCTCCAACCCCCACATCTCCCACCAGCCCATCTCTATTTGCAAACAACAGGTCTAATATAGTCCCTCCCCTGGTGGGCTCACTCACCAGCTGCGACAAAAAGTTGTCCTCCACACACTCTAAAACCTTCCTGGACTGCCTTTTCTCTGCTGTATTAAGTTCCCAGCAGATGTCTGGTAGGTTGAAGTCGCCTACAAGAACAAAGGCTGATGATCCTGAAAAATTCTCCAGCTGCTTATAGAATAAGTTGTCCACCTCTTCTTTCTGACTGATGATAACAGACTCCCAGTAGGATGTCAGCCTTGCTGGCCTTCCCCTTAATTCTTACCCATAGGCATTCAACTTCATTGTCATTATTTTCAATACCTATGGCATCAAAAGCCTCCCTAATATAAAGGGCCACCCCCCACCTCTTCTCCCTTTCCTGTCTCTTCTGAAGAGCTTGTAGCCATCCAGTGCAGTGCTCCAGCTATGTGAGTAGTCCCACTGGGTTTCTGTGTTGCCGTTTATATTAATTCAGAACTACATTCAATTTAACACAGATTTTGTTTATATAATGGGATACACAGGTCCCTCTACTCCAAGACAATGAGAACAGCCAGTCTGAAAAACTGCATTTTATTGCCTGAAGGAAGAGCATGGCAAGATTTGTGAGGCAGTGTTCAAGAACAGCCTCCTTTTGAACTGAAGATTTTGTAAAGGGTCTCCAGAAGACAAGCTATAAATGCTTTAGTTTACATTTTTTATTTGCTTATGCTGAACAAGGAGGAATTTCAGGCAAAAGTATTCTGACACATCAGAGATTAGATACCATTCCTCTAAAGGGTTACTTTTCTTCCTGTTTCTACATGTTATATTGATGTGAAATTCCTTCCAAAGCCAAGGGATCATTTGACTTGAGGCATGATCATGTTTTTGTAGAGATGCTCAAAGTTACTACTATGATCAGCATTCACCACACTTGTAGAGAAATTAATTAATAAGAATTAATAACTCTTCACCTGAATTTCCTTGCTGATGACTCTTCCTCTTTGCACTGCTGCTTCTTCCTTCTCTATTTTCCTTTCTTGATCCCCAAACAAGGACTAGGCCTGTCTGCCTCAAACTGCAGCTTTTTAGAATCACTTACATTCTCAGTCCTGGAATGACATCAGAGAGAACTGAACCAGTTAGGATTATTAGTTTGGATGCTGTGCTACTCTTCACTCACCCTGCTTCTCAGCACTTAATGATTGCAAGTGAGGTGTCTAGATAAAATGGTCTGCAAATCATCCAAGGGATAATTAAAATAGAAAAAAAAATTAGCACATATGACATTTCTAAAGGCAGAATGAGTAATAACAAAACGAAACAAAACAAAAAACAATACCGGAACAGAATCAGGAGGGCAGGTGCTCAGTCAGCTGTTCATGCAAAGAGAACAGTTGACAATACAAGTATGTGGGAATGGCAGCAGTGTTTGCTTCCCACAGTATTAATCAACAGGGCTTTAAAGCAAACAGAAAACTCCCTGAAATTGTCTGCTGGTTTGGGTACAGGCACACACAGACCCCTACACAAACGCACACTCTCACACAGACACACACTGCTTTTACCAGGCCAACAGTCCAGGTAACTAAATTCTACATCTGGACATTACAAGTTTCCAGACACAAATTTGTTGAGTTTTAAAAACGTCAAACACTTTGTGAATCTTTGAACAGCATAAATGGAAGAACAGACTGCATACTTGGTTAGCAGAATATTGCCTATCTCATAGAATCCATGTGTATAATATTAAGGCACACAATTTTAAGATAAATTAATCCATTATTATAGATACTGACAAGATTTTGATGTATTCTGTACACTGTCAAAAATGTAATTTATTTCTTCATGATCAGTAAAGCTGGTTGCAGCAGATCTTAAGAAATTGTTAATTGCCTTCAATATTTCTGTCTATATGTGGTTGTCCAAGCTAATGAACTAGTGTGACATTCAGCACCATGTACAGCCTATGTGTGTTCTTACCAAAATAAATAATTCTATCATGACTAAATCAACAGTTTTTAGTAAGCTCTTTTTCCACTTTAGGCCTGAAGAGTGAGAAGGTTATGGACTTCTCGTATTTGATGAAAGAGAAAGCAGATGAAACAAATGCCCTGCAGCATACAGGTTTGACTACCAGATCCAATATCACTGTAATTACTGCTGTAAGGGTCATTAGTAAGGGTCAGAAGTACCTGTTACATACATCATCAAAACCTTAATATTAAAAATTTAATATCCTGCAGTAAAAGCATATCTACATAGACATCTTGAACTAAGTCATAAAAAAGTAACTGTTTTCCTGTTCTTATCCTTACATTCAAGTAAAGAAAAAGGGCCTTTATTTCATGTAAACTGTTTAGTGCCTTAAAAAAACCCTGCACATAAAACTGAAGTAAACAATGTTACTGATTTTTGGCTACAGAGGGGTCAGCATTGGCCCCATCTGTTTGCAGTCTTTAAATTATTTGCTTAGAGCAGTCCTTAATAATTTTTATTTATGTACAATTAAAGCTACAGCTGCTACTCAGTCCAGTTTGATTCAAATGAATATTTTAACCACAAAGGCATAAAAAGTCTCAGATTGCTGATTTAAGACTAAGGTTTATTCTCCAGGTCAGACTGCATCACTTAATCAGATACACTCATCTATACAATTTTTACTTGACATTCCAAAAGCAAACCATGCATTGGTTCCATGAACAAACCTCTCGGGAATTCATGCCAAATATTGGTGTGTTCAAACACAATCTGCGGGGCAGATATTTAAAGAAAAAAAAAAATTAAAAGGGACAGGCTAAGAGGACACAACTTCAAGTTGCGCCAGGGGAGGTTCTTCCCTGAAAGAGCGATTAGACTTTGGAATGAGCTGCCCAGGGAGGTGGTGGAGCCAGCGTCCCTGGAGGTGTTAATAAATAAATGGATGGTGGCACTCAGTGCCATGGTCTGGTTGACAGGGTGGTGTTGGGTCACAGCTTGGACTCCATGATCTCGGAGGTCCATTTCACCCTGATTCCGTGACCCCTTCCCTTCCACTTGTGGGGTTTTTTTACTATTTGACAGCGATGCTGCCTGGAGTCTTCACAGTGTGACCCCAGCGTTGAAACTCTCGCGCTTGCTGCCGTCCCCAGGCGGATGCCCACGGCAGGAGCACACACAGGCAAGCGCTGCCTTACCGCCGAACGCAACACCCGGCACAGCCCGCCAGCGCCTCCACACGCACAACCCCGACCCTTCCGGGCGCGGGCAGGGCCGGGGGGCGCAGGCGCGGGAAGGAGGAAAGGGAAGGCCGGGCGCGGGCAGTGCCGAGGGGAAGCGCGGGCAGTGCCGAGGGGAGGCGTGGGCAGTGCCGAGGGGAGGCGTGGGCAGTGTGGGGAAAGGCGCGGGCAGTGTCGGGGAAGGCGCGGGCGCCGTCGCGCTGTGCGAGCGTCACGAGCAGGGGGCGGAGGCGGCGTGGCCGCGCTGCGGGAAGGGCGAGCGGGGGAGAAGAAGCCGGCGCCCCGCGCTCTCGGGCAAGTGGGTGGCGGGCGGGAGCCCGAGCCAGGCCGGCTGGGCTGAGGCGGAGCATCGCCGCCGGGTGGGGGAGAGCCAGGGAGGCCATCAGTCCATTGTGGGCGGGAGGGAAAAATAGGGCGGGAGAGCCCATTCCGGAGCCGTGGAGGGGGGAGGCAGGCACCGGCCGGAGTGGGTCAGGCCATCCATGGCTCTCGGGGAAACCGGTCCCGACTGCTGTCGCTCCGCTTAATTAATACTGTCATTGAGATATTAATTCACCGCAGCGTTGCTGCTCAGGGACCTACAGATCCAGGGCGAGGCAATGACTCGGTCTCCTGTGGAAGTGTGACTGACTTGTGCTTCACGTTTCCTGCAGGATTCAGCATTCCCATCCCTCGGCTCCGCCTGGCCGGGCCAGAGCTCTTCGCCACTGCACTTAGAGCCTGGCACCTTGATGGAAACAGATGTTGATGGTGGTCCGAGGTGACGTATGACCGAGGAGCAGGCCTCCTTTTTTTTTGTTTTGCCACAGCTGCAGCCAACTTTGCATGGCCTTGTCTCTGGGATTTAAATTGCCTCTCCACAAACAATCAGTTTTTCTTGAGTTAGAGCCTAAACTGGGTTCTTCCAAGGCTTCAGCTTTTAATGACTACAAATGTTTGATTCTTAAGTGTAGTCTGACATACCTTGTCAGGAAGAGGTTCAGTTGGGAAAATGAATGTATGACTCTAATTATATATATATTATTTTTACTAGAATAGAAGTTACAAGAAATTACTACTACTTCTACTAATAGAAATGACTAGAATCTGAAAAAAAGGATTGATCACAACCCTTGGTATTTCAAGCCAAAAGTTTCAATCAGAATAATATAAACTGCATAATGCATTTTAAACAATACACTTGCCGTGTTCAGCTTGTGCTTTCTAACAGTTGCCATATTTTTGAAGTCTTTAACAGATTGAATTCCTTCAACAGATTGAAGCTCTTCTTTTAAGGGAGTATGTTTGTCTTACATTGTGCCTGTTTTACAGATATTTGTGGGGGTTAAAAGATTTGAACTCCAGCTGAATAAAACAAGGGCTGAAAATTGAAGGATGGCAGCAAATCCTTCAGGACAAGGTAGGTTTTAATCTAAGTATTCAAGGGAAAAGATCATGCAAAATATCAGTGAAGTCACCATAACTGTATTTTTATAGAAAGATGAAGAAAGGAAAGAGAGGTGGGGCTGAAAGCAGCAGAATGGCAGCAGTTCTTCTGGGACACGCATTTAATGTTTGAAAAAGACCACTGATGGCTGGGAAGCTCTAAATTACTGAGTATAACATTGTGCTTGGGGTTAGGAAGTACCTACCATGCCTGTGATACAGTGATCATTTCCTAAAGCTTATTTCAGACACATGACTTGCAGCTGTTGCATTCAACATCAGAGAACAGCCAAAAGTCAAATATATTCCACGTCGTGTTGGGAACAGCAAGACCCCAGCAATAAGTATCTGTCACAGGCAGCAAGTGGCCAGCCCTAGGAGAAAAAGCCAATTAAAGCCATAATGTTAACTGTGATGAAATGTTCCTTTATACCAGGATGCATCTCAGTTGCATCCTTAAAGTAATAAAAATCTTAGAAATGGTCCATCTATCCAGGCGATGCCTGTGCTTTAGAGGGGGCTGAGGGTCTGGGGGTATCCCCAATAAATTTGAAGGAGGATCTTAAATCGCCCTCTAGAGGTGTTTCTTGGAAACCTTAGGGGAACTCCGAGGCTTTTCTTACATGAAAGAGCTGGGGAAAAAGTTTCTCAGGTATGGCTCTTTCCTTACTTGGTTGTGAGAAATGAATTCTGGGTTCAGTTTCCCAGCTAGTGGAGACTTTCTGCAGACATCTGTTTGTGTCTGCCTCAAGCAGTCCTGCAAACCTGGATGTTGCTGGATGATGCTTCAGGGGGTATCATAGGACTCGTGTGGGTCCAAAACACAGATTTTACTTGCTACTTGTTGAAAAGGAGGTAGTTTCTTGAATGCTTAGTGAGATTTTGTGAGGTGTTGACAGAGGAGTACTGCAGATTGCAGAGCTGTCTGTTTGCAAATTTTAACTCAGAAAGTTTTTGGTACATAATAGAAAATCTGCTTTTATTCTGTGAATAGCAAATCAGCATCATTGCAAGGAATAGAACGTTGTCATAGAGAGTTAAAAGCTACTTTTTCTTAAATATGTTGTTTTACTGAGGGATAGGATTTTAATGCCAGAATACCTTTGCTTCCCTCCCAACTCCAGAGTCTTATAATTTAATAGAGCCTCGATCTCTTATATTTGAGATGTCCTTTACAGAGTTACTAAAGGAACCATGTAGTTATATGAAAATCGTTTGCACTAAGTAGACAAGAAACAATATCAAGTTTAATTACCAAATAAGCCTATAAATAGTACACCTAGGAAAATTAGAATGGAACAAGTAAATATAAACAACAGTTCAGGGCTTCTGTCTTGGCTAGATGCAGCCTAGTGAGGAAGGACTATGGTAAACCCTGCATTTTTAGCTTGCCTCATGGCACATGTATTAGTACTGTTCAAGCAGTACTTGGACAAAAGGAATAGAAGCTTACTGAAATGCCCTCTGGAAAGGTTATGAATGGTTCCACTTACTCAGGCAGAGCTGTAAGGATGAATTAAACATTAGCCGTCTTCACAGGTAGACTGTGATGGGAATTTTTTGTACCAAATTCCTACTTTTCCTTTGATTGCTATCACATATTTTCTTAGGAGTAAATTTGAATTTTTCATTGATTACAGACTTGGACTATAAAAGTTAAGATTTTGTGGACCAGAGTTTTATTCACTGGCCTCCTAGAAAAGCACTCTTGGTCGTGAGCTGCATATGAGTGCAGAAAAACCAAGAAGAATTGAATGGAAAACCTTATTTCAGTTCATTAGTACCACATGGAACTGATGGCATGAGACTGACTGTGGCATTTAAAAGCAATGGAAGATCTTCCTGCGTGCTGTGCATTGTCCACCAGATGAGCTCATTGACCAGAGTGATCCACTTTGAGGGGTGGAAATCAGCTTCTGAATTACAGCAAGTACTTCCAGGTGCTCAGGAATACACTTCTTCTACCACAGTACTTCACACACAGTAGTTACACAACATGCATTCATCAGGCTGCTCTTGTGTAGTGCCTTTGCTTGTGTGCATCATGGCCAGAGCATACATCGTGTGTAACTGAATTAGCTGCTCTGTATGTGAGTCCTTCTAGAGGAATTCCTCTGACATGAGAGAAATGTAACTGCTCAGGACAGTTAGAATTCTCCTTTTGGTCCCCAAAGGTGGAAAAAGTACAGATTCTGCTTCAAGCAGGGCTGAACTGTTCAGAAAGTGAGAAGAAGAAACTCTTGAAATATGAACAGAATTCTAAGTTTCAGGTTGTAGCAATTCTAGAGTCTCTTTATATCCTGAAAGCTGTTTATGCTTTTGGCCTAAAGGTGTGTGGAGGCATTCACATAGCACAGTCCAATCAGCTAGATATGACACTCTGTTCACCAGATCTGGAAAGGAAGATTGTGCTGTTCTGCAATTCTGTAATTGAATTATGTCATTATTTAAACATTTTGCTGTCCCCCATCTGAGTCTGATCGGTGTGTAGGCATAGTACTTGAGAACTTTGCAGCCATAAAGCTGTCAATTACTTATATTCAGCTACGTATGTCGCTGTTTTCTGGAGGCACAGACAAAATACTAATGTATATTTAAGTAATTCAACTTAACTTACTGAGTAACCAGTACACCTTTTGTTTCATTGTCACACAAATTATATGAAAGCATATCCAGATGTAAATTGTTACTGAGAATATTGGCATGCAGCAGACTATTAGGTGATGTTTTGAGATGCCAGTCATCATAAGCAGAAGAGGACATCAAAATTGAATTATTGCATTTTTTTTGCAAGTGATGTGTGTTTAATAAGGTCTTTAGATTCTGCTTTTTAAGAGGGTGCTGCCTCACTTGATGAATGCAGCCATTTATAGAAACATGCTCTTAGGTAAAGAAATTGCTTTAAATCCTTTCTCAATTGAGCAGGCAGGACAAAATGCAGAGCCTTTCAATGCTCACATCTTTGAGCTGACGTACAGCTTTGAAAACATTTTCTGAGTAAAAGCATATCTTGGACACAAAGTAGTGGATGGCTATTTAGTGCTGTTACACAGCTATGGACAAATGATAAATAGTACATCTTGGAAAAAAACGTTGATGTGCTGTGAATTTGAAGCAACAAATCAAGGAAACAGATTAAGGAAAAGGTAATCAATGAAAAGCAAAAAATTAAAAATAGATAAAGGTAATGCTGTTGCTTGCCATGTAGGATTAGTTAGAAGAACTAACTGACGTAGGTAACGGTTAGAGAGGCTGGTGGATAAAATACTGAGATTAGGTTAAAGAGAGAGGCTTGCTGTGAGCTCTTAAAGCTGCCAGTATCACTCAGCAAGGTTTCAGCTTTCTCTGGCTTCTGCTTTTCATGTGCAGAAAATAGGTGCAAGTAATCTTTCCAGTCCTACACAGATACAATGCTTGATGTCAGAAATAGAGACGTCAAAAAGGTTTAAATTTTAAATGTCCTGCATCTGCTACATTAGAGAGTAATCTGAGGATCTAGGTGCTCAGTTTCACATCTGACACTGCCATTAATCTGTTTAGCTGCCTTGAACAGGTCATTTTGTGTCAGGACTCATGTCAGCAAAGCAGAGAAAAATACTCATAAACTGCAATATTCAAAATGTTCAAACTCAAAATATTAGTGCAACTCAGCCCAGTGAAGGGAAGTCTAAATTTAAAGCTCTACTAGGAAGTTCCTGTGTTTGAAAATCTGAACTCGCTTTCACAGATGAGAATGTGATCTGTACTAAGGATGGCTTTTGATTTTCGTGTATCCACATTTTTACTACTAGAAAGCAGAACAGACAAATCTGCAGGTGAAAAATTACTCTTATAAATAACTGAAGCAGGAAACTTCTGTAGGGGTTTCAAGCTTTTATAAAAGCATTTTGGGTTCCACGACAGGGAAGAATCTAAATTAAATTCTTACTTATGTATTGCGAGATATAGTTATTAATTTCTAAGGGCGCTAGAATTTCTCTGTCAAATGGATATCTCATGTTTCACCCCCTCCACTGTTAACCTTTAAATGAACAGGCTTTACTTTGCCTGTTGACAGAGTTTACCTGCAGGAACATCACATTGCTTAGCTGAGGAGTAGTAACATGTACATGTTGAATGTGCTCCTCTATTTTCTTAAACAGACTTTTTTCTCTTTACCAATAACAAACTCTCTTAAACAACTTTCTTAGTGCAGCAGAATCAGAACCCAGCACAGAAGTGCTGATGGTCACTGTCTGAACTCTAGTGCAAAATACTACTTTAAAAAAACGCAACCAAGAAACAATCAAACAAAAAACACACCACAAAGCTCTTAGTAAAGTTATAAAAGAAGAAAAAATACTTGACTTTCTTCTGCATACCTCTAGAGTTTGTTCCACAAGGTACTGTAACAAGACTCAAAATAGAAGACAGAATCTTCTGTAGTTTCTGATCACAGTTTAAAAACAGCATTTAAAATGTGTCAGGCTTTTCTGAATCATACCATCTGCTTCATGATAAATTTAAGCATATTTAATCTTTATTTTTTTAGATCACAAACGTATATTAAAAAATGGTCTCTTTTTTCTTTCCTTAATCATAATATCTTCTGAATTCCAAGGATGCATTTAAATTTATGCAGTTCAGGATAAGCAAGCAGTATTAGAAGGGTGCTGAGTAATATGTCAGGTATAAAGGTTTTTGGATTAAAATTTTGTAGAATGAGCATACAAACATGGTTGTTTTAGATCAGACCCTCTAAGAGATGATTCAGTCATCTTACCCACACGTTGTCTAGCTGCAGCTCAGAAATATTAAATCCTAGCTAGTTGGCAAGATTTGTCAGCCTTTGTATGTCAGCTGTATTTTGAGGTTTCAGATTTGTTGCAAGTGCAGTCTTAAAAAAAAAAAAGAGATGGTGTACAATACCTGAAGAGCAGAGAAGCGTCAAAGGCCTGAATCAATACTCCTATCAAACAGTTTAAGTGAAGCTAATGCCACATAGGAAGGAGAGATTAGTGGACAGAAAAATACCAGTTAATTAAACGTAACTGAAAATCTCATTAGCAAATGTCAAAAATTTTGTGGGTGATCTTACACAAAACCATAGTACAATATAATCAAAAGACTGCTCCTTTTTGGAACTCTTGAGACACTGAAGTTTATGTGTGTTTACATTAGGCATGGTAGAAGAAAAAGGTGAGAGAGTGAAGCAAGACAGTACAGATTTTTGTGCAAATTGTTATTTGGAGTTGAAGGTTTTTCTCTGGTAATTGTCTCCTTCATTAAGCCATGCAGATGAAAGGAATACTGGATTATGTAATTGAACATCAGCACAAGGTCTGTCAGAGAGGATGAACTTTGAGTGCAGCTACTGAAAATAAATCATTTTACCTTGACGTGGTAATACTCTCCTTAAGAGTTACCACGCATGACCTTCCTAATGGCTTGTGGGCTACCATGTTTTAGTGCTGTCACTAAGACAGTTTTCAGGGCAGGAGCACAGCATGCAGCAATTTCCAGTGGGAATCTGGGACTTCTTGTGTGGAGAAAATAAAGGAGAACTTGACTTTTACAGATTTTTTTTTTTTTAATGGCATTGTCATAGCTTGTTGTTTATAGAACAGCAGCAAATCAGAGATTCAGAAAGTGTGTATATCTGGCATGAGGAGTGTCCTGAATGGCAGGACACAGCTCTAGAGCCATTGTCCTCAGCTGTGCTGTTCAGGCACAGCTGGGCAACAGCAGGGGCTTGTGCTCTGGTTTGTTTCAGGACTCCTGTGAGATCCTGTATTATATGAGCTCTGTGAAGGCACAGGAGTTTTGCCATGCTTGTGTTTAGAAGGAAGCTTTGAAAAATACATAGATGGCAGCTATTTTGGGCATTTTTGAAATTCTCTCAAGTCATGCTGCTTCCTGACTACTTCTCTAGTATTCAAGGTCTCTTTGGAAGAATGATGAAAGCAAATGGAGGCCACATTCTTATATGGTGTACAGAGAGTTTAATAGTTTAATTTTGCTCCTTTATTCCAGCATTTGCTCATACTCAGAATAAGGGTAGTTTGTATAGGACACAGTATATTTAAACTTTTCTACATAGATTGAATGAATGATGTTTGTATAAACACATGTGCAAGCTTAGTGATTTGCCCATTCTTATGTGTTATATATATATATATATATATACATACCTGTGTTACAGTTTGAGTCCACTGACACAAGCAATTAAGCCCCATGCCTATATTATTCCATTGTTATTGTTGAGTTGAATGTTCAGTAACTACATTTTAAATTTAGAACCTGGTAAGTTTACTCTTTTTTTTTTTTTTTTTTTTTTTTTTTTTTTAATCATAAACACCTTGATTGTAGCTCCAGAGCTGGCTTGGGAAAGGGTAGGAGCTAACTTGAGTTAAAAGCCTCTATTTTAAAATGTACTGATATGCATGATAGCTTATGGAAGCTATTGCATGCTGAAAATTGAAGCCTATTTAATAATAGTCTTTTCAAATGGGTACAAAGCTTTGAAGATCAGTGTATTCATCTTAGAGTAATTTTCTACAAGGACTTCTAATTCCGCAGGATTAGAGTTGGGCCACAGAAGTCAAATAAACATCTAATATTTTTCTGTCATTCTCACCAGGTTTCCAGAATAAAAATAGGGTTGCAATCCTGGCAGAACTAGACAAGGAGAAGAGAAAGTTACTTATGCAAAACCAGTCTTCCACAAATCACCCTGGAGCCAGGTATTTGATGTTCTTAGACATGTTTGGACATCACTGATTACATCAAGGAAAAAAGCCAAACAGCTAGTGAGCTGTAAACTTACATAAATACTTAACAGAAGTGTTTTCTGACCATCCTTGAAAACAAGGCAGAGGGACATTGCTTTTTAGGAACATATTAGTATTTAAAATTCTTTACATAGCATGACTTTTGGCTTATATAATTTCTATTTGAGAATGAGAGAAGTCGATACGCTTACTCAAGTGTACTAAAGTCTACCATAATGAAAACTCAGGAAGCAGACACTGGGAAAACATTTAATTATTAATCTGAAATGCTCTGGGGAATAGAAGTAGCAGACCATTAGGTTCAGGATTCTGTATGCTTAGGGAAGAACACTTAGCGCAGGAATGAGTTATTCTTGAAACTCCCTATGTGCAAGACAAAGCCAGTTTATGTTACAGCAGATAATCCTGTAAAAGATGCTGTGTCGTAGGGATGATTCTACACCATTAAGTGTAATAATCTAATCTGAATTGAAGGGCTGTTACTGGGATTTCTCCCATACAAGTCAAGAAGATTTTTGTCATAAATCAGTGACTAGAAAATCACACAGTAATTTATGTGGAGAAATTGAGATCCTTAAACTTTGGGGGGTTAGTGTGAACTGAATGCAGTGCCACACTCTCTAGACACAGTGTAACCCGCAACAACTCCAGAAGAGTCAAATACTCTGACTACAGTCTGAGTGCTGCCCATGTCTTTTTTACAAAGAGTTTCCACAGCACTTTTAATTCCTTCATAATGTCAAAAAACATGCAGAATACTTGAAATTGCCTGATGTAGACTTCTGAGTGAGGTAAGAAGTCATTATTAATAACTGTATGTAGTTATTGTTTGAGCAAAATTGTTGGAAAGAAAA
Organism: Argya squamiceps; assembly: GCA_037834095.1. Taxonomy (NCBI): domain Eukaryota; kingdom Metazoa; phylum Chordata; class Aves; order Passeriformes; family Leiothrichidae; genus Argya; species Argya squamiceps. Next base: position 22,531,685 of record JBBMKD010000115.1, read on the forward strand.
TCAGAATATCATACTCTTATGTACAACTCCTGACTCCTGGCAGCAGTGTTTCTGTGCTTCATTATAAGTCTGACAGAGCTTTGGGGAGTGCTTTGTGTTCTCTTTTTTTCTTTAAGGAAATATAACACTGTATTCTAGTGAGCAGAATTAGAATTTTCTAGTTTTGAAGGTGGACATTGGTGGAACCTACAATGCAGCCGTCAGACTCTCTGCTTTGGCACGGTGGGCTGATGTATGATTTTTGAGAAGCTGACAGTTTTTTGATGTTGTGCCAAAGGTCTTGGACCACAGAGTTGTCAGAATTGAGACCACAAAAACTGTGCAAACTTGACCAAAAGAGCTTGATGCACAGCGGTGGTAGGGACAGTGTAAGGGTGAATGAGGTAACTGATTTCCAGCCTTGGCATGTGAAAATCCTGTATCCAAGAACAGAAGACCTCTTGAAAAATGTCAGCTTATGGTGGAGCCTTAAGCATATCTACAGAAGTCATATTGAAAAGTTAGAGAGTACAGATTAAATGCAAATTAAATACCTCCAAAATCACTGAAAATATGGTGTTTTAAATAAATTGAGTAGTACTCTTCTTCGGCAGTGAAACTTATATTAACACCATAAGCAAAAATTTTTCTGAATTGTTAAGCTTTTGTTATGCATTTAGGTATAGATTTGGCTGCAGATCTTTTCATGAGCATGGCTGCTTCTCAAAAACTGATTTACTAAATCAGCTGTTGACATTGAAACTGCTAGTAAAATTCAGTTGATAAATTTGCTCATAATCCTTGTTATTTGTACTTCTGTCTCTGTGATGGGTAAGAGCAGGGTTTTCAGCAGCAGCCTCCAGTGACAATTTGAGAGGTAGGTGAGAATTGTCTTGCAATACAGTTCTAATGGCAGTCCTCACCTGATTTCCATATTACTTATGTAGAGTTGGGGGTGCTTTTTATGTCTTCTATTTGGTTTAAGAAGGCAGACAAGTCCTAAGGTATAAAAGACAAGAAAAACCATCAGTAAATTTTAATTTGAAACCTTATGCTGCACTGAGATAAGCTAAATCAGTTTTAGGTACTCCAAGCTGTTATCAAGGGATCATTATTTCAGTTAACAGCAATAGGAAGCTCCTTTATCACAGGTAGTGAACTGCTTCCCCCGACAAAAGACCAGTTCTTATACTGAAGTCTGCAGAGCTCTTGGTAGTGCTTCTGTTTATCACAGTTGTTCACAGCAGTCACTCGGTGACTGAGTAGTGGTGAAAGCACAAAGCTGCTTTAGAAATTCCTTGCATTGTCTAACACTGCACCCCAGTGGTTTCATTGACTTGAGTGGGACTCAACCCATGGGCAAAATCCACAATAGGCTTCAGGTTTAGTTTGGCAGGAATTGTTTATGGTTGCTTAAATGATACAGCTGTGGTCACTCCATCTACACTTTTTTCTCTTATATTTATAAGTAGTAATTCCAAACAATAGCTGACAATTGTCATGCCATGAGTAAAATGAGAGCTCAGGAAGTCCTGCTATCCATGGCTAGAATGGCAAGAATACATGTTTTGGCTGTGATCTGTGTCATAGCATCTTGTTCTTTCTTGCAGCATTGCACTTGCAAGATCACCTCTGAATAAGGATTTCCGTGATCATGCTGAGCAACAGCACATTGCAGCACAGCAGAAGGCTGCACTGCAGGTGAGCTGATACAGTCAGAGTTCAGCTTGGCTCTGTTTTAGATGTGCATCCCTTCAGAGAGCAGCCCTGCTCCTAGAGATATTGAAAAGACCCCTTTCCTAGGGATTAGGTATCTCACATTTCTGTGTTTGTCATACATGAAGTCTCTTTTGTTATGATGAAGCATGTCCTTGGGCATGGAGAGCTCTGCCCAGCCCCACAGTCATCTCTTTGTGTTTCTGTTGAACTCCCTGAGCTCAGATAGCTCCCCTTGGCCTGCTGGCCCTGCAGGCAGTTCACTGTGCCAGTTACCCTTGATCACTGCAAGGGCACATTGCAGGCTCAGGCTGAATTTGAGATTCACCAGGGCTCTCCCCCAGTGGTGGAGGGAGGGAATATGCAGGACATCTAACTTGCTGGAGTCCAGCCTTTGAACTGGGAAAGGGTATGTAGGATTTCACAAAGGTGTTCCTGAGCCATTCAACAGCTGCCTCCTCAGGTGAACAAGCACATATCTATGTCACATGAGCAGAATCCCGTGTTTGGGAGTGTGTCTGGTGGCACTCCATGTAGCAGCTGACTTGCCAGCTGGTTATGGAAGAGAGGGGAAGTGGAAACATGGCATCTAGGCAAAGAAGAGGAATCAGGAGTTGATTTCCCCACCTCCATGGGGTTGCCTGGAAAGAGCAGCAGAGAATGTCCAAGTTAATTGTCTTGATGGGCCCGGTTCTGATGTGGCTGATCTAAAATGGTGGGTTTGAATCTGACTATCAGAATTAAGGAGCAAACTGGGAGAAATAAATAATTAATGCTGCGGAAACCATGAAATCTTAAATTATGTCAGTGCTGCAGGGAGTTTATGCTTTAACAAATGCTTTTCTCTTTCCAGCACGCACATGCACACTCCTCAGGATACTTCATAACTCAAGACTCTGCATTTGGAAATCTTATTCTTCCTGTCTTACCTCGACTTGAGGCAGAATAAGGAATGTTGTTTGTCTCAGAAATTCAAGATCTGATTTTTGTCCATAGCAGGAGCTATCTGAGCTTTTAATTTCTTTATGTGTCTTAAAACCTATTTTTTTCCGGGTTTTTGCAAATGCCATTCAAGAGTGTGAGCTCTAGTCATGGGGAAATTTTTTATCCTGTATTTCTGTTCCTCTGTTGGGTCAAAGTCAAATGCAACACTTCTCTTGGAGTTCGAAGTGCACAGGGTTTGCTCTTCCCTGTTTCAGTGCTTCCTTTAAATAAATGTCCAAACCAGAGTCACCAAGAGATGCACAATCTGTCAGCATTTGTGTTTCTTTTTCTTATGTACAGATATGATTTTTGTAATGAATAATGAGAATTATTTCTGTCCATCAAAACAGACACGAATTTGTCAAATGCATCAGCCAGTCTTCCTCCCCCACCATCACCTATGCAGGAACATTTCTAGTGTACTGTTTGCCATTGTAGCACCATCTTGTCTCAAGTCCTTAGTTACAGTGTGCCTGCCTCCTACCTTGTTTTGTGAAATACAAAAATGCATTAAAGTGGGAAAAAAGCAAATGTTTCTAACAGTCTTTTTACAGACAAAGAGTCAAAAGTTCTCTGGACATTTCAAATGGAAAGTGTTCTGCAAAGACAATTCCATTTAAAAGGTCAAATTTTTCTAGTCATGCCTTTTTCAAGACTCAGTGTGTTTTATTTTTGTTCACTTTTTTCCTTGGTGTTTTTTATCTGTGGTAAACAATTCCAGCTTCCTGCTGAAAGAGTATCTGTTGATCTTAAGGTGAATTATTTTGGAACTTTGATTGTGCTACCAGGATAAAGTAACTTAGAGGGAAAAATTGTCCTTACATAGACTTTCTTGTATTTCCACAGCTTTGCTTATACAGTTATGCTGCCACATTGATTGCTTTGCCTGTGGAGGCAAGTCTGAGAAAACAGAAAAGAACAGGGAAATTTATGTGAGAACAATAAATCAGAAAGCATCCGTTAAACTGGCGCCCATTTGAAGCAGCGACAAGGACATCCAGGGTATTCTTTTTCTCTGTGCAGGGGATTGTCTGAACCCAGTAGGCACTACTGAACTATCTGTTCATATTTCATAGTTAATATTTGCAGTAATCATGAATACAGAACAATGACCAAGAGGTGGATGCAGGTATGAGGAAAATGCCACTGATTTCATATACCTCAGCTGAGTATAGACCTTTGCAGAAACTGGAGCATAGAGAAACATTTTCAGGAAGGAGAATCTTCAGGACTCAGCCTCGTAGAGCTTAAAGATGTGCAATTTTAACAAGAACTATTCATACCATATGCTTTTTTTTCTGGGTTCTGATGTGATGAGTCATGGGAATGATGATGGTTTTTGTGGGCAGTGGAGAAAGAATTCACTTCTATTTTCAGTGGTTGGCTCTGTGTAGCTTTTCCTTTCTAATTGCCAAGAGTGCATATGAAATTACCTTATGAAATTGTCTTGACTATTCATTATTCTGCAGCGTGAGCTGCATATCTTAGATGCTTTGAAGAAAAAAAATCAAATAGTGTAGAAGAGGCAGCTATGAATCTGTCCAACCTGGAAACACACAAAGGCAAAAAGTGTTAAAGCAGATGCAGCAGAGACCATGGATTTTATATTTCAGTTGAATTTAACATTAAAGGAGCTCTGTGCTAAAAAGTTGAACTACAGAATCTGTCAGTGTCTTTGTACAGACTGGAAAGGATCCAAGCAATGCAACAGTAATCATCCTTCTCCCTTGGAAAGTTATAGTTGCTCCACTGAAGGAGTTAACACTTGTTGGCTGTGTTGTTTTCACCTTAGGTATTGCAAGATCTGCTTTTGGAAATTCAGAGCCTGAGCACAAGAATGAAGGTATTCAAATGGGATAGAGGGAATGAACGCAGTTGTTGTGATATTTTTAAGTTAAAATGTCTCATATCACCAAGACAACTGCAAGGAATAATTTATGTAGATAGGATTAACTGTCAAATTTACTAATTACATGTATGGAAGCACCATATCTTAAAAACGACAGACTCGAACAATTACTGTCAGATGCATCAGTTTGTCTTGCCACTGTTTCTTTCCTACTATTAGTCAGTATTGGACACATTAATCTATCCCTATACAGTAACTTCAGCAAAATCCTTTCTCCTCTTGGAATCACATGTTCAAATTTAAATCATTACTAGTTAGAATACATGTGAACCAGGAAGTGTCTGGGATATCTTGCTTCTGGCAGTAACCACTAAGTTCATCACATGAAAACTGAAGACTTGTAATATAGTGCTGACCTATATACCTCAACACACATGACTCAAGTAATTTTATTTCTTTTGCTACAATAGAAATTGGCCTTTGCACTTGCCACAGGTTGGTGTAGAGTGTGTCAGGGCTGAATGGTGGGGTGGAAGCAGCTCATAGATTGGGCTAACGTGAAACCAGATTTTCTAAGTGATGGCAGAGTTGTAATCTCTCAAGAACAGTAGCTAAAGGGGTCAAAGATGTACTGAAGTACTAAAATAACTGAACCACAGCTTGTTTCTTAGTTCTGTCAACTTTTTCTTCCACTAGACAAGTTTTCTCTTCACATCTTTGTTTTCCAAAGTCACCCACCATTTCCCCACCATTATATGCTCTGGTTTAACTCAAGAAGCTTAGCCTGTAAAACCACATGTGATATCCTACCATATGTGCCCTTACTCTCCCTTTTTCCTTAGTATTTTCATTCTGCTGAGCTCCTAGAAGCACTGATATGAAACTGATCAATAGTACCTGATGTTGTATTGGACTTTATATCAGAACACAAAATACTTCATGAAATGCGATAGTCAAAAGAAATTACACCCCCTGGTGTGGCTTGCCTAGATCTTCCTAATTACTTTGGTGTGCTCAATCAGTTAAAATTGATAAATGCTGCTTTTTCCTTAATGTGTATTCAGCAGTAGACAAGCCAGCTGTAATTTTCTAGTCCTGTGGACACAGCTGGGTAGCACTGTTCACCACAAGGATCCCTGTCTGAGATACTCACTTGGGATTACTCTAGACTTTTATTAAGTCACCTTTGTAACTTAAAGGCCAAAGGCCACGTAGCATCTTGCTGCACAGCAGAGAAGTTAGTGCTCTAACTTCTCTGCTTCAAGGCTTGAAGTATTCTAACTTCAAGGCATGGAGCCTAACTTCAAGTCTCCAAGCCTTGAAGAAGTGCAAGAAGTGCATGGGCTTTTCCCAGCCTCTTTAGAGAAGAGGAAAGTGACAATTATCAACCAGTTTACAGGGAACATGAACTTGAACTGATGGAAGGAAATGCAGACAGTGGCATCTTAAAGAGTGCACAGCTGTTTATGGCTTCTCTTACTGAATCTGCAGTGTTGTGGGGGTAGAGCACAAAGGCTGAAGGAGGGAATGAGCCTAAAACAATGTGGTATGCAGTCACAGACATGAGCAGGCAGTGACTGTCCCAGATAGTCACTGAGTGACTATCTCAGTGCATCCTCTTAAGCATTATGGTAGTTAATTCATTCAAAATCAGGAGAACAGCTGAGAAAGCAACTAGATGTTTCCTGTTGGTCAAATTTATAGCAGTGACAATTCTTCCTGACAAATCAGCTCAAATAGCAAGCCTTCTTGTAGGACAGTCAATCAGTCCTGCTGATTGACTGAAGCTGATTCCCATGTTTTGGGGAACATATGGTAAGCAAAAAGACACATGAATCCTAAGGGAAAAGTTAATAGAAGGCAGCTGGTCTGCTGAATGGACTGTGTGCATAGACACCTCTGAAGGAGGAGGTGGAGAATGAGGGAAGGATTGTCTGACATCCACCTGGAAAAGTCCACCCATCCAGAGCTTTGTGTGCCTGATTTGTGTTTTGCTAACACACTGGGAAAATTCTATAGCACCTGCCAGCAACACCCTTTCATCTGGAAACCTGGTAATCATTGTGTTCTGATACACTTTTGAAGGGCTAAAATACAGAGCTTTCTGTGGTGAAAACTAGTCAGTGAAGTAGTTTTCACATGCTGTTAGGTTAATAGCTTGCTCAGTGAGTTTTTGCATTTGTTGGAAGCACAGAGCTTGCCCCAGGCATTTTATAACAGGACAACACTGTCCTGTTTCCTATTTCTTGCTCTTCATAGAAGGAACCAAATGATACATGTTTCTGGGGAAATGACCTTTACATTCCTTCCTTGAATACAGGTTTTTTAGAAAGAAAAGTTAATGTATTAAATAGAGAAAACCTGATTATTTCAGTGAGACACTATGAAAAATTATGTGAAACTAGTGGTGAGAAAATTATTTTCCTCAGCTATTCCATTCTGCCAGGTTCATTCAGGCATCGAATTATGAAAGGTGGTAACATAGTGGTGGTAACAATCTGTTCCCATTTAAGGCCTCTAATCTGGATACTTTGGTATCAGTGCATGCTTTTTTTTCATGAAGATTTTGTAGGTAGAGTCTGAAAGTTGTTCAAAATCTGCCTGGGAAATACAAGTCACAGGCTTGCATGCCACCTTCACTATACAGGTACACTGCACATATTAGCATATGTGTATAACTGGTTGGTGGTGCAAAAGCTTCAGTAGGAAAAGATGTCTCATTGTAAAAAATATGTGTAGATTTACAGATATTTTTACATCTTCACAGGCTTTTTCAGTGTGTTACTTGAATCCTGACATGAGGCAAAGTTACCGTTACCTTCGTTTTTGCAGATGGAGAAAAATGCTGAGGGGTTCCAGTGCCTGTAGGTACGCTGAAGGCAGTGGAATTGTCAGGATTAACTCCTGGTTAGTCAGCTAGCATGAGGCATCATCTGGAGACTATTGCTCTGCATCCCACGCCAGCAACTGGCTCATCACCCCTTGCTAGAAGGCACAGAGCTCTTGGTTTCTGGTTTGTCTTTGTTTTCATTAATAGCTAGTGCTTTAGCTTTGGTTTGGTTTTCTTTTTCAGATGGTGAAGACAGCAAAGTAAGTCAGAGTTTGGGCCCTTTATGTTTAAAATTTTGAGTAGGAGAGATAGAAACCAAAGGAGAGCAATGTTATACTCCATGTTTGGAAAAAGCTTTCTTTCTTGTGCTTTGTTCTTTGCAACAGTGACCAGATAAAGTTGCCCATTATGCTGGGGTTTAGCTATCACTGCATGGCATAAGTAGAGGTATGTTAGAACATCTCTCTCCCTGGAAGACTGTAGATCATTTTTATCTGCCAGTCAGTGGCCACTTGTGGAAGTAGGAATGGCCAGATGTGGACCCAAGCCAAAGCTGTCTCCATTTTTCTCTGCCAGCAAGAGCTATGCACAGCTGGGTGACAACTGGGGTGGGTCAGAAGGACTGAGTGTTTACAGCCTGTCAGGAAGAGACACACCAAGAGTCATATGTTCTCAAATTCTGCCCAGCAGAGGGCTTGTTTGTCCAGAGAAAGCAAAATGCTGTGCATTGGCCTGTGTAGGACTGGCTGCCTTGCCAGCACCCCTGGCAGTCCCTCTAAGGACCAGGTGGTTTATGTCCCGTCCAAATGAAGGGTTGCTTTGCAACTGCTCTCCATTCTAAGCATAGCCTGCTTCCCTGGACTTTGAGGTTTGCAAAGGCTGAGTTATCCCTCTGTGCTGGGCCTGTGTATATATCCCAGTCCCCCACTCACACAGAGATGGGTGTTGCCAGATTCAGGCCTAATCACTTTCAGTTTAATACCTTGAACTGCTCAGTTTGCTCTGTCTGGAAACAAGCCTGCTTAACCTGTCTGTTTGGAGAGACCATCTTTTTTTGATGGGTTTGTTCATCACCTGACACAGCAGCGTCCTGACATAAGACAGGTTCCTAAGCACAGGAAATCATTAATAGGCACAAATAACTGCTGGTTCAGCCTTTGGTACTGATCTTCCTTTCAGCTAAGCATTGCTAGAGCAATCACAAAAAAAAGTATTTCCATTTATAGTAACATCCCCTCTGCTCCTTTGTACCTTACTCCAGTGATAAATTCAGAGGCAGGGTTTCAGAGATGTTAGTAAGATGTCCTGATCCCTGCAGTACATAAGAAGAGAGTTCAGCAGCACTCACCACAGCTTTCTGGTGATGCAGACATATGTTAAGGATAGCTGGTGATATTCGACCAAGAGTGGAAAGTCCAGAACCTAAAATTATTACTTATCCAAAACTCCACTTCAGTGGTATCCTCCATGTCTTAAGTCGACAAATTGCTTCCTTCAGCATAGTTGAAGACAACTCAGTACAGCAGCAGAGCTCTAAAGCAGACAGAAAACATTCTTATTTCTGTGATTATTACTTTTAGCCTTTCCACACCAGTGTGGTCTGTGATTCTAGCTGGCCTGTTTATTATTCGCTTTTGGTAATTTGTGAGTCTTCTCAGCATTTTCTTAAGACTTTCTAGGGTTACCCCTGTCATGATCTTTTCCTCTGCTAGACACATTCATCTCTCTCAGTTACACTGTGTTGGTTCTCCAGCTCCAGTTCTTCCTTCCCTCCCATTAACGTTCCTTCCTTACAATATCCCTTACCTGAGCTACTTGGTTGTGCTACAGCAAGTGTGCTTTAATGAAGCTCTATTTCAGTACTAAACAAGATGTAATTGCATTTTTTGACAGATGCAAGCAAGACTAGGATCAGAAAGTCCCTCAGAGTATGTTCAGCTGAGAAAGGTCATGACTATTGGATAGCTCAGCATCACCCTAAAGTACTCAGATTCATTGATAGGGAAGTTGGGGGTTTTTTTGCAGCAGTTAAACAGTTCTGTTATTATTGAAGAGTGAAATAGATTGTGCAGAGTTTAGTAAGCTGAGTCTAATGAAATGCTGGCTGATTCCAGCCTGAGCACAAGCCTGATGACATGAGTGAGGGATGCAACCTGATTTTGGTGAAGGCTAGGTAAGCAACAGCAGCACCTGATAAAGCACACATCAAGCTGTCTCAGTCCAGAGCTCTCTAAGGGGACAGGTTAAGGCAAGGGGATGTAAGGCTCCCCTGCTCTAACCCACAGAGACCACCTGCGTCCCACATGTGGTCAGTTCACCACATCATCAGGCTCTGACCCAGTGAAGGCAGTTAATTGGCACAGTCCTCCCAGAAACTTATTTTTGCCACTGGACTGTGGTGTCAAAGAGCCAGAAAAAGAGGGTAAAGTGGATGAGTGGTGACTGGAAAAAGGTTTCTTTTGTGGGCCATGGGGCTGCAAGATGAGATGCCAGTGCGGTCTTGGAACGTGGGTTTGCATTGTGCATATGGGCGCTCCTCAATTCTTTTAGCTCTGGAGAGTTCTTAGTCTCTGCTCCTCTGAGACAGCCTCACACTCCACCTCTTATGCTGGGAAGTGCAAATGTCACCTTAAATACAAGATGATAATTACAGCCAAGTGAGGCTCTAGTTCTCACTTTCCAAGGGAGGCCTTAGGACTTCACAATAGTCTGACTCTGTGCTGATGCTTCTCGGACCATCTGAGAAGGCAACCAGAAACCCCAGAGGTAAGAGTTTACCACACAGGAGCAATCTGTGTGCTGCTCTGTCCAGACCTGGAATGTAAACCTGACCTCACAGCACAGGAAAGTGCCTGGATTCATTCTTGCAAAGGCAGTGCTCTCAGTCTGACTGGATCTTCTTCCCTTGGGATAAATGGTGAAAAAATAATTGGAACCCAAGCTGACCCACAGTTTCACAGAGACCAGATGAGACCTTGACCCTCAAGGTAATAAGGCTGGTTTTGTCCAAACCAGTGAATTCGGTGTCTGTCTGAAGAGGATCAGTTCCAAAGAGGGAGGTTGAGAAAGATGAGTCAGGAAAATGCCTATTCTTTGCTAGTGAGTATTTTTATGCATGGTCAAGACAAGCATAATACCAAACTGGAGGAGGCTTCATCTCCTCTCAGTAGTTCACACCCAAATAGAAGTCATGCAGGACTTTTCCCTCACTCAGAGGACATAAATCTCCATCAGACAGCAATTCACTGCCTCCCAGTTCTGCGATGTTTGTTCAGTATGCAATGTGCATTCCACATAAATATGCCATTATAGATTCATGTAGATATGTCACTGTAGATTTCTTGGTTGCTTGTTGCTTTTGATACAGCAATGAAAGCCAATGCTGCGTGTCCTTCCCCCTCCCTGCCTCTTACCTGTGTTCTTCTTTTCTGTCAGCTATTTCCTACAATATTGGTTTCAAGTGGCAGGAGATCTACCTATGGGATTTCCTAATGCATACAGTATAGTGAAAATTACAGGCTTCTCTTTGACAATCAAATTGATTTCAGAAATATCCCCTTAAGTAATATTTACAGTGAGTAACAAAATACAACTTGCAGATCCCTATAAATATGACAGGTTTTCAAAATCAAGACCATTTTAATGAAGAACAAAGAAAAACACTGATCCATAGCAAGAGTTCTTACTGGTCTGACATATAATGCATTATTTACCAACAGGTGTTAGCTTTCCTTCACCTCATAATGTGGATAATTCATATAATTGGTGGGAATTGTGTCTTTAATTCTTTTGCATTTAGGGACTGGATTTGGAATTGAAAAAACTTTGAAACTCAGATGAAGGAGTAATGATCTTGCTGATTCCAGTTGACTTATGGATTCCAGTCACAAGTGTATCTGTTGAAATATTTTCATCTCATTAGTAGTCAGATGATGATCAACAATTATGCCATAGTGTTCTGCTTTATTCTGACATGGCAGGGGAGAGGTGTTATACAGAACTAGAACAATCAATGTCTGTATATTGGGCATGGTAAACCTCACCAATGTTCTCACAGTGCTGCAATACAGTAGATAACAACCCAGCCATACCTTTGCATTAGAACAGAAGCTGATTGCACATCATCAAATATTGCTCCCCAGCTCTACGCTGTCTTCCAGGTCATGTTTGTTTATGACTTAAAGGCTTGTCACAGCTCCAGCTGAAATGAAGTTTTCCTCTCTAAAGTGGACCAAGCCATAGCTGTAGAAGTTCAGGACAATTGTTTTTATACCTGATCACCAATTTTTGAAAATTACATAATTTGGGTGTCAGACTGAGCATTTGACTTCTGATATAAGCCCCTTCTAAAATCTTTCCACCAGATCTTTCCTTGGAAGACCTGGTAGTGGTGAAGGTGACCACTGCTCCCCAGCTCTTCAGAAGAAAGCAGTATTCATCCCCAAAATGGGACCACAGCATGTTCGGCCTTCATCTGCCCTGTCCTGTCATTCCACTTTTTTCTCTAGTTTGAAAGCAGCTCAACTGCTTTCAAATGATGATGTTCACATCATCATAGAGACTTCTTGGCATGCTGAATGCTGAGAGTGGACAGAGGGCAGAGTTGCTCTGTCTTAGATGCTAAGATGGAAAAACTTCCTGGAAGCCTTTAGTGAAAGAGACAAAAGTAAAATTTTCACAGTGCTCCAGGTTTCTTCTCCAGCTTGGGGATTACAGCTCTGGGGGAGCAGATCCCCACCCTTGGCTCCTCATACCAGACATTCCTCATGCCTCTGACCTGCTGCCAAACCACCAGGCAGAGAAGTGACTTGGCCTCTCTTTGTGTCAGAGCCCTTTTATGCACATGCACTTGTAGAGAAGGCACTATGGGCAGAGCCTGTGCTCATGGGAGATCTGGCCATAACAATCCGTGTTCTGCCTGTTTTCTTGCTTCCTGCTACCATTCTGGCAAAAAATGACCTGTTCTCTGAGCAATTCAATGTCATCAAACTCTATGCCTGCCTGCTCCTGCAAGGTTTGCATATTTGGGTACTGGCTGCAGTATTTCCTCCTGTGGAGAGCAGGGCTATGGGGCTGTCACCTCCCAGGCATCCTGTCCTCCACACCTCTTCCTCATCAACAAGGAAGAAGCAGACATTGAGAGAGCAGCCACCAGACATTCCAGCCTTGCTCAAGACCTTAGGCTTATTCTTCAGCTTTCTCGTGGAAGAGCTGAAGGTGGAGAAAGCAGCCACCGGCATTCTTGAGGATCTGGTCCAAGCCTTGTTGGATAGTGGAGAATGATGTGGGTACAAAGTCAGACCCATCAGTTTTCTTCATGGTGATGTAGAAGTCCTCCAGGGGTTCACTCACCTTCACTGCTGGGTTCTGTAGCAAGAGGAAGGGGAAAGATACGTCAAGGTATTTTCAGAAAGGATATGCGTCACAGGTGGGGAAGACACGTTTTCAGAGTTTTTCTGTGCTCTCTCTGAAGAACCCTGTCTGCAACATCTTTCATGCTTCCCCAGAAATTTGTTTCTTGGCAGCCTTAGGGTTTTGGGAAGATGCTACAATGAAACACTGTGGTATAAGGGGTGTTCAAACAAATCAGATCCATTTTGCTTGCTGGTGCCACTTTTCCACCAGCTGTAGAAATCTAGATTCAGAAGAAAGAAGCCAAATTCCGGGCATTTTTTGAGGGGAATGAAAGTTCCAATGTAGTACTTACAGAAATGGATACTTTTCAGGTGAAGAAGGAAAAGTAGGTGAAGGAGGAGTATGAGGAGACAAAAGAGAAGCAGTAGCAGCTTCTTTTAGCCATGAGATGTCAGTATTGCAATCAGACTGCCAGTCTTGCTTTTGCCTGCCAATGTCTTAGATAAACCTAAGAGAGAAATTCAGTTACAAAAATGTGAGCAGGGTTTTTATACTTTGGATCTTAGTCAAAGTCCTTATATTTGGGGTGATGTTTTTGATGTTTCTTGGAGTTCATTTTTAGAGAAAAGTTCTCAAATGCTCAAGATTACACTTGCTAGCTCTGAAGCAGAAACTGTACCTTGGAGTAACAGCAGGAAATTTTGTCACACGGAGCATGAGACTAAGGTTGTGCACAAGCATTATGTACAAAGAAACCTTACCATCACCCTGGGTTTCTGTCTCAACCATGAAGGAAACAGGGTATAAATTAGAAAAGGTTACAGTTTTATTGAGAGAAACTTGGACATCACAAGGACATAAAGAAGGCTGAAAATCCTTCTCTTTTAAACTTTATGATAACTTAATTTCACCAGAAGGGCTGGCTCCCAGCACTGAAAAAAAGGTATTCTGCTAAGTTTCCTGACCTGGGTGATGTCCATGTAATCTCTGAGTCCTTTGGTCATGCACCAGTATCTCCACACACTGAGAGCACAGGGATAGCTTTGGTGGTGTTGGGGCTCACAGCACTGATACGCAAATACTTGAAGTCATCCTCAGAATTAAATTGTTGAGCTTAGTTGAATATGCTAGAAAACAAATAAAGAAAGCAGATAAAAATAGCTTGTCCAAGTGACACACTGCCACCATTGCTGAGTAGTAGGAACTTAGGTGTTTTTCACAAAATATGAATAACTTAAGAAAGATTATATTTCCCTGGTGATATAATTTAAGAAAGATTATTTCTTAATCTTTCTTTAAGAAAGATTATTTTTTTATATAAAAGATTATTTTATGAATTTATGTGCTGAAAACTCAGAGGCACCAACATGAACTTACCCTACTGTTGCTGAAAAGCTAAAAATGTATTGCCACACAGAGCCAGTAATAGAGAGGGAGTAATACAGCATCATTTGGCTTGCTGTAGAAACCATGGGAGGATGGCAAAGACAAAGTTTTTTTCTTTTTTAATTGACCCTGGCACCAGGGGAAAGCTCTCTCAATTCCTCTGCTGGCTGACACTGTGCTGCCAGTGCATGTCTCCACCACAGGTGTCTGTGCAAGCTGAACAGGCAATGCTAGTCAAGTAGCATTTCCTACCCATACACACTTCCTTCTCACTATTAGGCACAACAAAAACAGACCCTGTTGCTTTAGTGGACCAAAGGCAGGTGCATCATGATGAATACCATGAGTTAAATGAAGACAGGCAGTGTGCATTTCATAAATGGAGAGTTTCAGCCCTATGGGCAGGAACTAAAAGCAGAGGATTGATGGAGAATTTTTATAGATGTTGAGACACTTAATATCCTTTTTGAAAGAGTAATGCATTTTTACAATACCACTATAATTTTATTATGTATACTATACTTTAGAGTCTACTTTTTATGGGGCTGAAACTAATGGGATTGTGCAGCCCAATGAATTTAGCAATGAGAGGCTGTTCTGAATGTCCATGCACTGTGATTCCTACAGTGACTCTCAGGAAAAGGGGAAAGATGGTACCTTCAAGGTCAACAGGAGGGAGATGCTGAATTTCTCCTTCTAACCTTTGATTTTTTGGCCACTACTGACTCTTACTCCAGCCCCAGAGATGTAATGCTGCACGCTGAGAAGGTGTGATTTTAAAAAGAAGTTTATATTGTTGCAGATTTTGCTGTTAATATAGTATATAAAAGGTAAAGGAACTGCATAAACCTAGCTGAAGGAACCACTGCAAGAAAAATTAAGCTGGAAAGTGGAACAGATGAGCCCTACACAGGCTAACAGTGCAAACACATTGTCTAATCCTCTGAGCTCTGGACTCTTCTGTAACAGGAGTCCTCAGTCTGTGGTGTGCACACCTCTGACAGCTCAGGGTCTTCTCCTGAAGACTCCAAGAAAGATTCCTGGAAAAAAGCTACACAGAGAGCACATGTGATAATGCACATTGCTGTGCAAATCTGTCAAGGGACAGAAATCTCATGAACTGCAGGCACCTGCCTCTTCTTCTGCACACTGCAATTAGTCAGTGGACAAAACCAGGACTTCCTTCCGTGTGAAAGGTAGGCTGCAAGCATTTTTTCTAAGCTGTGTTTAAAACCTTGGGTCATGGCAAATGTTCCTCCTCTGTCTGTGTGCAACCTGGCAGGCACTTGATGAGCTATGCATGGTGAGTTATTAGATGGGCAGCTCTGCTAAGAGGCCAGAATGCTCATGGAAATGATGAGCTGCTCTCACCAACAGTCTCCTTGACAAGGGTTTGCCCTTTTGTGCCCTTGAGTCTTGCTACAACCCTCTCACAGCAACTGTTCAGGCACTGCTTGCCCCCTACCCCTTCTCCATAAAGTTTTGTACCTCCCAGGAGGTTTCTCTGCCCAGTCCATGGATCAGTAACATTCAGCCTCACATTTCCCCACAAACTGCTTGCCATCTCATGAGCTGTGACTGGATCACAGTAGCTCATCCAAGGACTACTTCTGAGAGCACCCAGAGCTTTTTTGGAAACAGCCTCCTAAAATCAAGATCCTAAACATACACCAGTTCTCCTGAAAGATACAACAGCTCCAGCCTCACTGATATTTTCACACAGCAATTAATTGCACTTAATTAACTTCTGACAGGCTTTGGTGCAAAAATTATGGTGGTTGTTTCTTGAATCACAGTATTACTCAAGCAATTTATTGAACTGCAACAGGAGAGAGAGACTTAGATTGCTTCTGGCTTCTCAAGGCAAGGTTTATCATGTGCTACGAAATTAAATCCTAGTTCCCACTTTTTCCATATCCCAGATTTTCAAAATTGGCGTGTCTGGTTTGAGCTATGATTCTTGATAGCCCACAGTGACAGCTTCTTATTAGTGCCATTCAATCCTTCATTCAATTCAAACAGTGAGAACAGGGCACATGGGTGGCCATTCAGGAATGCTTCATAGCACATCCACAGTCATGAACATTAAAGTCTGTATCAGTTTTTCCTTTCCTTCCTACTACACACCTTTGTGGCAGAATGTCCCCCTTCCCACTCCCCAACAACTCAGCTGGTGCATATGGATGAGATAACTCAGACCAGGACAAATGCCTGGCAGGGCATCTCTAGCACCAAGAGGGCTGAGACTTCCAGCTGAGAATAAACATCTTGGTCTGGGGAGCAGATGCAGAGAGAGATCAAAATTAAATATCATTGACTGAAAGACACTGGTTTACAATATAAAAGGTACACAAATTTCCACAGAAACAGGAGCTTCCTACACACTCCCTGGAAATGTGCAGGACTTCTCCCACAAAGTTTGGACACATCTCAATGGATAGTTTTCCAGAAACTGAGAGGAAGTGTCTTATGTATGCCCCATTAGAAACTGGATGGCAAGATGCACTGAATCCTAATCTAGACTATTTCTTTCTAGCTGAAATACAGGTACCTCACTGTCATGCTGTATTGTTTATTTACTAGTAGTGTTTCTTTGCTTATCCTGTGTAGTAAGTCATCTGTAAAGTCTTATGACTGTTAAATTTGTGTCTTTCAAATAAATAATTCACTTTGTAATAGACCTAATCAACCATTATTAAAAACTTGCAATGAGAGTGGGCTTTGGGGTGCTGACCACTTCAGTAAAAGTACTGTCTACTGCCAAAGGCCTGGGGAAAGACAGAAACTTGTTAGAAACTCCCCTCTCCATTCATAACAACCTTGTCCTTATAAACAACAAAAAATAGCATTAATTGCTCTAGGGCTTGGCTGTGTAGTGAGATCAGAAAATGATGGCTGCTGCAAGCAGCGTGCAGCTCTAATGCTTGCAGAAAAGCAGTCTTAGCCTAACAAAATAAAACTGAAATGAAATTATGGTTTTGTGATGGCAAGCATGTGTCAGCTACCATCTGTAAGGGTGTTCTATCACCAGAAGGCTGGAATAAGAATTATCTTGCTTTCAACTCCTCCAGGAAATATAGCATCCTTGTTTCTGGGGTTTTGGGGGTTTTTTGATTGTTGTTGTCCTGTTTGTTTGGGGGTTTTTTGTTGTTGGTTTGGTTTTTTGTTGTTGATTTGGTTTGTTGTTTTAATTGGCATAAATTGCTTTTTTCTGGTCCTGAAGAAAACAGTTTAACCCTTTCATTCTTGGATAGTGTGGAGGTGTCCTGGAAAGACTGGGATCTTTGTTCAACACCACACCAGCTCATGGGCTCTGTTTAAAGATAAGGGTATTCCCATCCTGCCTTCATCACTGACTTCAGTGGCTGCACACCAAACCACAAGGCTCTTTGCCCAGCATTGCCTGTCAGGAGCCAGATGATGCTCCAAGTGTTTGAAATTATGTCTGAACACCTCATGGAGTACTTGGACTACTGTTGGAGCATCACCAGGACATACTAAAAAAACCACACCCTTACTGAGTGTACACAGTTCTTACTGGGACCTGTCAGACAGAATTTGGAAAAGCATTAAGCAGCCAGGAGCATGTGTCCTCTAGCCAGAAGACCCATGCAATCACTAGTTCTCTGTGTTATAATCACATCAGCACTAGGTGGGGTTCTAGATCAGGTCCCACAAGAATTTTTATGTGTGTAAATGACAGGCTGCCTGTGCAAACCCAGTGCTACTGTAGGTACATGAGTAACTGATAAAGGAGGAGATCTTGCACCTAAATCTGAGTCCTGCTCCCTCACCCCTAGAATGCCTTTTGCCTCCCTCTTCCTGGATTTTCCTGGAGGGTTCATTTTCTAACCACACTTCAGGGGATGCGGGCTAGCCATGTGAACACACAGGACCTGACCTTCATTACCTTCAGTAAGGCAGGTTCCCTTGGAAAAGTTATCTCTGTTTTTTGTTCAGCTGATGCCATACTCATGGCAAAAACCCTGCAAAATCACACAACACTGCCATTTGTGCAGGCACAAGCCTTCTTGCCAAACTTCTGTCACTGAGATGATACAGGAAGAAAACAATTATATTTTCTTGCCAAAACACACACACACCCTGCATCTATGCAGACAACTGTGCTATTATCTGATGGCGGGTGTGTGCTCCATGCCAGACCATTTAAGTTGAAATGCACATGGTAAATGTCTGGACACCTAATGCTCTGCTCCATGCTGATGCCAGGAGTTGCACTGTGCATGTGTTGGGTGAGGAAAGAAGAGGAGAGTTGCCAGATGAGCTAATAAGCTGCCATCAAAACTAGATCTCAGCTCTGACGTCTCTTCCCATCTCTGCATGCTTCTTCTAGAGCAAAGGCAGTTCCTCATGCAGAGCCTGTCGCTGTTCATAATGGAAATCAGTCACCTGCTCAGTGGCACAACATCAGAGAAAACAGTGTCTATATTCATACTCCCTCTGTGGAGGCAAACATACTAATCTCCCCCCACAACTACTCTAAATAAAGAAGATAAAGATATCTGCAGTATCTGGAAGTTCTTAAAATCCACAGATTCTGCTCATCTTTAACCTATCTTTTACTAATTTTTGTGCTAGCACATGCAGCAAAGACACTGACACACACAACAGGCTCCTGGCAAATCCCACTGTTATCCAGAAAGAACAAGGATTTTAGATGCTGTTTAGAGGCCACCCAGCTCTCATTGGGTGAGCCTGGACACACTTCCTGCTGGCCTGCAAGCATCAGGGGCCTGATGCAGCACCAAGTGGTCTGACCAGTTTCTGGTCTGCCAAATACTTTCATTACCACTTTTTACAACTTGTAAACAGAGCTGTCTCCAGAAGGAGCTCCACACCCATGAAGAACACAGATGCTGTGGAGAGGTGACCCCCACAGCAGATGGCATTGCAGAGGAGGATACAGCTTAGCTCTTGTTTTTGTAGCATGGACAGTATTTGGCTGCTCAATCATTTCCATGCAACCCTTTCCACACAAGAACTTCTGGGCACCCTGAGTCTTCAGGGACATTTCTGAGTGTCCCTCACCAAGGTCCAGACACACAGAAATCTCCCTCTAACAGCAGATGAATGGCATCATCTTGTATGATAGAGTTAATGGTTCCATGGCTAGTGGCATCCTATCTCCTCAGCGCTCTATGCTTCTGCCTGCCTTTCCCTAGGTACACATTTGAAGCACATTTTTTCTCCAGTCCTGTTTCATTTACCATTTTGCATGGTGTGGTGGTTTAAAAATAGCTGGGAAGGAAATTCCAAATAAGCTGTTCCCATTCCCCCCACTCCTATTCCAGTGAGAGAGGAACAAAGGCAGATACGGGTTGAGATAACAATTTACTGAAAACAAACAGCAACAAAATAAGAAACACAGAAAAACAGCACAATACTAATAACAAAAGTATGCCAAAGAGAAGGTGCTTTACACACAAAAGGTGTTCACCACCTCAACTCTGTGTGCTTGGATGCTGAGACAAAGACAAGATGGCAGATGCTCTCCCAGATGTTCTCAGTTCCTGAGAGACTGAAAATAATTGATGGACAAACCTCCCAAAAGCTGGAATAGTCTGTGTTGTGTCGCCTGACTTCGACTGCTGGGCTCAACTGCGCTCAGCTGTGCTTGGTGCCATCATCTTGGCTTGGGTCTTTTCCTCTGGGCTCAGCTGGGCTCAGGCTCAGCCTTGCCTCCATTCACCATGGCTCTTCCTGCACTGTCGCCGCGGTGCTCTGCTGAGCGGAGATGTGCTTGCCGCTTGGAGATGCATTCTTCCTGGGGGACAGGAGGGGGCAGGGCTTGGCAGAACAGGGACAAAGTCTGCAGCACTGGTCCCGGATCTTTACTGAGGAAGAAAGAGAGCAAAACAGTGCTGCTTCTGCTTCTGCTTCTCCCACCAAAGCCACAGCCCAGTGACGATGGGGATGGTAGAGAATAGCAGCCCAGCCATGCCCACAGGCTCCACCCCTTCTCAGTCCCCACAAGCAAAACTAGGAGACATGGCAATAAGTGCAACTAAAAGGTATTGCTAGTACATTAGGAGTTTTTAGGTGAATAATCATAGAATCATAGAAATGTTTGTGTTGGAAGGGACCTTAGAGATCATCTAGTTCCAATTCTCTGCCATGGACAGGGGCACCTTCCACTGGACCAGGTTGCTCAAAGCCCCACCCAACCTGGCCTTGGACCAGAGATGGAGTATCCACAGCTTCTATGTGCAACCTGTGCCAGTGTCTCACCATCCTCACAGCAAAGGATTTCTTCCTCATATCTAAACTAAATACCCTGTTTTGGTTTAAAGGCATTCCCCCTTATCCTATCCTCCCACGTCCTTGTAAAAAGTTTCTCTCCAGCTCTCTATTAGAACCCATTTAGGTACTGGAAGACACCTATAGAATCTCCCCAAAGCATTCTCCTTTCCAGGCTGAACAGACCTAACCATCTCAGCCTATCCTTGTAGAAAGGTGTTCCAACCCTCTGATCATTGTCATGGCTCTTCTCTGGATGAGCTCCATTAGGTCATCTTTCTTATGCTAGGGACCCCAGAGCTGACAGTAGTGTTCCAGGTAGGGTTTCACCAGAGCACAGGAGAGCAGAGCAGAGGGGCACAATCCCCTCCCTCCCTTGCTGCCCACACTGCTTTGGATGCAGCCCAGGACATGTTTGGCTTTCTGGGCTGTGAGTGCTCATGGCTGGGTCATGTCCAGCCTCTCATCCACCAGCACCCCAAGTCCTTCCAGCAGGGCTGCTCTCAATCCATTCTCTGCCCAGCCTGTGTTTGTCCTTGGGATTGCCCCAGCCCAGGTGCAGCATCTTGCACTTGGCCTTGTTTAGCTTCATGCATGAGCCCATGCCTCAGGTATCCCTGCCCTCCATAGTGTCAACTGCACCACACAGCTCAATGTTGTCAGCAAGTTTGCTGAGGGTTTTCTCAATCCCACTGCCCACATCACTGACAAAAATGTTAAACTGCATTGGTCGAAATACCTGTCCCTGAGGAACTCCACTCGCATCATCCTATATGCAGGATTTTGTCTTAAAGCTCCTCCAGATGTCATTTCCTTATCGTTTTTAGAGAAGTAGCAATAAGCATCTCATGTGCCGCCAGTCTTGCATGTGCATTCTCTTCCGGTAGGAATTTGGACCTTGGAACAGTGTCCACACACAGATAGCCTCATTTTCTTTTACATAGCTATCTTACTTAGCATCTTTTTTTGTTTCTTTCCAATCAGTCTTCTTGAAAGATACCAGTAGTGAAGGTTGCAACGCAGTAAGCCACCAGGCTACAACACAAAGAAATGTTGTGGATCCTTTGTGGAATAGCTGCCTTCTTCCATTTCTCTTTGGTGCATACTGCAAAGCAGGTCACCAGCGAATTACAGACCCCACTTCGCCACCTTTATCTGAAGAGGCAACATGCCACAGTGTCCCTCAGCAACTTCTGCATCAATTGCAGTCATGATACCCTTCAGCAACACCGTGAACACAATGTTCAGATATATTTAGCCACAACTGAGCTCAGAAGATTTTTGTGAGACCACCCTGGGGAAGCACTCCAGATTTCCTAAGCCAAATTCCTCAGTTCTGCTTCCCCTGCTACACCAAAGGCCTGCATAGTGCAAGACTGTACCCAGCATGTGCACACTGTTGCTGGTTATCCAGCCATTCCACTGGCTGTGTGGGCATGGCAGTTCTCAAAGTAGCAATCTAAGTTAATTAGTGTACAAAGGGAAAAGTGAAAGCAGCTCAGTTACCAGAATTTTGCCCATTTGCTTACCTGAATCTGCATTAAACACCTTAACCATTAACCACCCACTGCATACTTGCTTTTAGACCAACAGAAGCTCATTAACTTAAACCTCTGTGAAGACAGTTTAATCCAAGAGATAAAGTTTAATCCAACTGGTTTACTTGCATGTGTAACAGACAGCAAAAGCACCTGGTAGCCCCTGGCCATCACCTGTTCATACCTCACTTGCCTGTGAAGGCCTTAATCCAAAGGCCTTCCTTTCTTCCTTCCACTTGTTACTGGGACAACAGCAGGATCTTTGACAGGATACTTTTTACATGTTTCTGTGCTGAGCACAGTCCAGCTACTAGCACCAAGCATCAGGAAGGGATGTTTTTAGCAGAATTTGCCAGGTGATGGAAATGCATTCCCAAAATACCAGGTGAAAAGCATGTTCCTCTATACCTCAGCCATGGTGTCACTTATCTCTTACTATCCTGTACTATCCTGCATTGATGTCCTAAAAACAACATACATTGCAGTTCCCTAGATGCCACTTTTCAGGGGGATTTGGCTTTTTCCTCTTTCTCATGTTCCTTTGGCAGAACTCAAGGTACTCTGACCTTCTCCAACTGGGATGCTTCACTTTCACAATATAGGGGCTTTATTAGCTTTAGTTTTCTGGTCCTTACATTTTAAAATCTCTTGAACAGAAAAAATTCATATCTGACAAGCCTGTATTAAAAGATGCATATTCTTGGATTCATACTTTATTCGAGACGCACTTTAAAACAAAACAACGTGGAGAGCAGACCTTATGGCTGAAATTCTGCATGCAAAATAAATAATTTCAGGCCAAATTGTGCCTTAGAATTGAGGTTCGGGAAAATGACTTCCAGCTCTCTAAAATGGCTCTAAGAATGTAGGCTTTTAGTCCTACTATACTGAGATTAAATGAGCACATGGTTCAAGTCACGCTTTCTTTTAAGTACATTCCTGAGTAGGGAAGGACTTACTTAAGCAATTGCTTAAATGTTTTCCTGAAACACAACTCCAGAAGTTAGGAGGGTATGACAGCACCTACTTCTTGGTCAGCCAATTTGTACTCTGCTAATCAACACGCAGCACAGGTGCACAGGAACTCCCTAGCTATGCAGATACTCAAAAAACATGAGACACAGGTTGTGCTTTCTTTTTACAACATGCTTTGAAATGCCACATAAATTGTTTTCACTTGATTAAAGAAAAGAGTCAACTTTGCAGAAAGCAATTTATTAAATACAAGAGACTTGGTTGCTACACCTAATTACAGACAAAATACTGTGAATAAAGCATGCACTTATAACAGACATCAATGACTATTTTGACTTATTTTAAATGGTCTTTATTTCTGTAAGTTAAGGCTGTACCAATACAAATTTTAAAAATCAAAAATACAAAGTCACACTACAATAGTAGCAAACATTGTACAGACACTGAAACCAATCTCTAATGCAGCAGAACCAGACTTCTTGAAGATTACCATAAGAGACTAAAAATGGTGATGAAGTGCAATAAAGATCAGAATATCTCTGGAATTTGCAGACCAGTAACAGTGAATGTCATACTCCAATTAGCACAAATTGAATGAATTCTTTTCAAAAGCCTAATTATTTGACAACTAAGCAAGAGAGAAAACTCAAAAATACGATTTTAAAAAAACCTTCTTGGTCTCTTTACTTTCTTCTTATTGAGGGCACTTTTGTACTCAAATACTTAAAAAACGTTTTTCAAGAAGACATTGTGGCAGACAACAGTACAACACACATTTGTTACTCTATCCCCATTTAAAAATAGTGGAATGTCTTGAAGAAGAAAAATACATCACAACAACAACAACAAAAAAAACAAACCCCAGTTCTCAACTGACACAAGTGACAGACAATTTTGTTGACCATATCGGTCTTCACCAGTGAAGGACCTTACCCTGTATGAAGTTGGCTTCTTAAAAATACTCTGCAGGCATGGCAATGTGACAATTCACATGGGTCAAAACTTATCCAGCTGATGAGTAAAAAAAAATTACCAAGCCCTGGAAACCCCACTGGGGAGCTGAGGCTCAAAGTAGGTTATTAAATCCTTCTTCATTTACAGCCACAAAGCCTTTTGGCTTGTTTTTCTCAAGTTGCTTTGCAAGTACAGAAATAGGGTAATTTGAGGACAGTGGGGTCAAACAGTTAACTGAAAATGGACTAGTTGACAATATTGCTCACATTTTCAGAAAATGATCCAGTAATCTCCCCCTTCCCCCCAGATTTCTAGATTTGCAAAGCTTAATGCATTAAAATGCATCAAAATACTTCTCCCTAATAAACTGCTGTTTATATAATCTTCTAAATGCAGGCGCAAGAGATCTCTGTAAGAAGGTGCCCCGTGTACAGGCAACTGCATATGGAGTGGAAGATACATAGCACTCCTCATGCTAAAATCTCTGCCCTAAATAGCTGATTGCAGCTGGGGCTTGCAAGTGGGATCTAAAAAAAGCTAGGTCCCAAATTCCACTGGGGTTAGGATGGGTAATTCTTTCCTGGGTCCTTTCAGCAGCATGGGCTAAGGTACATTTAAAAGGAAAAAGGAAAGCTGGACCTGCAATATAATGCACATCAGACAAAATGCAATTACAGGACTAACAATATGTACACTGAAGGAATCACTGCGATTGGAAGGTGGTATCTAAACCAGCATACCATTAAAATAATCTGGTTTGCATCTTGAAACAGATGAATTGTGGTGAAAAGCAAACAAATACAACTAGAGACTGACATGCCACAGGTAGCAGGCTAGATCAGGTCCACACCTATAGAACTCTTACTGCATTTTCAGTGTGCAAAGTGGGAATAAAGGGTGTTGATGGCTTTTCTGACTCAAATCTAAGCTGGAGATAATGCAGATACACCTAGATTCACAATGGAAAAAAAGAAGATGGGGGAAAAACAGCTACTGTGTTGCAGGAATCTCACTCTGGTTTTTTTGGCAAATTAGGCCAACACATAGAAAGACAAATTGGTAAAACAATTAGTGCCACGGTGAGACCACTGAGTCTCTAATCTACCCATAAATTGAAGAAATGTCGGATATAAGACCATGCCTTGAATACTTAATATTAGGGCCATATAGGCAGGAGTTCTGTGGAGTGAAAGCTCTTCACTCATACTAGTGGAAGCACATGTTCATGTGTAAATGGTTACTAAACAACCAAAACAATGGAGAACCACACTGTAACTGGTCCCAGCTGGCTCCTCGTCTGGTAAAACAAGTCTGAAGAAGCTGCCAGTTTTTAAAGGACAATTATAAGACCTTACATTTCTGAAGAAAGACCTGTTTCCCCCAACTGACAGAAACTGAGGTGCTTCCAAAGACTTCTCAGCATTCTATCACTTGTGGAAGGTTTTAATCTTCAGCTGGGGTTGTTAAATTCATCAGGTTTTGGGGGACTAGCTTGCAGCCTACTACACAGGATGATTTTCAGTGTATTCTGTATGCTTTCTTTAATATTGCTTTTTGTAAATTTCCTGGGTATCACTAAAAGGAACAACTACATTGAAAATTTTGGCATAAACATTATCTTTTGGAAGTGTTCTACATCACAAGGGCTGTCAATTTTCCTGCTTGGAGACAGATTACTTCAGACCAACCCTTGTTAGGATGAACTCAATGTACTCTTATTTTCCCCAGTCATGCAGTTTTTCTCATAACTTATTACTTTGATTTGAAAAGTCTTTTCAAGATGGCTTTCATGTCTCAATAGAGATGGAAAACTGATGACCAATCTCTTCTTTTTTTCCATAAAAAATACTATCTTAAAGACCAACCTAGGTACAGTGAACCATGCCTGGTGCCTGGGAAATCCACCAGAGGTGAGTATCTCACATTTCTCTTTTGCCTGTTTGCTGTATGAGTACAGTATGATAGATACAATTTCAGCCTGTCAAAATCTTACAAAGATCAAAATGAATGCATATGCTTGTGTGCATTTGCAATACTGTCAGATTTTAGGCAGAGGATAGAAGAGGAACTGAAAACGCAATGTCAGAATTTTGATAAACAGGACTTGTTTGCCATGGGAGCAGTTGGAAAGGAAAAGACCAAGAATCCTAGGCTTGACTTTCATCCAAGTCTCATTTGGCAGCAAGGTGTGGCTTCCACAGAGGCAGAGTGGAGACGAATCCACCACTTCACCAGGCTGACACTTGTTTACAAGAGCCAGCTCACAACTGCTATGAGAGCTAACAGTTTCTTATGGTGTTTTAGCATGCTCCAAAATTACTTGAGCAGGCCTGGCTACTCATTACATCCAATACCAATGGGAACATTTGGGTGTTACACATTCCCTTACATCCCTCACTGTCGGCAGACTGCTGCTGAAGGAGGTGTGGCAGGAGAAGGAGGCTTCTTTTCAGCCCTATTAAACGTTTTTCAAATTAAAATCAATGAGAAGACACTTTAAAGAAAGATGGAGAGTTAAATATTATTTTCTTCCTTTTAAGCTTCAAGCTGGTAAGTGATCATCTGTGCAGACAAGATACTAGAAATCTGGCACATCCCATCTACCATAACATATTGATTCCTTCTACAGAAGGTACTGAATACTGGCATAAACCAAGAAATGATCAGCAGAATGTAGTTTTAGCACGACACAGAAAAATGCTGCTAATTGGAACAGCTTCATAGTTCAATTTTCACTTACCTAAAATGGTGGTGATTATAGCAGCAATGGTTAGGATTTTTACAAGTACTACATAAACATCTTGAAAACATGCAAAATTTCAAGAGCAACATCACTGAATCACACAATGCATAGAATTATTATTATTATTATTATTATTATTATGCAAGACAGTGTAATCTTTTTAATAAACAAAATATTTTTTAAAAACCTAGTTTTTACAAACTGTTCTTAAAAGAAGTTGAAGTCAGTGAGTGAGTGTTAGCCTTTTAGAAGTTTAACTCTAAGAATGAATTGGTCACTATGGAGAATTCAGAGTTAGGTGAAAATTTAGTTATACTTAAACAAAACACATTTCTCAACTGCTGTTTTGGAAGAAACTGTGCTAATCTTGTCAATTTACAAAATGGCAAAAAATACGTTCACATTCAAAGATTAGAGAGATTAAGCACTGCATGCAGGGAAAGACAAAATCCTAGCACTGCTCACCGTGAGACCACAGGCTGTCATAGCAAAAATGCTTTTCAAAGGCAGAGTTAAAGCCTGCAGATAATTAAAACAAATGGAAAAGATTTTCTAATTCTGGTGTAAAACAAAGTAGGATATTAACGGATAGGGATTACACTTCCCTTCTTTAGAAAGAAGGACAAAAACTTCCATTGTGTTTGCCAGGCTTTCCAGTGCCTTTCCACTGCCTTTCATTGCACTTGGATATTCTGCCACTTTTTTCTGGTGTTGAGTAGCTGGTCTGCATGGGCAGGTCTCAAGATGAACCCTGAGATGGATGGGCCACATAGACAAAAACAAGCACTGACAACACATTGGCCAAGTGATGTCCTCTCCTGCACACTCATTTCCAGTGGGGCTAGTCATGTGCTTGGGGGGAAAGTGCAGGAAAAGCCTGAGCTTGTTGGAAGCAGAGGCATGGACATGCATTTCTCACAGCACTTTACAGAAATGGCACTAAATTCTCCCTGGCAGCAGCGCCACCCAGCTTGCAGATACTGCCAAAAATAGGTGCAAACTCAGGTTCTCACCATTTCCTCCCCTGACAGCTTTCAGATTTCATTAGGACATTTCATTTCACATTTTGTCTGCACATCTCTGAATGCCTTGGATACTTCTGCACCTGCGTTTCACATCCATGCACCCAGCCTTGTGCAGAGGAACCCAGTCTTTCAAGCTGCTTACAGAGAAAGCTCCTGAAGAAGGCAAAGCTTCCAAGATCTGAATTGTAAGCACCAGGCAGAAAACAAAGGTCTCCACAAAGCGACTGACGCTGCAATCATTGTTCAGTGCACCTTCAGCCTCAGAGACACTAGGATATTTGTCTCCATACACAAAAGTTATCAAAATCAATTTGAAGCCATTCAGTATTGATCCTTGCCTTCTATATCCGCCATTGAAGATAGTGAGGCTGTGTCTCCTCCATTGGTTTGTTTTCAGGCTGGAAATTTACACAGAGTAAGTGAATTAAATGTGTGATAGTGGAAGAGTAAGAGGAATTCAAGCAGGACCAATGTGGAGCAGACTGCCTATGTAGGCCAGCTGAAAACATGCTATAATGGTAACAACAGTGGTCTCAACAAGCAGATCAAATTTTAGGCATGAGGAATGTCAGAGAATTTTATTTGTTCATTAAACCCCCCCCCCCCCCCCCAAAATCCCAAACAAACAAAAACCATAACACACAAACAAAAAAAACCCCAGCTGAAGTGGCAAAGATAGTATCTGTTTAATTAATTAATTAATTTTAAGCATTCAGTCTTCCATTTTTTCCTAAACATTTTTGCATTTTCTTGATGTTTTTCCCTTCACTTCACTATCATGTTATTTTCTTGACAGACTGTATCAAACAGTAATAACCAAAAAGAACTCACTAATGGATTCCTACAGCTTTGTTTAAAAAAGCTAAACACCTCTTCTCATTCTAACTGAAACTACCCCACTGAATTTCAAAGATAGCACCTACCTTAAATGCTACCAGTACCTTAAATGCTGTGAAAGAAATCTCTCTTAGTTACAAAAGATCAGATTGAAATCTGAAATGGTACTGGTTTTCTTCAGGTAGTGATAAATGCTGTCTAATGAATGCTGAGCACAAGAATAAAAAATTAGCCAAAAGCATCCTAATATCTTTGAAACAGTAAGTCCATTTTTTAATCCACAGAGAACTCATTTAGTGGCATTCGTATAATAAAATAAATGGAATTTTGTGTGCATTATCAACTACGATTAACCAATTGAGTGAGAGAAGAGAGGAAATAAATTAATTTCTTGAGAGAGATCCATCAGTTCATGTAACAAGAAAATTTTGTGGCAAACTCATCTTTTCCCACATCACATTAGGAATTAAAGCTTTAGACATTGCCACTGCTTCAAATATGTTCCACTTGAGAGGATAGTGCCAAACTTCAACAAGCTCAGAGGTGTCTCTGGGCTGTGGGGCTTCACAGTTTTGCAGCATTTTACCACTGTAAACGCCTCTCTGCTGCTTCCAGGAAGAATCTAGGTGCTGAAGAACAACAGCAACAAGGCTTTGCAGGGCATCAGCCACAGTACAGTGGGGAGGAACAGCCTGGAACCTGGAGTGCAGGAGTGCAGCTGGAATCAGTGCAACCATGCAGCTCACTGGGGGCTCAGAGAAAGCCAACTTGTCCTCAGAAGGGCTACTCCCTCGCCGGATGTAGTTACACTCCTGTGAAAGAAGTGGAGCACTGATGTCCCTGGGGACCCTTAGCTTTCCAAAACCATTGAAGAGAGCAGCACAGCCTCACGAGTTTTTCCTATGCTGTCCTTTGGAAAGTATCACCATTTAGTTGTGCTTAAGGCTTTCTCCCTTCTTGGCTTGCAGATGCCCAGCAGTGCCCTTGAAAAGCTGCCCTTGGCCTCTCTGGTTTTGGAGAATCATGCTGGCTCTGCACAGAGCAAACAAGACAGCTGGGAGACACCAGCTATTATGGCATACCCAACCACCAAGATATGGCTCAGTGCATGGGGACCATCACCAGAAATTACAGTTCTAAGTTTCTGTCTAGGAATATAACCATACTTTATGATGGATGGTCTCCTCTCTCCACTGTTCCTCAGCACTGAATGTGGATTCAGCACACACAGGAAAGCAGAGAAGTGAGAGAAAATACATCCTTCCCCTTAAGAACAAGGACAGCAAAGGAGCTGCCTCTTCATGGTGACATTTAGCAAAGAACCCTCATGAAGAAGAGCAGACCCATTTCCTGCCATGTTTCATAGTGAGAAGTCCTTTCCTATCCTAACCCAGAGGGATGAACTGGCTCATCTCAGGCAAATAAAAAGACAATTCTGCATCCTATAGGTTCTCTTTTTTAACATACATTCACACTGCCTCTGGAAGTTCAGGGCGCTGGATGGGTCCTAATGCCCTGTTGTTCACACCATGAGATGAACTCCTCTCCATGACAGAGGGAGCCAAAAGTTGCATTCTGTTGAGGACCGGTCATCTCAGTCCTATCTGTCAGTCCATG
Organism: Argya squamiceps; assembly: GCA_037834095.1. Taxonomy (NCBI): domain Eukaryota; kingdom Metazoa; phylum Chordata; class Aves; order Passeriformes; family Leiothrichidae; genus Argya; species Argya squamiceps. The sequence continues at coordinate 22,561,731 of JBBMKD010000115.1, forward strand.
ATGTCAGTGGAGGGCCACACAGCACACAGACGTGGGCCTGGTCCTCTGCACAGCAGTAAATTTAGTTTCATTTCATGACTTGAAAGCCTCTCACAAAATGCAGAAGAGGAAAGGAGAGTGCTTCTAGCATGAGAGATGCAAACCTTCAGAGTGCTCACACAGAGTATCCCACAACCCCACATATCCCTTTCGTGGTGGTCTGCCCTGCTTTATCCCCAAAGCACAAGGTCACTTGATGGGCAGGGCTCCCAGCCAAGAGCAGCCCTGCACAAAGCAGTCCTCCTGCCCACAGTGCAGACACCAGGAAGGAGGAATATTTGAGGATCAGGAATGGTGAGAGGAGTGGTGCTGTTGGGGTTGGGGAAGATCAGTCAATCACAATCTTTTGCAGCTAAATGTCAGACGGAATGATCAGCACATGCACCACATGTGCTAGTCAGGTCATCAATGCATTTATGGGATGTACATAGACATGATGACAAGAAAGGGTAAAATATGAGTTGAACAGGAGGAAACCTAGTGCAACAGGAGTCTCTGTTTCCTTTAAGGCTGTCTAAGTCCTTAGGGCAGCTGGGCTCTAGAGTGACACAGCACCTGCTCTTTCTGATCCCCATCTTACCACCCCACATCGCTTGCACAAACAGCAGAACAAGATTCAGTCACAAACATCTAAGACACAAACACAAAAAAGTACAACATCACTTGTGTGTCATTCTCTACACAGCTTTCTAAGAGGGCAACAATGTTGTAGAGACTGAGTATCAGTCCATAGCAGCTTCTAAAAGCAGTTTGAGAATATTGATACTCTTCATGAAGGAGAACATGCAGCAGGGACACAGATTCCATTGTTAGATTGTCCTCTATGTCAGTAGCCCGTATGCTGCTATCATAGAATTATTGCATTATGCAAGTGAACACAGTATGAGCTGTTATCTTAGACATCCCTTGGAATTTAGTTTACAGTGTAGTTCATGACCGTATTTCATTCTCCTGCACTTAAAAATACATTTTGTTGCATAAGTACATTTTTGAAAATAAAACAGGCAGTTTGCGGGCATCACAGACTTCACTTCCAAATAACTGCATGAAGACATTGTGCAAAACCACAATATTACAAATACATGCATGGATGACTAAAAACACCAGAGTTTACACCATCCAAAGTGTCCACAGCTCTGCCCATTGACATGTGCAATCATGTGGACAGATCCAAATGCATGTATTGTGCGCCGCTGCATCCAGATCAGTCCAGTGACATCCACATATAATCCCCATGTTTGACTCTTATTGTGGTGTCCTGAGAAGGCCACGTGGGAAAGTCAGCACTAAAGTTGGTGCAGACGCCTTTGCACTGTGTAGGCCTATGCTTTGGCACTCAGCCTCTTTAAGTTCAAGGCTAAATTTTGCTTTTGGTAGCACTGAGCAAATCTTCCAAAAGCCAGTATATAATTCTGAAGGCATCCAATACATCTGCAAATGATCCAGAGTCTCAATCTGCATTATCCTTTTGACTGGTTTCTAACAGGATGCAGTAGGCTAGCCAGGCTAATGACTCTGTGATGCTGGTTAACAAACACCATCCTCTGTCTCTCCAACTGGGTCTGGTCCCCAATTTTTTAGTAGATTCAGCTCAGTATGTTGGCAGAAAATTATCTGACTTCCCCCCTTTTTTGCTGTGTTTTCTGCTGGGGAACTGAATTGAAATCACTCACTGATGAGTCTAACATCAAATCAAAAAAAGGTGAGTGGCAGGAAAAAAAGCAAGGAAAAAGAAAGGAGAAAAGCAAGCCCCATTTTGGAGCCAGCCATCCCCAGCTTGAGGAAATTACAGCCTCACTATGGGGCAAAAGCTCAGCTTTTACATTGGATGTAGTCAGGAGTGCAGCCACACACCTGCAGTGCCTCACTGTAGCCACTGCACCCAATAACCATCATATAGCCTGTGCTGGACACGAGCAGGACAGTGTTTTTCCAGCTGCCTTTGATTTCATGGTAAGAAGTGCCCAGTAACAAGAGCCAAGGTTGGAGACCACAGTTCTTCATTCAGGCAGAAGGGACAGGATGGTAAGACTTGGCAACACTAGCCCCTGGCCACACTGCTGTGTCTTAGCAGCAGGGAAGCTGCACACCATCGCTGTGAGCTTGCAACTTGCTGCCAAAGCAGGTGTGATACCCTCAGTCAAAACTGCAAATAACTGAGTTGTCCTCCTTCACCTAAAATACAGAGATTAGGACATCTCTTCTACCAGTATTAGACAAAACCACAAGAGCAGTTTAAATCCAAAGTCTCCCTCCCAGACAGTTAATAACCTTTCACAGCCTTAATACAAATGGTAATTAGATGAACTGCGGTCACTCAATTCCTTTAACAGTCCACAAATGAAGACTGAATAATAGGTTGTATTAAACGCCCTTCAAAACTAGGAAGTTCATTTTTGTACGACGTTATTACTTGGGTATCATATTCTGTCCATATGTGTTTAACTTCAACAAGTAGTCTGTGTGAGGCTGCCCCACTAGAACTTAGCAAGTAATCTGCCATCAGTACTGCTGGCGTTACTACAGATACCACAAAGCAGAACAAAACTATTCCTATAATCACAGAATCAGAGTATGGCTAAGGTTGGAAGGAACCACAGTGTGTCTTCTGTTTCAAGCTCCCTGTTCAAGCAGGGTCATCCTAAAGCACACGGCACAGGATTGTGTCCAGACGGTTCTTGAGTATCTCCAGGGAGGATGAGTCCTCTCTGGGCAACTTGTTCCTGTCTGTGGTTACAGGGATGCTCCAGTCCCTTAATCATCTTTGTTGCCCTCCACTGGACCTGCTTCACAGCTCCATGACTTTCTTGTACTGAGGAGCCCAGAACAGGACACAGCATTCCAGGTGAGGCCTCACCAGGGCTGAGCAGAGGGCCAGGAACACCTCCCTCAACCTGCTGGCAATGAATGCTCTTCCAAATGCAGCCCAGGATGTCACTGGCCTTCTTGGCCACCAGG
>JBBMKD010000115.1:22564987-22589387 GCA_037834095.1 Argya squamiceps
CTGAGGAGGCCTCTGCCCCTCCACCCAAGTCATTGATGGGTGAGTTAAACAAGACTGGGCCCACTATTGAACCTTGGTGGTCACCACTAGTGATAGGCCTCCAACTAGAGCCTGTGCCACTGATCTCTGGGATTTGCTGCTCAGTCAGTTCTCAATCCACTCTTCCTGAGTTTGCCTATGAGAAACAGTGTCAAAAACCTCACTGAAGTTGAGGTAGACAAGATTGCTGCTCTCCCCTCATCTGTCCACATAAATTGTTTAACTGTAAAAGGCAAATCAGGTTGGTCAAGCATGATTTACTTTTAGTGAATTGATGCTGACTATCCTGATCATCTTCTTCTGTGGATAGAGGTCGGCCTCCACAATGAGGCACTTCCTCACCTTTCCAGGGATTGGGGTGTGGCTAACTAGCCAGTAATCTCCTGGGCTCTCTTTCTTTCCTTTTGAACACTGGGATGACATTTGCTTTTTTCTATCTGCAGGCACAACTCCATGACCTTTCAAAGGTGATCATGAGCAGCCTCAGCTATGGTGTCCACCAAGTCTCTTAGCACTTGTGGATGCATCCTGTCAGGGTCCATGGACTTGTGGATGTCTAGGTGTTCTCCAACACCTTTCCATCCTTGACCAAAGGAAACTCTCCCTTCCAACATTCCTTTACCCTGATCTCCTGGGTCAGAGATCCCTGAGGGCTGGTCTTGCCAGTGAAGACCAATGCAAAGGCAGTGTTCAGTAACTCTGCCTTCTCTACGTCCTCCGTTACCAGGGTCCTTCCTTCATTTAGTAACAGGCCCATATTATCCTTCCTTTTCCTTTTGTTATTTATGTATTTACAGATATCCTTCTGTTGTCCTTGATGCCTTTGGCCAGATTTAATTTCAGTTCAGCCCTGACCTCCCTCATTACAATATTGAGGCTATCACAATAAGAACACACACTCCACTGCATATCCCCTAACCAGACAAGCAAAGGTTGTTCATGTGCCCTGCTAAGTCACGGGTATCAGAGATGTTGCCTCACTGCTGCTAGAGATCAGCCCAAACCATCCTAATACTGTGGTAATCAACAATTTAGGCAGCATGTAGAATCAAGAAGTCATGGGAAATGCTTCTTTTCACCTCTCAGTTCAAAACCCAAGGGTGCCAGTCTTCTTTTTTCTGAGGCCTTTGTTGTGGCTAATTACAAAACTGATGTGAAGCAATACTTCAAAGAGCTGGTTGCAGCACAGCACATGTACAGGCAGTGACCGGTCTCCTCAGAGCAAAGGGGTGGGCTGGCAGGGGAGGAGAGGTGGGAAAGAGAGATCTGCTGCCCCACAAAGGCCAGCTGATACCCATCCCCTCTCTGCAGAACAAGAAACAAAATGTAGGGAACTAAGTCAGGTACCGCAACAGCTGTCACTGGGAAGTGTTGAGATGAGTGCCAGTGGGGGAGAAACAGAAACCAGACTGACCTAGAAGTCAGCTCCACGCTTGAGCTCTCACCTGGCACTTTGAGGTCCTTGGCATGGAATGCTCACACACCAGCACATACAAGCACCGCTGTGTGAGTCCTCAGTGGAAAACAGTAAAGAAATCCCAGAGCAGCACTGGCCTTGCAAAGTATTTTTCACTGTATCACATTAAAAGCACTGCTGTGAAAATGCAAGGCAGTGCAAACAGCAATCAGATGTCTGGCCTCATCTGGAAACTCGGCAGCTGTCTTTCTGGCTTCACCTGAAATCTCTGTGCTTCTGTCTCCTTCACCTGGAAATCAGATATGCCATGGCACTGAAAGCCACAGGAACAGTTTGCAATCACTTCAGTAGAGTCATAATTTGGCCTCAAGTCCCAAAGCCAAGTTACAAAAGGAGGGCTCTATAATATGAATAACTGCTTGTGAACACCAATCCACTGCCTACCCTGAGATACAGTGGATTGTAAACGGAAGACTGTAGAACTGGTGGTTACACTACCATGGTGTGTTAGACACAGAAAACCCAGATTGTGCCAGCCTTGCTACATGTGGAAAAAAAAAAAGAGATCACAGCCAGGTTGTGCCACCTGCATAAAGCTTCCTGGGAGGACAGATATGTATTACAGTGGAAATCTCTGCCCTTAGGCTTTTCAGTGGCACTTCTGCTATCTATTTCATCCCCAAAACATACCTTCAGTAAGGCTTAAGTGAGGTGCAGACACTCTGCCACCTCCCTGTCACACAGGAACATTTAATGCTAGGAACACAGAAAAAAAGGTTATAGGTGCTAGGTAGCTTCTATTTCTATTTGCTACCTTTCTTTCACCTCTTCTTTGGAATTAGTGATGATTAAAGTCATTGCACACTTGCAGATCTAAAGAATTTGAAAGGTATGTAGGAATGTGAAGAAATACAGACAAACAAGCATAAAGAAAGACAACAATTAAAAATTGCAAACAAGAAAGCCTCTCCAAAAGCTGTTTGGTCCAATACCCAGCGGAAGACAGCCAAGGCTGTCTCTTTCACTGACTTCAGCAGGCACTCGATTTCCCCAGCAGACTTGTCTAAAGCCTCATCACAGCCCTAGAACATCCTTGTGGAACTTAAACTAAGTTTAATTACTTGAAAAGTACTGTGCCTAATTTTAAGTGTCAAGAATTATAATTGTTCACTGAAACAGTGAATTTGTTAGTGTTTTTCTCATACTTGTAGTAGAACAACTACATTACAAAGTAGAACAGTTGAACTTGTTATTTCAAGGCTTTATAGTCCAAATTCTGCCTTCAGATTCACATGCACATTTTCCATTGTCTGCAATGGAAACAGATGATGTGTAGCTATGTTAAATTTGTACTCCAGCACTTAAAACTATTTTTTTACCTTTTTTACCTTTTTACCTTTCTGTAAAAATTCTTTTAAATTTTCTGTAGAAATATCATTACACTCTCTATTGTTTTGTGGATTTCAACTTATGGGTTAAGACATTGATGATGCCATTTTTCTGCACAGCTGGGATAAGACTGCAGATTTTTCTGCATTGTTGGGTTTTCCCAGAATACTGAAAGAGTGCTCTATGTCAATAGATTTTACATTACATACACAGTGATAAAATACTAACAACCTATGCTTAAAGAGGTAAAATTATGTGTGACAATGGTTTTGCCATTATACTTTTGCATATTGTTGAGAATACTTTTCAGCCTGAACACCAGCAAAATTTTGATCTCAGAAAATCAAAATACCCAAAAGTTAAAAATGGCATTTAGTTGACTTCTGGATTTTTGCAGCATAAATGAGCCTCAGGAAACAAAATAAAAACAGACAAAAAATGCTGCATATGGTTTCGTGAACTTACATTAATGTATTTCTTATTTCTTGGTCTTGCTGATCAAGAATAAACTAGCAGGTAAGGAGCAGCAGCCAATGTAAAGTTTGTCTCCTCCACTGTGGGAGGTCATGTTAAATACTAAGTTGAAAAAATGCTTTAGAACAGAATTGCTATGTAAGCCTCCCTGGGGATTTACACTCATTAATGTGTACATGTTAAAAATGGTATTTTCAGTCTATCTTGTGTTGCCTGAGAACCATTTTTATCCTTTTAAAATCTGCATTCATATTATAACCCATAAGTACCTTTCATTTTTGCATTAACACTATAAATACTGTTAGTAATACTAAACTATTTTGACTTATTTGTCAAAGAAAAATATATTATATGTTTATATATTCTTATAAAGTGAATTAACACTGGAGAGAGGGCTGCGAGGGGAAATAGTGTACAATCACAGCTGATGTGTATTATTGAGCATAAACTGAATGCTTGAAGCAAAAAGGAAAAGAAAAAAGTGTTCAGTTTTCTTTCAAGCCGTGTCAGATGAAGAGTCATAGGATGCTGACACTATGAAGTTGCCAGTATTGGAGTGGCTTGCCATGGACTGGGCAGCCTGCTGGCTCAAGTTATTGCAGATCAGCACCAGCTGGTTGCTCTGAGCTTCTGAGAGAGTGCTGCAGCTCTGGTAGACGCTGAAGTTGGTCTTGCGGCCAGGGATGTTGCCTTTCTCACACATTGTCTTCACCATCTTGGCAAGCTTGTTTTTCCCCAGGGCTTGGCAGTTGTACCAGTGAAGCGCAGCCAAGTTGACAACGGGTTTGATGGAGAGGTAGAAAGGCGCGTCCTCGTAGCGCATGGCCGGAGGGCGCCGCTGGGCGTACTCCTTGTAGTCCTGCACGGGGCAGGTCTGCGGGGAGTGCTGTGTGGCGTACACCCGCGAGTCCGTCCCACCTCTCTTGCTCTTGGTACTCACGTCCCCATTGTCCGGCCCCATCCACTCCAGGTACTCCAACCCAGTCTCTGTTACCCGCAGCCGGATGTCTCCCCACTTGAGGGTGGACCCGTGGAAACCCGTGCAATGCCCGAATGCCTTAGTGTTGTTCAGCCACACAAGGTTCAGAAGCCCTTCAGGATTGTACCGGCTCAACAAGCCTCTTTTGCGCAGGATAAGCTCATCAGCAAAGGTGAGCTTCATGGATTTGTGTGGCTTGTTTCCTTTGCCTTTACACCTCAGCTCTATCTGCTTTTGCTTTAGAGCTTCCTGGGACCTCTTGAACTCCTTATCCCTTGTAATACTGTATCCATACCTGTGCTCTTTGAGATACCGCTCCAGTCCACACTGATAGTTGGCCAGACTGTTTGGCTCATATTCAGACCCATCTTTTTGTCTGGCGTCCACAAAGAAAGATGCAAGATAGGCATCAAGCTCTTTGCAGGGGATGACATAGATCTCACGGGTCTCAGAGGGATACTTGGAAATGAGGAATTCTCGGAAATTGCGGAGAGCCGTCTGTGTGCTGCGAATGGTCTTCTCGTTCTGCTCCCTGCTGAGCTCTGCTGCTCTCTCATCCTGGTCTGGAAGAGGAAGAACGGGACAGAAAAGAGAAAGCAAAAGCAATGAGTTTATGTGATGCACGTTTTTCTAAAACAGATTTCCTTAAAAAGGAAAGAACTTAAATCAATATCACAAAGAGCACTGGTAAACATCTTTACATACCTGTCACATGACTGAAAAACCAACTTCAGTTTAACAAATGATATACTATATGATACAAAATTAAGTGAGCTCCTCACAACACTGGTGCACAGTTTTGTGCATGGAGATTTGTGAAAAACATTGAGATTAAAGGTAATAGGCTTTTTACAACAAAAGCAAGGTGGAAGGATATTCTTTGGATCCCAATGTTGTGTGCAGGAACAAGCCCACTCAGAGTTGTTTCGTTTGTGAAACCAGACGTTGTATTGCTTATATTTTTTTTCCTACAAAAATAGAAGAGCTAAAGCATCATATTTATGACAGTAATATTTATCTTTAATCAGACACATTTTTAAAGAGTGAAATAAATATAGTCAAAATGTACAGTACAAAATAATGCATCACATCCTAAGGAAATGACAGGTAAAATTACTACAGAGCAACGTGCAATTTACAAACGTACAAGAATAAAGAAAATATAGTTAATATGTTCACATTAGAAAACATGGAAAAAAACCATGATTATACAGCCTCTCTATGTCATCAAACTGTACCTTGAGAGTACAAGCACAATTATGACCCTGTCTTTTCATTTTGCAGAAAAATCAAATCCTGGAAACAACTTCATTTTACTTTAAAAGGCTATCCTCATAGATCTTTACAATCAATGACATATCAAAACACAATATTCAGATGCTACCACTATGATAGCTGTTACTGACAGCTGATTTTGTGGCCAATCATAAGAGAAGCATTAAAAAGAAAAGCTTTATAAGCTATCTGTGCTTCTAAGGACTGTTTTCTTGACATGTACAAACTATCTATTTGAACAAGAATGCAGTTTAAAGCACATAGGTGGAACTGTCATTCCGGATGTGAAATCTTAATGGTTTTAGAAAACTAACAACAAATGCAAAGAAGGAAAAATTCAATTATTTAACTATTTTCTGGAATTGTATTTGGAACACTTTCTGTCTCTCTTCCATTTAACAAGCAGAAGAGGGGAAAAAAACCAAAGTTATTTCCTATTTGGTCTTATTGTAAAACCCATACATTCTGGCATCCTTTTAGCAGTGCCATAGCAACCCTCATCAGGTGTTTCCCACCCAAGGTACACACACAAAGTGATGAAGTTCCCATTGCCTCTCTGTCATTCAGGTCAAACTTATGTCAGGCTGTGTAGCACACCCATGGCTTTGCACCAGTGTTCAGACACTTGCTCCTCTCCTCCCTGCAAGCCTATTAGCAGGGGAGAAGGTAGCAGGGAAAGGAAGGCAGTCTCTCCTTCCCCACTCCACATGCAATGTTCAGTGGTGCAGAAACACTGCTGCAGACCTTGGCAGCTTTTCCTTCCACCAGTCTACAGAGTGCCTCTCAAGAAAGTTCATCCTATCACCTCCGTACCATACCTGCAGACAGAAGCACAGGGAATGATTTGCCCCATGACTTCTCAGCAGGACAGAAGCAGGACTGAGTTTATAACTCTGATAATCATGTCCTGTGTCTTTCAGAGAGGCATCCAGCATCCACACCACCCACCCACTGAGAGGGGTTTCTCAAACCCTCTGCAAAGCACAGAGAAGTGGGCATCTGCAGCTGAGGCCTTTGGGGGCTTCTGTAGGCAGGAAAAAATGCTGCCACAAAGGACTGAGGTTTGCTTGAACTGTGCTCCAGGGAAAGAGAAAGGTCACCTGCCTGATATAGAAACTTCTTTTAATACTGATGTCAGTATCAAAGAGCTCCTAGCAGCCTGCAGTGAAGCCTCATGCTTTAGGCAATGTACATAATAGATCCTTTTTTTGTGGCTAGATGCTGGCTGGAAACAAAGAGACAGCCCTGTTCAAAGCTTCAAAACAAACGTTTACTCTGGTATTTTGTTCACTGCACCCACCACCGCTTATTACAGAACTGTGTAAGTAATCATTGCTTTGACTGACAGCCCACATCCTAAGTTCTATTTCAATATAAACAGCACATATAATGGCTCAGTTTTACAAATGTCATCCATCACTTTTTCTTAGAGGATAGCCTGTCACAACACAGCAGTGACACCCAGTCAGTCATTTATGTTACAGCATCTTCCCTTAATCTGCAAAGGAAATTGCCCTATCTGCAGCTAACAGTTATAAAACCCATGCTGAATTAAAGATTCTCCCAACTTGCATTACCAAAACAGTAGCCCAGAAACACTGCATTCTGTAGTAGTGTGCTGTGTGTTATTTCACAAAGCAGGTAGGAACGTTAAAAAAGAATGGGTCGGGTTTTCCTGCAGCCACACCAGGAGAGCTACCTCTACTTTGGCTGTAAATGCAGGCTGAAGTAGTAGTAATGGATTATTCTGTTCCTACAAGACCACTCAAATATTGGTAATGTATCATGCAGCATGGCATAAATGCGGGGAGTTTCCCATGTAACAGTTCCAAGATGTTTGCTTTGTCTTACTTTGCTGATCTTCCTGAATAGAGACCAAAGCTCTTTTTAATATTCTGTGGAGCTGGTGGAAACTACTGGAAACACTGGTGGGGATCTACATTAGTTCCTTGACTACTGCAAAGATAAACATGCTTGCTCTTGAACTTCCACTACTCAGTGCATCAACTCTTCAGTGTGCATGGGTTCCAAAACTGGGTATAAGCACAGAAAAAAGTCATCAAGTATTCCTAGAAAACACCTCTGTATCAGAACCTCTCCAAGCTGCAAATTGATGTGGGATAGGAGAATGGGCAGGTGTTATATATGCTTTCACCATAAACATGATATATATGCTTTCATCTTTCTTGTAGTCTTCTGTATGTCTCTGTTAGGCTTGACAAATACTCCCATGTTAAATCTAATTTCTCTCAGCTGGTCAGTCAGAACCAATCAACCAAAAATTACTGCCATCATTGATCTATGAAGCCAAGCTATCCTTAGTGTTTTTTCCTTGTCATAATGAAGTCTTTGGAACTAGTAGTGCTGTTACCATGTTTTACAGACTGTAAGCAGAAGCATTAAAAAATGAATTGGAGATACATTTCCTGAGGTCTTGCCCCTCACCTGCATCACTACACAAAGCTCTTGTGTTTCTTAGCATATCCCAAATCAGAGTTTCATTTCCAAGAAAACCAGAGTGTGGCAGAAAAAGACAGTAAAACCCACCTTACTGGGGGGTCCAGGGTAAACTCACAACTATGAGTTTGAAAAAGTGACGAGTACTTAAGATGTTCTAGTTCAAATGTAGTGAAAGAGATAAAGTGACCAGGCAGAGATTAAACAGACAACCTAGTAGGAGCAGATGTCCCAGGCTAGCCCATGACCATCAGATGATCTCTCCCACAGAGAAACAGCTGTTTTCTGATCTTTTCATAATCTGATCTTACCACAGCCAAGACTTAATATTATCAGTAGAGTTATCAAACTCAGGCTTGTTTTAATTTCAGCTCACACACATACACACACTTGGACTCTCTGAAAAGGACGTAACCTCTATAATTACATACGGCAGGGGGAAAGGCACTTGCTTTCATGACAGACAGATACAGATTATTAATGTTCAGAGAGTATTTGTGACATCAGTGGGAGTCACAAACCTGAGGTTTTATTGCAAACAGTCTCAATCTCTGCATATGGTAAAAGCAGTGAGATCTCACAGATGTACATTAAAAGTAAGGTGGGTTTTCTAAGGGGTCATCACATCACCAGCTGAAGACTTCTCTGTCAATTTTTTGCCCTGACTACGAAAATACCTCTGCAGCAGGCCTGCTTCCGCCAATGCTTTCATTCAAGTGAAAAAGCCTAGTTAATCACACATGAAGCACCACATATCTCTATGCTGGAGCTAAGTGTCCTCTATCCACTCCCTAGCACCTTGTAGGTTGGCTGTTGCCCCTGTTTTGCAATTACTGAAAAACAGTGATATCCAGCCTTTGGGTTGTGCCAATATGCAGCCCATTAAAACCATTCAAATAAACCACAGCCTGCCTTTTTCTCCTGAGCTCTCCTGTTTCAAGAAGGCATCTGCAGGCAAATGACACTCTCAAATCTACAGTCTCAGTGAGCAGAGGTCGCACTGTTGTGTGAAGGAGTTATGGTCAAGTCACAGTGGGGAACAGCTGCATGAGTCTCTGACAAATGTGCCCCCCTGGAAGCCCTGTTTGCTTCCCTGTCAGAGCCAGCTGAATATCACTGTCATACCACAGGATACTGGAATATTAGTACTTGTTCTGCACGCCAAAGGTAGAAAGGTGACAGCTAGTCTTCACCATATCACAAGAATAAACCAGTGAAAACCATTCTCATCTCTTGCTGCCAAAAATGAGGCTGAGGGTAAGAGCAGAAGGTGTCCACAGCAGAAGTGCTTCTAAACATTTGCACAAACATCCTGAGATTAAGTAGAAGAAATTGCTTCTATATTTTTTCTTGAATTTCTGCCATACCCCTCTGATGTTGTTACTAAATTCTGTTTAACAGCTGAAGTTTCCTGTTCCCACTATATTAAGTTAAACTCTATTTCAACATTTAAAATGTTATACTCTAGTTTAACATTTTCAGAAAAGGCTTCCATTAGCGTGTAAAATCTGTAGTATTAGAGAATTAATTAATATCCACTTATGAAAGACACTGTTTTTGGCAAAAAAATTATACTTCTATTAAGTTAACCTCCTCCAATGAAATTATCTACAAAATGTTTTATGATTCTAAAATTAAAAAGCTTTAGGTTATATTAAAGCAAAAAGGACATGCAAAAAGGACTGCAAACAAATGAATATGGGAATATTTATTTATGAAATAAAGTCACTAAAATAGACTTTAGTTACCTGTACATTTTTTGCCAGGTATAGAATGACCTGATAATGAATGCTCACTCAGACACTAGAGCTGAATTCCTGTTTGTGTTCTCTTTCACTACTTTCTCACAACAGCTTCAAAATATTTGAGATGCAGTTTGGCCGCTGGCAAAGCCAACAACAAAATACAGATCAATATTAATGGGACTTCTGCACAACCCTCAGATGTCAGAAAATTTGTAGCTATGATAAGGGATTAAGAAGTTATGTTCTCCTATGATTGATCATGTCACCATTTCTTTGCAGTGCATACTAGCAATTGCTAAGGAACAGTGCAAAGCAGCAGCAGCCTGAGAACTCCAGTTTTTAATGGCTGCCTTCTTTCTCCACCAGATGCATATGACATCTGAGCCATTTCAGCATAAAAATGTTCCCATTGGTTCACTTCATCCAGTTGTCTGGTATTGGTTTCATCGTGGTAGTGGAAAAGAGAAGTGCTGCATTCCAGTTTTACCTTGCATTTCCCTTCTTCCACTGAACAATTTCAGTGGCATTTCTGTGGTATGAGGCCATACAGTTTCCTATCTCCTTTTGAAGCTGTTCTGAGATGCACTGTCATGAACTGCTGCAATGCAAAATGGGATGTATTTCCTCTGTACTCACAGTGGGATATTTACCCAGATTCAACCTCCATTTGACAGGAAGAAATACACCAATTCCAGCTCTCCTGGGCTTGCCCAGTACTGCAACACTGCACAGCAGGATGCTACAGCTTGGACACAACATGTAAAACAGCAGAAACAGAACATATTTTGAGAAACCCACATATCTGGTATTTAGGTAATGTACAGGCAATATATACTTTGCTGGCAGCTGGAGCGGAATCTACTGTTTTATCTGGCCCATTCCAAATCAGTCACCTGGACTGTAACTAACCCTGCAATCATCTCCAAGTCTTCCTGCCATGCCTCATCCCATTCTTATTTCCATAGCTATTATCTTTACAGGAGGTAGATAAAAACAAATTATTTGGACCCTTATATAATTGACATTCAGGGACTCAACTCTACATAGAGGTGGAGGATATAAAATCCACACTTAGAATCTTCCTATACTACAAACCCAAAACTATTAGAAAACTTTTTTAAAAATGTGAAACTCCATTCCTTTCAAAATAACTGACTAAACCTCCTTCAACAATGTTCACTTCTAAGATATAACTTCTATTTGTTCAGAGCTCAGGTTAAACAAATCAGGTAGTTTGGTGAAACTGGAGTTGGTAAGTGGGAAAACATTACCTATACTGTGAAGCTAATGTCAGCTGTATGTTGAATATGCATCTTTGTATTCAGCCATATAATATTCTAATAATTTCCAAACGGTTAATGGCTAACATTGTCACAAAACTCCAGGTATTGGTTTCAGTTTAAAGCTAAAAAAGAGAGCCACTTTCTGACAATTATTTTCTTATATTATATTCAGATGAAATATTTAACTCTGGAGAACAGATTATTTTTTTTTAAGAACTTGTTAGCAGCACAAAGAAAAGTTGCCCTTTCAAAGTATGTTAGTTAATGTTTTGTGGCAGAAGGAATTAAAGGAATTATGATATTGCTCTATACTACCATGAGAACTGGAAGTTGGGTGATGCACAGCAGAAGGGATGCACTTGTTTTAAGAGAGGACCTGGGTCAGCACCAGTCTGGAAAGTGTTTCATACACATCTTCATCAGAATATCAGTTTTTCTCCCAAGTAAGTTTCCAATTCCACAAAGCATATTTTAAAGGTGTTCTGGATTGGTGTCCCTATATTTAAGTATCTGCTTATGTAGAAATCAACTCTCCTAAGTCAGTATATGTATAGAAGATGGAACTGAATAATAATTATATGTATACAGTGACTTGATTCAAAGGCTGAAAAGAGGAAAGAAAACAAGAAAAAACAAAAATGAGGAGAAAAAAATGCTAAAGATCTGAGACACACTTCCTTTATTGAATTAAGTTTATAGTTTGAAAATTATACAATTCCCATGGCAAAAAGCCATTTCTTACATAACAAAATCAAGAGTCTATATTTTTGTATAGTTTTCTCCCTTTCTATGCTCCTACAGAGAAAGACAGATTTATAGGTGTGTAAACAGCTCCCAGAAGCAGTGATTGCTCAGCCAGAAATTTAACTACCGGGCTGGTTTGCACAAAATCACAGGTACAAATTTATATAGCATTTTGGAATATTTGGCACAGTGGAATTTTGTGCCTCTCTGCAACTGAAAGTCCTGTGGAAGAAGAATGAGAAACAGGCCCTTAGTCTTCTCTAAGAAGAATTTTAATGTAAAACATGTAAAACATACCACCTCATATCACCAGGGACTTAGCATGTTCTCGGCTACAGTGTACCACCAGTTTTACTGTCATCACATTTAAGAAAAATCTTTAATAAGCATAGCTGAGAAAGCAATGCAAACAGCCTGGAAGGGATGAGCCAGGGCTATGAAGTTTGCCTGCTTTTGGTTTACTCTAGACAGCAGCTGAGAAGCAGAGCTGGGAAATATGGGAGAGAAATAAATATGAGGGCGGGAGAAGAGAGAGTAAGAACAAAGGATATGAAAAAAAAATAACACCAAAGAGAGAGATTAAAACCAGATGACAATCCTTATCATCTGAAATCTAATTTATAACAGCGTTTCAAAACAAGTCAGTCTAACTGGGGCAGCAAGCAGAGAAACAAAGAAAAGGAGAATGTAATAAATATTTTATTACATTAATCATAATAAGCTGCACTTTAAGTCTTGGCCAAAGCATATTCTTAAATCAAGCTGAGAATGTGAGTAGTTTCAGACTTAAGAGCATGAGGCCCACATGACTGTAATTAACATAATAAATCATACTATGAAACCCTCTACACAGGCTGACAGCACTTGGTTGATATATTACTTATTAAAGACTGCAGACATTTTTCCTCTGTTTTATTAAAGTGCCATTGGTAGTGAATCAAAAAGTACCCTTTTCAGTTCTGTCTGAACTACCTATTAGTTCACCCAGAGGAAGAGGAAATGTGTTGGCAGGTCACGCCATTTACTTCTGGTAAAACAGATTGCAGCACATGCACCCCAAAGAACTGCATTTCAGTGTGTTTTTTCTCTCACCATCTTTAACTCGGCAAAGTACTCCAACTGCCTTGTTAGAGATCTTGATGTATCATTTCTGAAATTCTCTGTTGGTGATTTTGCCCAGCCAGACCAATTTGGTTTTACCTTTCACTGTATATTGTCCAGTACAAGTGAAGCAAGCTACAAAGGGCATAAATTCTATGAAGAGCTCACAATGTATGAACCTGCATAAGGAAATTCCAAGCACACTTTTAACTCACTTATTTCTTTTGTCTTCACTGGCTCAGAAAGCAGTATTTGAGGAGCAGCTCTTTACACAGTTCTCCAGAGAGAATGAAGCCTAACACTTCTAGTATTAGACAGCTTTTAAGGTGGATTTTTAGCCTGCTTTTCTGTTTCATGCAGTCTTCTCCTTCTAACACTCTAGAAAAAATTGCTACTATGAGCTTTATTTTAACATTTACAAACACAACTCTCATCACATTAAAGGGAAGGAAGTTTAAGATGCAAAGGTCCTTCGAGACTGGGGAAGAGTCAAAGCTGGGCAGAGGGCAGAGACAAGAATACACCCCAGCTTTCAGAAGGAGCACAGCCCTCAAGTGTTAGATACTGTGATAGGCAGCTGCTCACACACAGTGGCTGACCAAAGACCACTTTATTCCAAACTAGCCATGGCATGCCCAGGCATTCGCCAAGACAAGGACTCCCAGGAGGTGCAGGAGCAGCTGGAAGTTTTGCACAGTAAGGAGACAAACCTGAAAGAGAAGCACATTCATCAAGAGACGGACTGTTGTTCACAGCACAATTCATTTCTTTCTGCCCTTGAATACATGTTTAAACCTAATTTATCATGTTTGACTAAGTAAATATTTAGTCAAGTTTTGCAGCTCTACTTGAGTAAAGTCTCCTTAAGTAAAATGAAGAGTTTCAGATGTTTTCTAGCTATGTACACACTCAGATGAGTATACATAACTTTTGTACCTCTCTGCTGCTCAGAAGACTGTTATTATTTCTCTTCTGTATTTACACTGTCAAAATTTTCCTGCCAAGATTGTTTTGTTATTTCCATAAAAATAATTTATTCTTCTATACAGGATATGAACAATCACTTCCCCTACTGAATGAGTTCATACCAAAACTGACACAAATCAATTAATATAAGAGATGTCATGGGGTATAGTTTAATGGATATAATTGTGGATGTGTTATACATATACTTAACTATTTTAATATGCACCAGCACAATAAATAGTGTGATGTATTTAACAATTCTGTAAGTGAATAGTAAATGGGACAAATCATTGTCAAACTGTAAGTTTTCTGAGGACTATCTTAAATCAGGGGAGGGGAAAGAGAGGCATAAAGCCAATTCTTTATACAGAGAGGAAAAATAAAGTGTAGATCTGATAGCAAAAAACCAAAATGTCTATCAGCATATAGGCATGCACACTATGCATGTAATGCTAGGAACAGTGTTCCTGTCTGTTATTTTGTTTTCTTGGATTTATAGTCACATGAGAAATGAATTCCCAAACAAATGGCAATGCTCCATCTGCCAAGAGCAAAGGACAGAAAAAAACTCCATAAGCTGGCATATCAACAGGACTGAAAGACAGAGCCCATAACCACCAGAAGAGTGCTCCAAGTTGTGGACAAAATGAAATTACTCCCATACAAAACCAATGCTTCTCTGGCTCATTCATAGTGCTATGCCAGTCACTTTAGGAAAGCAGAGATTAGACACATACCCAGCGTATGAGTGTAAACAGAAAATCAAAACAAACTATTCAAGGATCAGAGATGAGCATCCTTATTTTTCACAGGTTTCCTGATTGAAATTATACAGTAAAACAGCACATTCATCTGTTGCACTGGGGTGACATGACATGGGGTAGAATAGCTCAGAATACTTTTTTTCCTTCTCTGAACAAAACAGAAGACCAGCTTTTTCTTTCATTTTTTCCTTCCCAAGTACAAAACAGAAAGCAATTGATTAAATATTACTAATCCGCTGTTACATGTTTCAAGTCACATTTTTGTCATGAAGACCTATGAAGTTAATGAAAAGCTACAACAGAACACAGTGTCACTGTGATAGTCACCCTCACTTTAATCAACAGTAACACATGCAGAATTTCTTCGTGTGTATGTGCACTCAAAGGGATTAACAGGTATAAATTAGAAGTATGATGTGGCCAATGCACTTAATGATCAATGTGTAATTAAGTAAAGTTTTAATAACACAAAGTTTTTATCAGACTCAGCAAGGTCCTCAGCAGCACTTTTTAACAGGAAGCCCTGCCCCCCACTCCCACCAGGGGCAGGATTCATTGGAAACCATGACCTGGGAATTGCTGTGTCTAACACAACATTTGTGTGATCAGCAGCATCCTTCCATTTTTAAAGGGTAGCATTGCTTGGCTCCAGACAAGAGCAAAGTTATTTGGGAAATGAAAACACAGCTCTGCCCAACTGCTCCACAGAGGCCACCAGCCACATTCAAGCTATTCAAAACAATCAGTGCTGAAAGCAGCTTTTCTGTGACCATTCTGTGGAGTGCCCCAGCAAGACAGAATCGTTATAAGTAAATAAACGTTTCCAGGGGTTGTAGTTGCTGACGTTTCTGGGGTTGCATGTTGAGGGTTGTGGGAAGGCTCTGGTGGACTGATGGCTCCATCATGTCAGCAGCGTCAGCGCTCCAACCCCGGATTGGTGGATGCAGTGGACCAATCGTTCAACTCCCCGGCCAAATGATTGGTCCAGGATGACCCTTGTTAAAGGCCAACCGGTCGCCAGAGAAGGAACCAATCAGAGCGAGGATCCTGAGCGCACCAATCCAGTGGGAGTAAGAGGGTATAAAAGGGACTGGCAGACTTTCCTGAAGGTTCTCTAGCAGAACTCAGTGTCCTAAGGAGCACCCAGTCCTTTCACACTGTTACTTGTTGGTTTTTTTCTGGCTTGTTGCGTGGCACCTGGGCTTATCTCGGGCTCCTGATCTCGGTGGTTACACCAATAAACGAGGTGCTTTTTTTTTATTCCACCTGAGTCCCTGCCTCGTTTATAACAGAATCATCAAGGAAAGCAGGCATTCCAGTTTCTCTCTCTTGAGGCTTTGATTTAATACCCTGTTTCAACACTTCCTGGAATGGGCATATGTTTCATTTCAGCATACTTTATCAAAGAAAGACAGATTTCATCATGTTTCAGTGCTTCCAGGATCTGAATGTTTTAGCAAGTACTGCTCTGTGCTGTGCCAGCCATGATAAAATACCTAAAATATCATCATGCTTCTGTTTTCTCTTCTGGAAAAATTCAAACAAGGATTTCTGTGTTCCAAATTTTTATCTTACATAGAGAGATAGAAAATACACTTAGATATTTTTACTGATCTGTTTCATGCTCAAGCAGATTCTACGCTCACTGCAAGCACAAAAAAAAAAAAACCAAAAAAAACCCACAAAAAACCACCAAAACAAAACAAAACAAAACAACCCCAAACATGACAGAAGAAGACTCACTGAGAGGCATATAATTTAGGTATGGAGAAATGAGTAGTCACTGTATGCTGGCTTCACAGAACAGCTTAAGCAAAAAGGCCACATTCCCATCACTGAGACAGGTGAAAACAGCTCTCCCCAAGGTCTGCCACTATTAAAATCTTAGATCTTGAATTCATATGTGAGGTAGTCTTTCTGTAGGTATAGAATCACTGAATCATAGAATTGTTAAGGTTGCAAAAGACTAAGATATCACGGCCAACCACTGACCTAGTACAATCACCATGTTCACCACTGAACCATGTCCTCAAGCACCATATCCACAAGGTTTTTGAACAGTTTCACAGGGATGATGACTCCACCACTTCCCTGGACAGCCTGTTCCAGTGCTTTACAACCCTTCTGATGATGATTTTTTTTTCCTCATATTCAACTTTAACCTCCTTTTGTGCAGCTTGAGGCCATTTCTTCTTATCCTGTCACTAGCCTGGGGGAAGAGACCAACACCTACGTGGCTTCCCAAGTTAAACAACCCCAGTTCCTTCAGCTGCTCCTCATCAGACTTGTGTTCCAGATCCTTCCTCAGATTTGTTGCCTTTCTCTGGACATGTTCCAGCACCTCAATATCTTTCTTGGAGTGAGGAGCCCAAAACTGAACACGGGATTTGAGATGTGGTCTTACCACCACCCAAAACATGATCACTTGAATGATCATGTGAATGATCAAGTGAATGATCACTTTCTTGGCCCTGTTTAGTGAAGCACCAGCCTCACACAAAGAGGAAAATCACTCTCAGAAAGTGTCCTGATCTAAACCATCAAGCCCTGTGTTCCCTTTTTCACCCAGCATCCCATTTGAAGTGCAAAAATAAAGTGCGTGTCTGAAGCCTTTCCAGGGTCAGCTCTCTCTTGGCTCCTGTGCTGCATCTCCTCTGCAGATCCAAATGTGACCCTGCCTAGTTTCTCTTTTCTTAAAGACTCACAAATCATAAGCTGAAAATAGCTCCAAAATAAAACAATTGCAAAGATCACAGAAAGGAACTGATCTCTGATCAAAAGCACCATGTTAAATAATCTATTTCCTAAAATTAAAGTGATGTTCAGTACAGATGTGTCCAATTTTGTTTGGTTTTTTCCATATGTTTTCAGGACAGCTGGAACCAGCAGAGGCATTATTTTCTTCTTTTATATACCAGTTTCATAAAACAGAGCACTTCACACAAAACAGTTGCCTATTTAAGACACTCTAAAGAAAGGGAGAACATCGCATCTCAATCATGTTGGTTTGCAAAAGTTATTGTTTTCTACTTTTCACTTGTGCATATTATTTTTTGCTTTTCTGAATTTCATGTTAGGGTAATGGGGGACAGGGTGTATTTCTGGGTCTGAAATGAACGGTGATGCTCCAGAACACAACCATTCATTGAAATGTGCTGTTTGTCTTCTGGACACACCATCTTCCTTAATACTATTTGTGCTATGGTACTTTGAATAAAAATATATATATTTAAGTCAAGAATCAGTAATTCTCAATGATGCAATTCCTCTGTTCAGAACTCCAGTGAATATTCTCAGCTGTTTGTCAGCTGAACTTGGCATGCTTTACAAAATTAAAAGCTGCTGGGGCCTGGCTGCAAAAGTCCTTTTCTTTCCCTCCTAGCTGCAGGCAAGTAACTTTCACAGATCGCATGGAAACGATCATTCTTTCACCCTCCTCCATTACAGAGGATCAATAGGCTTATGCACCTTTTATTGCAGGAATCCAACTTAAAGCCCATCCCCAAACATCTCCCACACCAATATACTTTCAGTATCAATATTCATGGATGGTTTCCTCCAGGCAGTGTATATATCTGTACCATCTATATCTATATCTATCTATACCTATATATCTCCAGTAACACTGCTGCCAGGAGATGTCTTTTTGTGCTGCAGGTAGCTCCACTCACAGGAGGAGATCCATGCTGAAAAGAGGAAACAAGCTCTGACATCAAGGAAAGCAGCAGCATAATCTTTTGCACGCATAGCTGTTGTGATGAACACTTAATATTTAGGACAACCTCTAGGTGAAAAGTCTATTGCTGATTATAAAAAAGACTGGCATGAACTTTCTGTGTCTGAAAGGAATTTTCACTGAAGAAAATACATGTGAAGTCCTGACAGGTAACAGGTACATTTCTTAAGCACAATGAAAATCTAAAGATATTGTAGTAATTGATGAGTTTTGTTTCTGTGTTCTCCTGCAAAAATTACAGCCTTGATAAATGCCTCTCATAGGAACAGCTGCATAAACAACTCTTTTATTAGAGTTGTTAGTACTACGATTTCATTTGTTTTTTAAAAATTTGTCATGCTGCGCACCCAGATGATAAAAGCAATTCCATGACTGCTCTACCAAGGCTAAACTTGTCCTTTTTATGGTACTGTCCTGCTTTTAAACGGAACTCCCATGTAATATTGTAAAGATAACTAATCATTACCTAGACTTCTAGAAGATGTCTAGCTAGACTTCTAGAATACAGCCCCCAAAACATTAGATTATAATTTAACAGCATTTGGATGCAGATAATTGAAGGAGGAAGTGGGCTGGCAAGTCACTGCTGCAAGATCAGGTGATTAATCAAGTCAATAGCTTCCTTTTTCTGATATATAAAAGTATAATGATGTAATTTTATTCTCCTAAATAAGCCAGGCCCTAGCAACATAAAAAAAAAACAAAGGGGGAGCTATACTTTTTGTAATTATGTATCTCAGCACTTACTATTTTCCGTCCACTGACTAGATCAGCAATAGATATCAATTATGAGACCTAAAGAGTCCCCAGTGGACTCTGAGCTCTTCAGTACAACACAAAGAGAAGAGACTGCCTCACCCCTACATATATTTAAGGGTTCACTTGACCACGTTCAGCAGCATATGTCCTTGAAGATAGGCTTCAAGCAGTCACTTCAGCCAAAACTCATCAATCTTTGTATGCCAAAGATCATAGTACATCATCAAACTACAAATATAGAGACCAATCAGCAGTTATTTAAGTGCTCTTGGAAGAACTTTATTTAAATAAGAGTTTTGTAACTTTCTTTTTATGTGATTATTTTTCTTGTGCTACTTTCGTTCTTGGCATGGTTCCACTGGGCTTGAAATAATTACAAAAAGGATAAGTTATGCTGCTCTGTATGCTTTATATACACCCCTAAAAAAGGCGTTATTTTTTCTTGTTTGCACTTCTTTGGAATGTGCGAGGCTGACCCTTTTTTAAATAGATAAAGAGTGATTTAGAAGTTAGAGCTAAATTCAATCAAAACTGTCAGCTCATAAGGTGTGAAGAGACTCCTTTCATCTCGAAGTTTTGTAATGTTTTGATGCTCATCCAAGAGTTTATAATCCACAAATTTTATATATGGATCTTGGTTCCCATTTAATTTAAACTCACACAAATGCAGACATTGCAGACAGAAAGAAGGGAGGAAAGGGAGAGGTCCTATTTCTTCTGATTGCAGAGAAATACTTAAAATATTCCACTAAGAGTTCTACATCAATATCCAACAAACCCCAGAGGCACTCCATTTTATAATGGTCATGTTCAGACCGAGGCTTATATGAACACCTGTAACCTACAGGGATGTCCACACTGAGAGCAGAACAAGAGTCAACCATGTTAAGTCCCAGTTGTGAAAGGCTGCAGTCCTGCTTACACCTTCTTGTGATGAGAGCACAGGAACAGAACTACATCTTTGTCTGAGTTACCAGGCTAAGCTGACCACCTGGCACTGATGTGGAATCTGACATACCAGTTACAGAAAATAAAAGAATGGAGAGGATCTCAGAGCAGACACCAGAGCCAGGAAGGCTAAGCACTGCCCTCAGCACAGACCAGCACCCATCACAGCGTACCTCCAAACACAGGTACTGTCTGATAACCACAATGCCAGGACAGTGAGCAGCACTCTGACTACAAGAGGAGAGGTGCTTGTGGACAAAATCTTTCCCTTCCAAACTCTGAAAATACCTGTAAAACAAGCAGTCAGGCGAGTTCAGTGATGAATATACATAGAAGGCACTGTGATGGTACACACGGAATGTAATTTGCCACATCTCTGACAATAGCAGCAACCCCAGTCAGTTACTACTCTGCATTCTGCACAGTTTGTACGTAGAAGTTGGACATCTTTTTTTTTATCATGGGATTTTTTGCTCCTGTATTTATCGTGATGCACTAGTGTTGAATCAGAAATGTCCTGCTTCACTGTCTTGTTGATACAAAACATACCTTCACCTTCAGTCTGCAAGTGGAAATTGAGTATTCTTCATAAATCCTTCAGCAATTCTGCTTACAAAGTAAATCCTATGGCTCTCAGAGTTAAAACTTGCATTCATTCAAAATAAGCTCTGCCCTTTGAGCAACAGTCTCCCTCTATGGCCTTCTGCAATAACACCAAAAAATGGCTTCCATTCCTGGTTTCAGACATCGAAATGTCACTAATTGCTCTAGGCTGCATGTACTACAACCTAAGGCATCGTGTTTCTTAGTCATCTTCCATCTCCACTGATGTGATCTACCTTGCCTTTGCTGGTTCTTGAACATTAAAACCAGCCCAAGTATTAGCAAAAACACAGGACAGAAGAAGTGGTTTGAGAAGTAGAAATTGCAGAAATTCCCTGCTCTCCACCACTGCAAAAATTCCTCTCTTAACACATGCAGGTCCTGCCAGTTTTTCCAGAATTAAAAAAGGACTAAATGATACCTACACGCTTTGCTATTAGAATGGTAAAGTAAAATACGAAAATTCACAGACGAATGTCCACCTATTAGTACTGAAATTTAACAAAAAATAATTCAGTATATTCCACAGTGCTTAGATGGACATCTAAACACAAAATTCAGTGTCTAACCTAACCAAATCTTCATTGGGATGCCCCCTCTCTTTTAAGACATGAAAATATCTTTGTAGGGTCCCTGCTTACACATTCAGTTGCCATAGCTTAATCTAAGAAAGTAAATGAGTTTTAAAAAAAAAAAGTTTGAAAGAGAGGCTAGTCCAAAAGCATAATGTGGCTTAAACTGGCCTAAGCTAACATATATCATCAAGATTTTTGATTTCATGGATAATCTCACTCAGACTTTCACGCATGGAAACTATCAGCTGTATCTGGTACAAACGCAAGGATATGTCATTTCAGCTAAAGCTCAAGCAACATTTCTTGCTGGTTGGATTGCAGCCTTTAATCATAACTTAAATAAGGCCTTGGTCCTGTAGACCTTGGACCTTACACCACCAGTTCTACTGGGATTAGGAACAAGGCTTCAGATATTGGAGAGGACAAGGCAGAATTTAAATCCTCTTCACACTTTCAACTAAACCTTTCTTAGGTCAAGCGGCACTGAATCTATAAATTAATAAAAGCTCTAATAAAGGCTTTTTGATATAATTAGGTTTTTTACATCAGAATATAAAAGACATCTCTGTCTGTTTAGGACAGAAAAATTTTTACACAGGATAGATAAACATCCTCCTGTAGTTCAATATTGCTCTGATTTTATATATCATGCACCATTTTTAGTACATCATTCTTTGTTAGGAGACAATCTAACAAAATCACTGTACATGAGCAACTACCCTAATCTAGTCTTTAATCAAACCTCCACATTTTACCTGCAAGAATCTGCTGTGCATCTGTAATAAATTCAATTTCCAACACTTCCCACCTTTTTGAACCTTGAAGATTTAATAATGCCAGCACTCTTTCCCAAAGGAGAAGACTCTATGGAAATGGGGGACTTTGGTCATGTATCAAATTTTAGGCATATGTCAATCATTTTATCCTCATTAAAATACCACAACCTCTGAGTAAAATAACAACACATGACAACACTTGAGGAGTGGAACTGCGTAATGTTTTTTTGGAACAGCACAAGGAATTTAACCACTGAGAACATAACTGAATAAACTGGAATTTGGACAGCACTCTGAGAACCCCATCACTGTCTACACAAAAAGCACTCATAAGTTCTGATGGTTGATTAAGGCAGTGAGTGCAATCTCAAAGTGAGACACTAGACATGGACCAATCCTGTTTTTGAAACTATATAAATGTGAAAATGTTGTGCTGCATCCATTCTTGTAAGGTTTAACCCTAAGCAGTAACAACTGCTGACCTTCTTTGGCTTCTGAGGAGCTGGCAAAA
Organism: Argya squamiceps; assembly: GCA_037834095.1. Classification (NCBI taxonomy): domain Eukaryota; kingdom Metazoa; phylum Chordata; class Aves; order Passeriformes; family Leiothrichidae; genus Argya; species Argya squamiceps. The sequence continues at coordinate 22,587,529 of JBBMKD010000115.1, forward strand.
ACAAGGAAATTGAAAGGAGCATGGATATTTCAATGGATCTGCTGAAAGTAGTACGCTCTCCCAGATAACCCACACTGAATGTAGAAAAATTTCTGCTTAGGTTTGTCTTCTATTGTCCCAGATGGCAAGTCTGAGACTGAGCAAGTTGCAGGGGCAGGTTGGTAAAAACCAATAACAGTGATAGGTTATAAACTGAGGAAGGCAGAATTAAGTACATTTAATGCACAAAATTTGGGTTGAGTGGCATCAGGCATCCTGCCTTTCTCATATTTAGCAGAGCAGATTTGGTTATAAACCAGATGGATTTTTGCAAGGGAATTTCCATAAGGGATGTTACATGACAGGACTACTGCAAAATAACCTCTCAGAGATGCAGTCATGCAAGAAATGGGTCCCAAAGAAGAATCTGTTTTGCTGTAACTAAGACAATTATCATCCTTTCAAATTTCTAATACCTAGTACGGTTTCACTTAATAAAACTTATTTAACTTTGTTGTTTTATCTGGCAAGAAGATCTGCAGGCTCTTGCCAGTTGATAGACTTAGTAGTGTGCAATCAGATTTCAGGATGTTCAAGTTAAAGTCATGGGGTTTAGCTCTTACCGTACCTGCCACAAGGACTGCATATAGGCAGTTTTTAACCTTTTCACTGTTTGTTTGTACTCTCTCTGACCAGGCAGTCCAAGGCTGAACTGCAAGGGAGCAGATGGAGAACTTGCTCTTGCCTCATCTCTTCCTGGGATGGCACCACTAAAGAAGAAGCTGGGAGTGAGAACTGCCTGTGCTCAGCTTCAAGAAACAGACTTCCACTTCCTTCTGAAGACCTGTGGCTAACAGTTATTCTGCACATGGGATAATCACTCAGCATAAGTCAGCTGTTTTAACATGCTCTTTATCCAGTAATGTTGATCTGTTTGTGCCAATTCTATGTGCTTTGGCAGGAAATGAGAAAAATTATGGACTGGTATATGAGAACTTTCACTGGGAAAATGGACAAGAAAGTAATTTTATCATGGATTAAAGTCTTATCAATTTCATGGTTAAGGCTGTACTTATACTTCTTGTGTCCACAGACTGCTCTGATTTACAGCTAACAATTTACAGAAGCAAAAACCTCTCTCCTGGTACTCTCTTTTGCCTTTCCAGGTCCAACAGTACTCATCTGACAAGGTGAAGACAATACCAAACTCTCCAACTCTACACAGGCTGAGACCACTTCTTTCTGGTTCATCAAGAAAGTACATGTGGCAGTTCATGTCCTCTGTGACCCATCCACACACAAGGTCACTACTGCATGCTTTCTCCCATGACACAACTGTAACCAAAATGGACCTTAAAAATGGACCTTTTGCCTGTGGCTGCAGTACACTTTCACATGTGCAGGTGCACAGTTGAGGTTTTCTGAATCCTCTCCCAGGTCTATGTGGCTTCTATACCTACTGACTTATGTGCCAGCAAGACCCTGATGCAATACAGCACATATACCCTGGCTGTACCCTCACTGAGCCAGGCCTGGCAGCCACCCCCAAAATGCCACCACCCCTCCACTCCCACTCAGTGTCCTACCTGGCATCAGCTGCACCGCTGTCTCAGGGGTGGTGGTGGGAGCGGCGTGGGGCTGCTGCTGGCTGGAGCTGACCTCAGGCTCAGCGCTCACCGAGGGTGAGCCGGCCACCTCACCACCAGGGGCCAGCTGCGGGATGGATGGGAGGGTCTCCTCAGCAGCCGGTGGCTCCTCCTGACCAGGCAGCTGCAGGGCTGAAAGGGGGATGCTGATGGGTTTCCCAGCGGTGGTGATGGCATTGGAGCTGGTGGCTGGCACCTGCAGGGCGGCCACAGGGCCACCACCTGCCCCCCGCG
>JBBMKD010000115.1:22589487-22624192 GCA_037834095.1 Argya squamiceps
TTACTTAATTTTTCAATACACTTTTTTTTAAAATCTAAAATCCCCCCGTTAGCGAGTGAGGAGGAGCGAGTGTCCAGGCGGGGAGGCGCAGGGGCGCTGCGGGTCGGGGTCCGGGCCCGCGGCTGGCTGGGCCACGGTCCTGGTGGGTCCCAGGCAGGAGGGCCCAGCCAGTGGCTGCGGCTTGGGCTTGGACATCTGCGTCAGGGCCAGGGCCGGGCCATCGGTGCCGGCCGTCAGCTCCGCGTTAGCCACTATATAGTAGTCCTCGGGGAGCTCCTGCTTGATCTTCTTGAGGAGCACGTCGCTGCCGCCCTCCTCGGCGGTCTGCGCCTGGGCCTGGGCCGGGGCAGCCGGCCGCTTGCGGGGGCCAGTGGGAGCACGGTGTGGGTGTGGCTCGAAGTCACTGTCCTCGTCGGTGACAGAGGACTCGCAGACCATATCGAAGAGGGTGGCCTCATCCTCGTACTCTTCCACGGGCTCGCCCAGCTCTGACGGCTCGCTGCAGTAAGAGAAGTCGCAGGAGTCACGAGTGCGGGTGCAATCCAGCTTGGCCTTGCCCGGCCGGCCTGGGTAGCGCTCCAGGGGGCTGGCCTGAGCCTCTGACGGCACCCCCAGCATGCTGGGGCTGTCCGAGTTGAAGCTGCGGCTGTCCTGGAAGCAGACTCGCTCCTGGGAGCCGGCCCGGCACGTGGCGGCCAGGGGCCAGTGGTAGGCATGGCCAGCACTACAGCCCCACATGGCCGTCAGGTTGCCGTGGGCCCCTTCGGAAAGCAGGTGCTTGAGGTTGGGGATGAGGCTGCAGATGGTCCCATGGCTGTGGGCCCAGCTTACCAGCTTGGAGAGATTTTCAGAGGAAGTGTGAAGGCAGTCCTCCATGGCAGAAGATCAGCAGTGCCTGGCCACTGGGAAGTCAGCTGAAGACACGGTTCAGATCAGAGAGTTCTGGCACTGATGGTCGTGCGTTGCCAAGTTCATATTTACTTCTCCCCTGCAGAGAGAGCAAAACCCCACTCTTCAGCACTCCCAAAGCATGACCACATTTGCATGGGAAAATGAAACATTTCTACACGCAACTAAACCCATTTCACTTTTGACTCATGCCCTTCAAAACACGTCTCAAAACTACACCTGGTTTTAAGCAGCCTCATTCCTCATCCTCAGAACATCCTTACAAAACATAACTGAAGAGAAAACTGCTTTTCAAACAAGCCAATTCAGTATCAGTGGCAAAATGATTAGAAGCTTAAATATCTGACAAAATATAAAAGCAGCCCAAAAGATGGTGGTTGTGTTTTCATACCTCGGAAATTAAAATTGAACAAAATCTTGGAACATACAATTAATCTTGAACACCAGGGTGCCAATCAAGCACTAACTTTCACTGGATCTGAAGAAATGATGAAGGTTTGCATAATTCATGCACATATCTCAACTGAACCAAATATCTCCTTTTCAACTGAATGTAGGAGGTATCAAAAGGAAGACTCGAAACTTTAGTTTTCAATAGAAGGAATAAGCAAACAAACCCACTTTTCACTGTTCTATACTGATAGTCAACAGTTGCTCAAAGGCTTAAGAGACTCTTAAAGGACCTGCAAGACTTAAGCCATAACCTTCCTTTAACTTTGAGACTTAACATTTTGCTTTTTTCATATTGTCTGTATTTCAACATCTAAATCATGATTCAGTTCAAGAAAAACTTTCGCCATTTTCACCAAAACTATTTAGAAATTTGCAGTACAAGATGACAGCAAAGTCTGCATGTCTCTCTTTGTATACACCTAATGACAGAGAAGTCATCTCCAGTGACCTCAGACAGCTAAAGTATCTGCAATCTTCTCATTTCTGCAGGTCTCTTTAGAGGCTCTCCCTAACCCTCTCTCTGCTGTGCTTTGCGAACATGACCTGCAAGTCTTGGAGGTTTTGTCGCTCCAATTTCACTTTTGTTTCCACATAGGCAGAAAAGCCCATTCCATTTTTCCCAGATGAAATGCAGCATTCATGGCAATGTTACACCTCATTTTATTCCTTGTCTTCTTCTACACAATCATTTTAAAATGCAAAATGAACTGCATCAAGGCTCAAAAAGACAGGTGGCTAACTGCCCCTGGGGAATGCTTTCCCTAAAATCAACACAAATTACTAGCTGCCTACCTAGTTGCTCCTCAGTGTCACCTGTCACCAGTTAGCTGCAGATATCTGTGTTTGCTCTGTGCCAAGGGAGGTGAGGAGGCTGTGTTTCTAGGATTTTGCACCTTGCACATGCCTGCCTGCTCACTCCCATTCAGCATGCAAGAGTTGGTCTGTGGAAACCAAAACTGGAAATGAAATAGACAAGTACTGCCTATGATTAGCCACAAGGCTACTCCTGGCTTTTTCCACCCCACCCACTATGAGTCTTTGGTGGGGTCAAGATTGGAGCCAGCATGGGAATTTCTAGAAACTTTGCAAATTTCTAGGTATGTTTTCAACATCTTTGAATTTAAGCATGGAGGGAATGATTGAACAGGAAGAAGCACATAATTAGGAAACAAAATTTTGTAAAATTCCAGCTTGTTTTTGCAGTAGCTCAAGCCAGAGTGCATGCACAGAGAACAATGGCTACAATAATTTGAATTCCAGCCCACATGCAAACAGAGATCTCAGAGCACCACCTGCAACACAAAGCTCCTTCCATGACCAGTGCATCTGTAAAGCATAATAAATGCAGAAGGTCCCCAGTTTGCAAGTCTTTTAGGCATTGGAGAAGACCTTCTTCTTCAAACATACAACTTTTAAATGTCTAAAACTTGTTTTTTGTTATTTGTTTTGAAGCTTTTAAAGATCATGATTAACAGGGGTTAAAACCCTGGGGCATGCATGTTTCTTCTAAGAGACATCTTCGAAGATATGTACTTAAAACTTACCCTGCCACAGAAGAAACACCAAAACACAGGAGGAGGAGCACCATACTCATAACAACGCAAAGAAGACAATTTGGAAAGTGAACAGGGGAAATGAGGGAAAGCTAAAGTCAGCAGTACAGTCAGAAGCTACATCAGTGTGGTAATGTGTGGTATCGTGGAGCTGCTAAGTTGCCACACAACCAGGAACATGTCTTGGGAAGACAGAAAGCCTCATTTGGCTCAAGGACCACTTTCCCCTTAGGGAAATGAGATAAGGTCTGCCACAGTCTGACTGCCATGGCCAAGGACTCTGTGCAGTTACTCAGAAGCAATGTGTCTTCAGTTTGCCAACTGCAACAGAAGTTTCAAATGGCACCTTGGCAGGAGGGACTCATGCTGGAGTCTCTCTCAGAAAATGCATCATTATGTCCCTGGTTTTCTGAAGAGTACCTTGTCTGCTCAGTCAGACAGCAGGATCTGGGCTGACAGTCTGCTCTTGTTTTCTAAATCACATTTTAGAGATTATGTAAGTCCTTCATTCAGACTGGCAAGATCTGATAAGATGACTCATGCTTAATAACTTGATAACTCTGAAATCATACAGTAACTAGCAAAAACATGATGTAGCTTCAATGTGATCTACACCAGTATTTTAACTGCATTACAGAAGCCTTGTTCTTCTGCAGCACTTTTCTCCAGTTCAAAGCCTACAGACATCTAATTGAGAGTGAAGCATGTCTGGGTGCCGGAAATTCACTGCAGCTATCTGGACCATCAAGGAAGAGTCAAATTTTAAGGCTTTTTTAGATTTTACAACCTAATTTAATTTACAATGTACCACTACAATGACTAATGTGGACAGAATGTGTGCTGTGCAAGAAAGTGCTATTATTGCAAAACCATGCCTTGATTTCTGTTAATGCATTAAGGGGAACACCATTTGATTTGGGAAAGGCAGTATTTTCTGTATCCAGACCAGAGTTTTGCCACAGTAGATCCATTTGATGACCAAAGGGCAATGAAAAATAGCAACATTTAAAGAGTAGCCCTCCTTCATGTTCTAAGATGGGACTCGGCTTAGCTACTTTAATGCAGACAAAATTCTTCCTGATTTCACTCAGAGCAGTAGCAAGAGGCCCTTCATGATGCAGTTGAGATGCACCAGGCAAGTCCCAGGAGCAATAGCAGTTGGTAGCTGTCCAACATGAATCCTTTTGTTTATCCCATGAAAAGAATGAACAGACACCACTGGGGAGGAGAGATCTGGCTACCTCAACTACATTTCCTCTTTTGGCTCCTTGCACATGAAAGTAATAGAGTGGAGTTTTGGTTAGGACCTTATGGAAGGTTCCTCAGGACTAAAAAAGAATTCTGTGATATGGCTCCCTCTGAAAGGAGGCAACAGAGGTAAGGATGCAGTGAAGGAACTGAATGCAAAAAACTGGGATGATGTAGAGGCATGGAGTGGGAAATGGGTGTCCTCCAGCAGAGTCTGTACACAGGAACATGTATTTGATGGACTGACAGCTCAGGGAGGTTGATGGGTGCATTTTTTTGTAAAGGAGGAAAAAGTCTTGTTGGGATTCTGTCCATCCACAGAACCCCAAGTAGCAATGGATTGCCTTCCTAGGGTAATCTTAAATAAGTTGATTCACACTAACTTGCATCACATGTTTGAAATTCTATTATCATTACTGATTATTGATACTTCCACAATGATTCTTTTCAAGGGAACAGTATAGCCAGGACTACATTAACAGCCCTCATGGGACATGATGTCAAGGCTGATACTACTGAAAATTTTCTAAAAGTTCAAGATTCTCAAGTAAGAATACAATGCAAAATTTATTTCTGTTAATAATAAAAAATAATTGTTCTAAGCAGACAGCTGTATGAAAACTAAAAGCTGAATCCTAAAACATTAAAAGACAGGTGTAAAAAAACCTGCATTCACTCATTTTACATGGCATGGATTTCCAACTAATCTTACAGCAGCTGAAACCTGACTTTTAAGTGTTTTTATGGAGAAGCAATGTTTTGTCAGCTTCAACATTAAAAAAAGCTTAGAAAGCAGTTGGGCTGGGTTACGCAACAGGGTTGTTGGTAGGGAGACAGAAAACATGACTTGAGACCTCTTGATCATGAGACAAACAGCACGTTTTATTGTTAGGAACTCCCTTATGTAGGAAGTTCAAAACTCCTTGGTCGGGGTCTTAGTCCTACCCAGCTCCTTGACCAGTGTTATGTCTGGTCTCTGGAGCTGCCTATGATTGGTTGAGGTCTCTGCACGAGCTCTCCCATTCACCCAGGGAGCTCTGGAACAAGCCAGGTCAGCCGAGTTGGGTCTGTTATGATCAGACTCATAATATCCAACTGTAAACCAGCTGTATATTGCTACAGGGCTCTGCTTTCTCGTACTCACAAAAGAAGCTCAGAATATTTTAAATCCTCTCTGTTTTCAGTCTCTCCATCCTGTACAAACTTATTAGGCTATTACTCCATCACCAACTGAAGGGCAAGCATTTCTTCATTTTTTGAAAGGCCTATCTTTCCTTACTTAAAAGCACTGCGTATTAAAGGTTTGGCCACCATAGTGTAAGTATCTATCTAATTCAAGATTTTAGCTAATGGACAATTCTCTTATTACTCTAATTTCTTAACCCAAATGTTTAGCACTGATAAGTGACTGAGGTCAGTAACAGCAGAAATCCAAGTGTAAATTCATTCACAGAGGCAGAGTAGTACTGAAGTTCCCACAAAGGCCTGCTGCAATTCCACAGGCCCTGCTAGCCATCAATCCAGGATCTCCTGTATATTCCCTTTCACGAAATAAGATGCTGAAGTAAACTCAGCAGGAGCTGCAGCCTTGTCCAGATAGCACCTGCAAATGCTGGGGGCCCCAGCCACGCACCAAAGCACCCAAAATCCCACCACTGCTAATCACCTTCCCTGCTATCTCCTATGAGAGGACTCCTGCTAACAGTGGAGTTAAAGCTCAGCCTCTTTGCCCCAGTGTTTTGATTTCTTAACTGATAATGCTAAGGAGGTCATCAAGATGACAAAGGACCAGGACAGACAACCAAAACAGACCAGCAAACTGGAAGCAATGGGAATAGGGAATGTGTGTTTTCTCTGATTTTTGATTTCTGGAGTACAAAACTTCCATGTCAACTCAAATATTATCTGATTTACTTTCTGCTTGAGATGAAGGCTATGAAGCAAGAAGAAGCAGAGACAGAGTGAGAAAGAGAAAGCACGTAGAAAACAATGATATCTTACAGGCAAGGTATGAATCCAGTAGTTTATGCAGTTCAGCATGGGGGGAAGGGGTTGACTTCCACCTCTGATACAAACTGTATACGGCTCCTTTACTTAGGAAAACATTTTTTAAATTGTCTCTTCAGGAAACAAAAGGGCATACATTACAGAGGAAAGGCTCACAAATCCTGGCAAGTTCTGCAAGCCTGTGAGGTAGCTTGGCAATGTCATGTATTCTTAAGCTAGTGAGTAATTTCTCCAACTACGCTTATTTGTCACTTAACACAGTCTCTGGATGGTGTCTTCAAGGGAAAAAGAACCTCTCACCTCAACAAAATCACTATTTTCAACTTATGTAAGGTTATGCTGTTTGTCTGTGATTTTAGCTCTGTAAGAAGTAATTTAGAAAATAAACAGGGGCACACAGTAGGAACAAAACAAAACCTTCATGCTAATTTTCCACCTCCACAATTCCAGAATCCCAAATTTTACATAAATTCAGTCATTTATGTGTAGCAAGTGCCTCCCCTCTTGTGTGTCTGAGAGATTTTGTGCTTTTATTTTGGGTTTTCTGAAATCAGTAGGAGCTCTGCTGCTGAATAAGCAGGCTTTACTCTCAATGAACCACAATTACAATTCCTACCAATAACAAGCAGCACCAAGAATGCTTTCCTGAGAGAGGGGCTCAGAGTGTAGTAGGAAGAAAAAAAACAAAACATTTGCTTCTGGGCAAATAATGCTGTACTCCATTCAGAAAAATGTCATGGTTGTCTGTCACGTTTACTCCACAAGGCTGCAGCTCTAAGTTGATGCTTAGTCTTCAGGATACTTTCCTTGCCAAGTGTGGCATGCCTTCAGCTGCAGCTGTCATCAAGGCAAGCCAGAGCAAAGCAGCAAAACCTGTTTGCTGGAGAAACTCCTTCAGCTGGCTGGGACAGCATTTGTGGTTTCCTCACCTTTTCATGTGGAAGACTATAACAGGCTTAAGAACCTCCCCAGGCCCTGCCTCATTCACAAAGTAAAATGATTCACCCCTTGACTGCAGAATTGAACTAAGCAACAGTTTGGGGGCTCAATCCTTAATCTGAATGTAATGCTACAGGCACCACTGCTTCTAGTTTTGTAATCTTTTTTCCCAGCACCTACTAAACAGGACATATGTGAGCCCTGCTCTTGGACAGTGTGGCTGAAGGGTCACAGAGAGACCAAAAAAGCACCAGGAGAAGCAGCTGAAAAGGGAGCAGAACAGATGGTGCAGGAAATCTGATCAATCTGAGCAAGATCTTGTACGTAAGAACCTCTCTATTACCTACATCCCAAAATCTCAATTAAGCTTCCCGAGACTGACCTATTTCTCACTCTTTATTCCCCAGCCCATTGTGATTCTTTTGATAGTTCCTCAGACACATTAAATCCTTAACATGAATCCCTGACCAAGCCACCTCCTGTGCTGGTGCTTCCCTGCCCTGAGTTTCAGTCCTCAGGAATATAGGCCTGATTTGGTTGTTCTCATTTGCAGGGTGTAGGATCATTGGAGAATGGTACGGAAGTGGACAGGACTGTTTCTCCTTGCTGAGGAAGGTTCTCCTTCCAAGGACCATGTCTGAAAGGGAAGTGACTTTTCTACAGTTCATGACTGTATCTGCAAAGTTGCTGAGTACCTCCAGCTCCAGATAAGTCAAAGCACTTGGCAGTGCTATGCTTCATCTTTTTTACCCTGTGTCTTCCTTATGCATGTCATAATGGACATGTTCTGCCATGCTCTTCACAGAGGCTCTGCAGCACTAATGTAGTCCTGTAAAATATCAACACTCCACACTACTTACAACTGAGCAGTGCACAGCTGAATCCAGAAAAGATTTTAGAATTTTGATAGCACCAAATCCTGTCTTATCAATTCAATGTTTGGCAAGTGCACCCCTGAAACTTTCTCTCGAAGTCTCAATGGAATATACCTGATTTTGTTAACAAAGATACTTCTCACTGTGATCTGCAACAAAGACCTGAGAATGGACTCTCTGGCCTAGCTTTAAAAAACTGTGTTCCTTCAGGCTGCCAAATGAAAGCAAGTTTTAAAACTAGCAGTTCTGCAAACTTACACATTGTTAGATGAACTGTCCAATGACCATTATATATCGCTGGATTAGTGAGCAGAGAAAAGTGTGGCAAGAGCAAACATATTCAGTTATACTCATGTCTTTCTCTACTAGCAGCAATGGAGGTGATGAAGCAAGAATGATGGTAAGTGCAAAATCCATCCTGGATTTCCAGGCACTTGGAAAACTGTGTAACTGTGATTTGTGTGAATTTGGCTCTACCTTCCACTAAGGTTATAATGGGTCTGACCTTTCCACATCTTCAAACAAAGCCCATCCTTTTCAAAAAGTATCTTTCAACAGCAAAGGCAAAAAGCATGTTTCCACATTTTTACTGTTGCACTGTTCCTTGTTTCTTGAGTACAGGTAGGACTACTGTTGCACAGAAAGAAACAGCTGTTGTGGTGCAGCCAAGCTATCCACCATCAAATTTGATTAGAAGAGCTTAATATCCACTGAGGTGGAGACTCTGCTGAGTGCAGTGGCCATTTAACCAGGTCCAAAATGTCTTTTCTGTGAGGTTGGACATGTCCAAGGAATATCCAGTCTCACTGCAGCCACTTCCCTTGATGGATGAATTTCAGACAGGCTGGATAGATGGGCTGAGGCCAATTGTATGAGGTTCAGCTAGACCAAGTGCTAACTCCTGCACTTTGGCCACAACAAGCCCATGTAGTGCTACAGGCTGGGGGCAGAGTGGCTGGAAAGCTGCCCAGTGGAAAAGGATCCAAGGATGCTGGTCAACTGCAGCTGAACATGAGGCAGAATATGCCCAGCTGGCCAAGAAGGACAATGGCATCCTGGCCTGTATCAGCAATAGTGTGGCCAGCAGGAGCAAGGCAGTGACTGTCCCTGTGTATTTGCCACTGGTGAGGCCGTGCCTTGAGTGCTGTGTTCAGTTTTGGGCTCCTCACTACAAGAAAGATGCTGAGGTGCTGGAGTGTGTCCTGAGAAGGGCAAAGGAGCTGGGAAAGGGTATGGAGCACAGGTCTGATGAGAACTGGCTGAGGGAGCTGGGGCTGTGTAATTTGGAGAAAAGGAGGCTCAGGGGAGACTTTATCAGTACAACTCTGCAACTCTGAAAGGAGGGTGTAGCCAGACAACTGTCAAAAAAATAAGAGGACATAGCCTCAAGGGGTTCAGGTTGGACATTACAAATTTCTTCACAGAAAGGGGGATTAAACATTGGAATGGGCTGCCCTGGGAGGTGACGGAGTCATCATCCCTGGAAGTGTTTAAGATTGCATGTGGCACTTAGTGCCACAAGTATTGCACTTGATGTTATCAGAGATCTTTTACAAACTAACAGATTCTGTGATTCTGTAATTTTTATTTCTGTGTTTTGAAAAGCCCAGACTGATGAAAATATGTCTCTACACTCATATAATTTTTTCATTATCGTTTTTAATAACATTTTTTACTTAGTCACCAGAACTTAATCCCTTTAGCAATCCAGATTCTCTTGCTTTGAGTTCACATCTTGTCTACCAAAACACAAAAATCAAAAAATAAGCCCTCTTGCTCAATTTTTCTCAACCCAGTATCTCTTATAAGTGCTAGAAATTCCTGCCTCCACCTTTAATGACTCCAACCTGTGTTTTATACAGAGCTGGCATCATCACTCAGAGCAAGATGAGCAGGGTGCTGAGGTGACAACAGCAATAAGACTTTCCAGAGAAAAAAAAAGATGGCCCTGATTTTGCTATTGTCAGAAGTGGGTCTTGCAATAACCAAGCAGGGACTTTCAGGTACACCAATACTCAATGCAGAACCTCTGGGGTAAAACCTGCTCTGGGAAGAGACAAAAATGATAGTGACAAGGAACTCTGCATCCAGTCAACACCTTAATAGTTAAACAGCTCTGCTGCAGCAGCGTCAGGGTGAAAAACTGATATGCATGGTGCCTCCATGAGCTTTGTCAATATGAGTGTACAAGGCAACATCAGCATAAATGTGATGGTGACAATAATGTACGTTGCTACACCATGCAACCAGTGCTACAACGAAGAGGAACACTGGAGAAGATGCCTGTGCATCAGGATTAGTAAAACATAGCAGAGAGTTTTACTGTAGCCTCAAGTCAATCTTGGCCATCTCTCATATTTTGTTTTCTATGTATTCAGCAAAGACATTTTTAAAGAAAGAATGTATCTTCTGGGAAAACATTTCTGAAAAGTATATCAATGATAATATTTTAAGGTCCTGAGCACTTGAAAAAAATAGCCTGTATTTTACTGCAGCTACCAGGGAGCTTATCTATCATGGATTGGTTATTTTGTGTTGTTTATTAAAATTTGTTCCAAAATTGCATCTGCCTTCACACCATTTTTCATGGTGACCTGAGACTAAAACTGCATTATATCAAAGACAGTAGGATTTGTCTCAGCTTGCAGTTCCCAATCATTCTTTAATGGAGAAATTGCATCCCACATTTGGAAAATGTTTAGAAGATATAATTTCCGGAGCTTACAACAAAGTGTGGGTACCCTCTCCAACTTTAGAATTACAGTGAGAAGAATCAAACACACACAGCCTGAAGGCAAGATGTTTTCTCTGGCTCTTCGTTTTCCTAGAAATTATATTCAGAGAAAGCCTGCACATGATTTACTGAAAAGAAAACAGGAATATTAACACTGACTTGCATAAATTTTGTGAAGACCAAACTCCCACATAGTCACAGAGGGAAACCAATGCCTTCAGTTCCAGAACTTAACTGTTCCATGCTATTCCTCACAAGCAAACACAAGCAGTTTCTGTGGATGAAAGGCTTTACTGTGCCAGATTTGATTTGTATTTTTGATTTGTAAGATTTCTTTCATTTCAGAACATTTCTAAACCAATTAAAATTTGCAATAGTGCTGCTATAGCAATACTGAAAACATGCATTACTTGGCTAAAAAGTGCGAGTGAAATGACATTATTAACCACCTATGAAAAACTGAGGTTATTTCCTACAGAAATCAGAAAAATTGTAGAAACTCAGCATTTCTGTGTAAGGAGGAAACTTCATTTCCTTTACTAGAATTTAAGTGTTTAGGTTTTTCCTTTTTTTAACACAGAGGTGGTTTGGGATGTTAAATGTTTGTCCAAGGACTTAATTCTCAGCAAGAAAAACTGGTTTTTGAACAGTCTTTACAGTGTGCTTTTTGAAGTATCAACAATTATTTTTATCACTGAACTATCGCCTTTACTCTGAGGTCGTGTCCTGCAGCTGCTTTTTAAAATCTTAAAAAAAACCCCAAAAAACAGTCTCAGAGAAAAGAGTTGTTCTTGGCAAACAATTCGGAAAAAAAAATGCTAGAAACTTAAAGGTAGTAAATTATTCCATGAACTGGCTCATACCTAACTGTGTTTAACAGATCATATGCAACTGTGTCCCTAATAAAAGTTCCTAAACCTGGTTTTGACATGATGTAGAAAAAACAGTGATAAAAACCTGCCCTAGAAATGAGCTAGCAAGGATTTGCATTCAAATGTAAGCCAGAGAAAAATACAGGGTAACATCCTGTAGCTGACAGCTAGAGGACAAAAAGATGAGAAATGTTTCACTCAACTATATACCAAGTTTCCTTTTATCCCTAGAAACATATCTAGCTGTGTGCCTCTAACATAATATCACTGATCAACTGAGATTAAAACATGACATGACATCAAGAGATCAATGTCTCATGATGCTTACCCACAAACAGGTGAGGGGTTGGTGGCAATCCCATAGGAACAAGCAGCCTGACCGACTGTTCTCCTGATGGAGAAGATGGGGAATGGGACATCCAGAGATCCTAGAGACTGAGGCTACGCAGGCCACTCTGCATGCCACATGAAAACTTGCTGGTCTGAGTTCCGTAGGGCTGGAACCACGGAGGCTTCAAAAGCTGTATGTGTACAGCCCTTTGACATTGGCTGGCTCCATCAACTCAGGCCTCAGTTCTTAAAAGCATTAATGTAATCAAAAGCACTGAATGGGATCTTCAGTGGTCTAGATAAACTAAACATCTGTAAAATCTGACCCTGAGGATCTGAAAACCTGACAAAGCTCTAACTAGGCCAGTATTGGAGCTTTGGCCAAAAGAATTAAATGCGTGTTCTCAAGCAAGCACCGTTCTTATTAACATCAGTGCAGGACTTGGCATGCATGACATGTAGATATAGGGAAGGTGCATGATTAAAAAACAGAGAGAGAGACTCCAGAATATTCAACTGGCATGCAAAAGACTTTGGAAGAACAGCTCTACCTATTAGAGAGGACTCTTACGTCTTAACAAACTCTCACTTATTTCCTCTGAGAGATTCAAAACCTGAACTGTAGCCTTTGGACAACTGAAGTTCAAATCAATATGCTACATACACTGCTGAATGTTTGGCAAAGTAAGCAAAAACAAGGCTGTATAAATCACAGGACCAGTAAGTGGATGCAGGTGTGTAAGAAAAAACGTTCATATATGGTTGGCTGTATTGTTACATAGTTGCATCACATCTCTTCATTAACTTGTGCATGCCCCATTCCTGTCCTATGGCCAGGTGGGATGGGACTCTGAGGAACCTGATCTAGTGAGTGGCACGTCCATAGCAGAGGGGGTTGGATCTAGATCTTTAAGTCCCTTCCAATCCAAACCATTCTATGATTCTGTGATTCATTAAAGTCTGTTCTTGTTGTACTTTATTAGTACTGGACTTACTAGACAAAAATAGATGAGGAAATTCCTTCCAAAATTACCCATTTCTGTTCATACAGGTTCATTTCACTAGAGTGAGAAATGGCCGCAGTCAAAATGCATGCTAGTAGGAACAGCTAAATAAAACTAATTACAAGCAGGATAGGAATTCATTGTAAGGTATACACCTCCAAAGCAAACCTTTAACTTTCAAGAAATGAATCCTGACAAACTTCTTAGTCTCCAGAAAGATAATTTTAAAAAAAAATTTAAAATTCCATTTTTTCCATCTGTGATCTCCTCCCCTTCCCTCCCTTCCTCTCCTCTCATAACTAAGGATCACACTGTGGGTAACACAGAGCTTTCTAACATACTAATTATTAATCTAATCTTTAAAAAAAATTCTGCAAGACATGCACAGATTTGATACTCATTCATTCAACTGTTTATATTTGCATTTAAAACCAGTCAGATCTCTTACACACAGCAGACATCTGGACATGTCTTGTTTGAAGAAATAAAACAGAACCTAGATAGTGAGTAATGACACAGGGTCTTATTTAGAAATTAGAACCCAAAATAAAAAGGAGAAAGGGTGGAAAACAACATGCTGACATTTATACAGGATGTAAGGGTACTGAACTGCCCTGACCAGTTTTCTTTAATTTCTGCTGATGTTTTTCCAACCGTATTTCACTGGCAATGCACTTAGTTTCATCTCCTCTCAGAAAGAGTTGTTTCAGTCAAAGCTCCTGATTATTTACGAGTACACTGAATCCAAAACAGAAAAATCTGTAGTCTGAATTCTTGCATTGAACACTCTTGAGGTGTCTGAAAACAAGGCTGTTTTCTTCCAGTTGCAAAGTGTTACCATCTTTACCGTTACCTGCAGGCATCTCAGCATTCACTGTGCTACATACAAGGCAGGAGAAAACAGAATCCTCCAGATCTGAATGGCAGCTCCTGTCATATGTTCACGCATGCACTTACACCCGCCCAATTGCAAGTAAATGTGCATGTTAGCACCAAAGAGGAAGATGGAAGTGCTGATTTGCTGTATTGCACTAAATAGTTAGTTCATTTTGCACACTAACTATTAAGTGCAATACAACACACATTGAGTATTACCACTGAAAAATGTCCCTGCTATGTTCCACTTCCAAACCCTTCTGATGCTGTGAGTGCAGTCTAAGGTTTCAATAGCATTTGTAGGAGACTGCATTGAAGGGTCAGATCAAGCTGGCATCTCCAGCCAGTCTCATGATGTCTACAAAGCCAAAGAATGCTGTGAACCAACCCTTAGCAAAGCAGCCCCCTGTGTGGGGACTTTGCTGGTGTGCCAAATGGAAGGGGACATTTCACTTACTGTCCTGGGAGGCTCAACATGTCCTGGCTAGACAGAAGGTTGGACAAAATTTCTGACCCATGCTTTCCTGCAGCAGCAGCAGAACAAGAAATTCTGCCATGCACAACAGGTCAACACACTTAAGTCTTGTTAGGACAGATATACATGCTGCTCCTTGTATCATCTACACTATGGACAAGATGATCTTTCTACAATTGCCTTTTAAAATGTAACCATTTCATTAGACCAGAAATGTTGGCTTCTGATGAGGCATGAATGCTGGCACTTCTGTGTTACTATTTGTAGCCATGTAACTGTCCATGTCCATGGAAAAAATGGCACAGAAAGAAATTACTCAAAGGCTTTATAAAACACAAGATATTTGAGAAGCCTGAGCAACCCAAATTGCATTTGCAAAGGGGAAGCTCCACAGTTTCGTAAGGCCCAGCAGCAACATGAGACAAAACTGAACACCACTGTTCCCCCTTTAAATATCCTTTATGAAACTGCTTTTAGACCAGTTAAAAGCATGAAGCAGGTCCTTCCGTTTGGCCCTTGGAGATGGAAGTGTGTCTACCTTTGCTATAACCAGGTGTCATTTCAAGCTGCTCTACAGTGCACAACAGAGGACTCTTATTCTTGTGGTTGCTAAAGCAAGCAAAATTGCTGAGGGACATGAAGAGAAATTTAGCCTACTTGCTGTCTGCTAGACTGGAACAAATGGACTTAGGAATACTTCTAAACGAAATGCAAACAAAAATAAAGCCTCTCACAGCATTTTAAAAGGCCTGTGTTTAGAGTAGCTGTGCAATACAAGGATAAATCTGCCAAAGACAAAAAGGGAAGAAATTAAAATCTCTTGGCTGCACGGTTTTGGAAGATGATAGATAGGGAAAAGGCAGTCAAAAGATTTCTCTCTGCAGCACAGCTGTGCAAGTTAAACATTTCATACCTAAGAGCACTGTATTTGGTATCTAGCTATTAAAATTTGTTTTAAATGTAAAGCAGGCAGGATTAGTTCTGTGCCAGTAACTAAAAGTGGTACTTGAGCCAACCATGTAAAGATACAAGACAAGCAGAAGAAACCCACTCTGGCATTGCTTTCCAGTGCATGGATATCACTCAGGCCAGTGGCAAAAGGTGAGAGCACTGGAAACTACCTTGCCACTAGGCAAATGGTTCTTGGTGAGACTGACCTGCTCACCTGGGGGGCTGCAAATGCCTATCACTCAAACATGGTGCAAATCTGAACCACAGACACCACTGGGCAGTATGCAATGATGGGGCTGTATTTATTAGCTTCATGCTTTACCAACAACCTGTTCACTTCCTTTACCTATGGAGTATTTGTGAAGCCAGTAATGTACAAAGTCAGCAATTAACATTAGGAAAATAGTGATTTAAGAAATTAATGTAAACAAAAGGCTACCAAAATCCGCAAAACACAGATATATATTTAAATGAATATCCATAAAGGAGACAAATGGTAATGTCTAAACCACTGCACTTAGCTTCTCAGTGAAACAGAGCAGCACTGTCACCTGCCTCTGCTTCCACAGAAAGTTAAAGACCAACTTTAAAAATTTCTATTAAGAAATACACTCTTAACCCAGATGTTTAAATCAAATACTCACTGCCAGTTTCAGCAAAGGTCACATGTGCCTTTAACTTTCTTAATTCTTCTTCATAGCATCAGACTGCTATAATTTGTAGTCAACATTTGTAGCAGTTTTACCACTTGGCATATAAGCATGCAGAAATATGTGAGCCATCTAGATCCATCCAGAGGGACTGATAGTAGGTAGTATGAAGGATTCCAGCATGGTTCAATTTCATCAGCTTCCTTCAGCACCTGCACCTTCTACATGCATGCACATGCTGCTGCCATGCATGTCACTGCCAAGTGGCATTCCCAGTCGACAGTCATATGCCAGATCCTGAGTGATGCACAGTGAGGGCACTCACTTGATTGTCCTTGTACCTTCCCATTAATGGCACGCTAAATTCCTTTGCCACTAAGGTTAGCAAACAAGATGTAACTCACTAGTGTGATAGTTTGCACAGTCTTGAAAGCAGAGGGGATTTTGGTCAGGTGCGAGAGCTAGAGCAGCATGTGTTCTCCATGCCATGCAGAATAGAGGGAGAGTTGGGAGCTATCTTGGTGAGCTTGGCATGCATAGATGCCTGCAAAATTAAATTTTCAATTCTTTTAAACCTTCTTTAAGCACTCTTATGACAGAAAAATCAAGATTGCCCTTTATGGTGGTTTCTAGAAAACATTCTCTGTTAACTGTAAAACATTAGCTGGCAACCAGACAGGCCAAGGGTTTTATTTACAGCAGCAGTTCCTGAAAAACTGTTCTCTTCAGCAGTCTCAAACTTCCCACTCACAACCCACTCAATCCCCAGCATGCACATCAGCAAACTTTATGAACACAAAACAGAATAAAACAGGATTTTGTCACAACAAATACTGTCTTGCTGCAACTGTCTACCCAGTTACTCTGTACTCCTCTACATAACAAGAAAATGCATTCCATAAGAAAGCACAAAATAACTTTCTGCCAGCAAAATGAAGGCATATTTCTTTGCATGGACAAACCTGGTGGCTTGCATGCTGCAAGTGCAGTAAAGTGCATAAGATTCACATGCACTACACACATCAAGCTGCATTTCCTGGCAAGCATCAGAGAGCACTAGGTAGCTCTTGCATTGCCCATTTTTAATTTTTGCTGTTTAGCTGTAGCCCCTTTCTCCTCAACATATCACTTAGACACCAGCCTCAAAAAGACATCGCTAAATATTGTTGTCTCCTCTTACTAGGAAAATACCATTGCTTTAACCCTGTCTGTGGGGAAGGATTTTTTGTGTCTCATTTCCACCACAGGGGTTGCTGGATGGACAGTGAACAGAATCAAAACAGGCTATTCCAAACTGCACCATTCCAGAGGGAACTGTAGTCTCCTGCCCAGGGAATCTGATTCAAAATTTGGTTTTCTCTTGAGAGATTTTATACCAAAATACAGTAAGCTCCTTCAGGAAGCAGCAGTCCTGAGCCACATGGACTGTGGCATGTAATCACCTGATTGTCTGGTGCACTGGATAGTTCCTTCCATCAGATTTTCTCCAACTTGAGGGGCTGGAAACTTCTTTGTATTTTTTGAGTTATTTTCGTCCTTCTCTCATTCTTTTTCTGAGGATATTACTCACACCTATTCTTCAGAGTTCTCAAGCAAAGTCGATTTTCAAAACTTGAGCATTTTTTCCCCTCCACAGTATATTCTGATAATGAACTACCTCAAAACTTGAATCAGCAGTGCCTTGGCAGCCAGGAGGGCCACCTTTGTCCTGGGGGGCATCAGACACAGCATCGCCAGCTGGGCAAGGGAGGGGTTTGTCCCACTGTGCTCTGCACTGGGGTGGCCTCAACCTTGAGTGCTGGGGGCAGTTTTGGGTGCTGCAATACAAATAAAACACAAAGGTAATATAGAGCATCCAAAGAAGGGCCATGAGGATGGTGAAGGGTTTGAAGGCAAAGCCATATGAGAAATGGCTGAGGTAAGTTGTTTTGTTCAGCCTGGAGAAGAGGAGACTGAGGGGACACCTCACTGCAGTTACAACTTCCTCATGAGAGGAAACAGAGGGGCAAGTACTGATTTCTTCTCTGTGGTGACCAGTGACAGGACTCGAAGAAAAAAACATGAAGCTGAGTCAGGGGAGGTTTAGGTTGGATATTAGAAAAAGCTCTTCACCCTGAGGGTGGTTGGGCACTGGAAGAGGCTCCCCAGAGAAGTGGTCACAGCACCAAACCTGACAGAGTTCAAGAAGTGTTTGGACAATGCTCAGGCACATGGTGTGACTCTTAGGGTATCTTGCACAGGGCCAGGAGTAGGACTTAATTATCCTTGAGGGTCTCTTCCAACCTACATATTCTACAGTTCTGTCAGCTATAAAAACTGTCTTCCTGCAGTTTCCTGCCCTCAGAGCACAGAAATACTGATTTCTTACAGCAGCTGATCATAGCTGCTGCTTTTCACTGTCTTGATATAAAATACTGGTACCATTGCACACTGCAGTCAACTTCTAAATGCAAATTTTGGTTTTTAATGCCAGAACTATAGCCTTAGCAGAGAAAGCAAATTATCCAAAAAAAAACCCAAAAAACAAACAAACAAAAAAAACCCCAAAAAAACCACAAGCAAAGGAGTGGTTTACAAAATAAATGCTTTTCTCAAGCAACTCCTATACAGAAAGTCCAGACAGCACCTCCCTAGTCTTCTGAATATCAGGCAGATGGTGTAAGTATAACGTGTCTGCTCTACACTTCCATCAGATACAATAAATAATACACAACTAATGCAGAATATCAGTTTCATTCTGTTCCTACTTACTTAAGACTGCACTGCATGCATTACCTTATCTCTAGCTGAATGCAAAACATCTACCCAAACCCATCACTGGAGACTGAATTAAATTCCCTTGGCAGTAATAATATTATATATGCAGCATGTATACCTAGTGCTGTCTTTTCTATTTTCTATCTAAAGCATCTTGGAAATGTAAAAGCAATTCAATTTGTCGCCTACTCAAATACTTTCTACCAAATAATCTAATGGGTCAAACCATGTGAAAAATGGTAGTGTCTCTTTCTTTTGTCAGTCGTCTGACAGAAACCAGGAAAAAAAATACAACTCACACAACAAAACTAAGACATTGTTTTTCAAATAACACATTAGCGGAAATTTTACTTTGATATCCTCCTGAATTCTCAATTCCTTATAGTATAGTTATACACTCAGCAAAAGTGATACACTTTATTATTTTTGAGAAAGCATCTTGCACAAGCAAAGTATAATTAAAAGTAGTGCAGCATTTAACAAAAGTGAAACCAGAAAGGATCGCACTTGAACAACAGTCACAAGGGAAAACTGCCAGACCGCTGATGGCTGTGAGAGTCTTTCAAAGTGGTCATTAAGTAGAGATGAAAGGTGAATCAAGCAGACAAAAATGACCTATATAACTTAATTTACTTGACTTTCAATAAAACTTCAACAATATACCTTGTGCCTTGGGGAGAAGGCATTAATTCTCAAAAAAGCATTATGCAATGGGAACAGCGGACCTTCCTGATACACGAGCAGGACCTTCCTGACAAAAGGGTCTGGCGTAAGTCATGGGGCCTGTGCTGATTTTGGGCCAGGTGGAGTTAATTTTCTTCACAGTGGCTGGTAAGGGGCTGACTTCTGAAGCCGTGTTGAACAGAGGGTTGATAATATAGTTTTGTTATTGTGAAGTACTGAGTCCTGAACGACAGGCCCTGAGCAAAAGCTGACCTCTAGATGAACCTTGCAGCCAAATGTTATATGATATTTGTATCCACTCATTAGCAAAATATGCATGATCATTAGCATTATGATATTTGTATCCCCTCATTAGTGGAATATGTAGTGTGATAAGAATGAATTCATCTTTCTGTGTTTAGAGGCCAGACACAGCCATGAAATCAGACATCTGGCCTTGTTTGGAGGTATACGGTCAAAACCAGCTCCCTTGGTTCCTCCCTGAGCTCTGGCCAGGCTTTGGGCAGAACCTGAGAGAAGGATGAAACCAGATGTTTCTGCACTAGAAGGTACGTAAGTTCGTTTATTCCACAATATAAAAGCTGGCCCCTCTCACATCAAGATGGAAACCTCGCTTACGAGTGGACACATCATGTAGGATTTCCCAGTTACCAGGAGTGGCTCTCCAGTCCTTCAGTGTGACCAGGCTCCCCACCTGATGTGTGGATCTGGATGTTGGTAAAGTACTAGGGTAACCAGTGTTGTATCTTTCTTAATCGCTATAGGCAATCTTTTGTTGCAATGATTAAGTGCTTGGCTTAGGTTATCCTTTTGTAATTCTCCGCTGTGATGAACTATAGTAGATCACACTTCTTCCTTAAAAGTTGGTGTATGTGTCTGTTATACTGACCCTGCCCACTGTCAAAATGTTTTGCTGAGCTGGGCTTACACAGAGCCAAGGTTTTTTCTGCTTTTCATACTTCTGCTCTGGTGAGGAAGTTGGAGGTGTGTGAGAGGTTGGGAGGAGACACAGCTGGGGCAGGTGACCCCAGCTGACCAAAGGGATATTCCAGACCACGTGACATCATGCTCAGTACATAAAGGTGGGGAGAAGAGGGAGAAAGGGAGGAACATTTGGAGTGATGGCATTTGTCTTCCTGACTAGGTATTCCGCATGAGGGGGCCCTGGTCTCCTGGGGATGGCTGGACACCTGCCTGC
Organism: Argya squamiceps; assembly: GCA_037834095.1. Classification (NCBI taxonomy): domain Eukaryota; kingdom Metazoa; phylum Chordata; class Aves; order Passeriformes; family Leiothrichidae; genus Argya; species Argya squamiceps. The sequence goes on from JBBMKD010000115.1 coordinate 22,610,003, forward strand.
CTGTGGGAAGCAGTGAAATCATTCCTTGTTTTGCTTTCCTTGTGTGCAAAGCTTTTGTTTTCCCTATCAAACCACCTTTATCTCAACCCATGAATTTTCCAGCTTCTATACTTCTGATTCTCTCCCCAGTCTGGCTGGTGGGGAAGTGCTGGTTTAGCATGGATAGCAAGAACCAATTAGTGACTGGCTTTGAAATTGACAGCTAATATAGCCACTGGAGAAGTGATATGTCTCTGTGAACACACAGGGTTAAATATGGATGCAGAGATCTAGTTATAGATGTGGACTGATGTAACTGAGATGTAATGGAGAATTTTGAACAGAGGAAGATAAACTTTGCTCCCAGGGGAAAAGAGACCTCTGTTCCTTGGGACGAAGATGATTTTGGAGATAGAGGAACTTTTGTTTTATACTAGAAGAGGCATCCTTAAACAGTCTCCTAGATAAGCTGATATGGCCCATGAGTGCAGCTAACAGGCAAGTTGCTAAATGGGAGAGCTTCACAGTTTGCAGAGGTTTTTCTAGGCAGCTGCAGATTTGTGACATGGGAGCCACCAGAGAACGGTTCTTTTCTTGTGGGGATGTCTCCATGGAAGTTCTAAGAGAGACTCCTCTCCCTAAGAACTGATGAAAGATTATTTTAAGTGATGAAACTGACTGAAAATCACAGGTTTTGTCTCTTTATGTTGTTAGTGGGAAAGTGAACAGTTTGTGGGGAGGAGAAGTGTTTTTGAAAGTTTCATTTTGATTTTCATTCGCTTCTTTTCTTTTCTCCTGATCCTATCTCACAGAGGGAAAAAGAGCAAACACTCAGACCACTACACTAAATTTGGCAAACAGAAACAGGCACACATGAAACCACTACAGGGAGTGAGCAAGTGGCAGTGTGAGCATTGGCTGCTGGCTGGGGTTGAAATCATGACAAGGGCCTGGGTCCAACCCTCCCAGCTGCTGGTTGGCTGTGAAGAAGTTTTTACACTAGCCAGAACTGCAGATCTCTGCTCAACCCAGTACCAGAAACATACTTCCTGGGATACCAGCCCTGGACAAAAAATACAAAACCATAGGAAACTCATTGCACCTACAAACTGCAGTGTATAAACCTGACAACCCATGAAAACCCCAGAGGAACATTAGGCTCCTCCACAGGAAACCTCTGGTCCCTGTGCACAGCCAGGATGTTCCCACCTATTTTCCCCCCTATTAAGGCTACCAAAGGCTGCCCTAGTTATATGAAAAGATTTGTGTGGTACCATCAAGGCAACGCTGTGTGTACTGAAAGCCTTTCTACTGACTTGCCAAGCCAGTCCCCAAACCTTGATAATGATATCTGTAGGGGCCAGGGCAGAGTTTACTTCAAGCAAAGACTCCAGTTCCTTCTTCCTCACCGGAGTCTCAAGAGCCACTGAGAAGTCCTGTCTGAAGAATGATGGGGACAGTCGTCACCCTGATTTTTTCTGAAGAGCTACAGTCTCCAAAAAGTAAACAAACAAACAAAAAAACCCCAACACACAAAAAAAACCCCAGCTCAAGTGAGAAAAAGAAAGACTGGCAACTCCCTTGGAACACATTAATGAAGATCGCTGCTCAGTGCTCATTAGTTGTGGAATAAAGGGCATTTGATGAAAGGGACAGACATAACCTAATATTACAAATTTACCCAGCTGTGCTGGAGGGAACAAGCAAGCTTATCTTCCAATATAGCACAATGTAGGCAAGTAGTGAAATTCACAGGTGGAGGTAAACAAAGAAAGAGACCAAATAACTGATGTCTACATGTGCTCACTCAGACTTTCTGCTTTTTCATTGTACTGGGACAGTGGTAGTGCATCAACAGTAATGAAGTAAAACACAGAGCAATCTGCTTTGCTCTCACCTTGTTGAAAGGTATATTCCTTGTGCCCCATGTGGATCTCACAGCCGCAGACAGGGCACTGACATCAGGGCAGAGCCACAAGGGGAACTGCTGCAATAAGGGAAACCAATGCCTTTCAGCGAAGGCGCAACTTCTCCTCCACAGGGAAAAAAAATCATTGATCCCACAGGACCAGTCCTGAGATTTTAAAATACACACATGCACAATGGATTCATAGCTCTTTGTTTCACAAAGCCTGCTGAAGTGGTTCCATGTTTTTAACTCCCCCACCTTTACAGTATTATCCCATGTAAATACTCCTGCGCCAGTTAAATGGTTCGTAAACTAAGCTAATCGAACACAGCCAAACTGTTTAATCAGTATCTAGGAGGTCAGCAGAGGTGACACAGTTTTAGAGATGCCTGACTGGAAAGAGGTGGCTTAGCTTACAGAGTTAACTATCCAACAGGAAGGCATTGAATGTTAACACACACAAACACAAAACACAATGGTTAATCATGCATATCTTTGATATATAGATCTGAGTTGCTATTTTTCTTTGACTCCTGGCTAGACCAAAATAAATTTTGGCCATCTTTATAAGACTGTTCAAATGCATACAGCAAACACAGCATGTTAAAGCAGATGCAGCATATTGAGGAGAGCTCAATTTAAGAGCAGAATGTTACTTGCAAATAAGAGGCCGTGTGAATAACCAACCTCCGTATAAATTGCCTGCTGCTGTATTTCAGTAATGCTCCACTATATCATGGAGCTGTTCCAAAGCATTACTTATTTGCAATGCTCAGTATAATGTATTATCTTGTGGTCAAAAACAAATGGTAAATCCAAATTTATGAGTTTTTTTCCTCTGCCAGGCCACCTTTTTTCTTCCATACATGTAAACACCTTGCTAAGAAAGGCTCCTGTACATTGCTATACTAAAATCAGTCGCATTATTTCAGAATAGATTATTGAACCAGAAGAAAAAAGCTAACTGAAAGGTAGACTATTCGGGGGGAAAAAAAGCAAGCAGGAAAAAATGCTTAGAACTTAATTATCTAGTAAAACTTGCAGGCATTAATTGACTAGTACTTCTGAGAGGTTAACTCACCTGTATTTTGCTGTATAGTATCATAATGCCTAATATGTTACAGGAATGAGCCCCTAGATTTTCTATGGTGAGATCAAGGGGAAAAAAAAGTCTACCTTCTATGCATTTTTACATACTGCATAATTTTGTGGCCTTCTTTACTCACCCCCACAATAAGTAACTTCTGTTCCTCAAATCAAGACAACTTTGTGAAAACAGAATATCTGACCCAGCTCTGCCCAGCCAAAAAATCTCTGTCACCAATATTTCAATAAAATCACACTGCCTGTTCAGCAAACACTTGGCACTGTGCCTGATTTTTAGGCTGATGCCAAACACCAGGTCAGACAAAATGGGTGGAAAACTACATTGCTTCTTTAATTCATAATATTGAGTTCAGAGAAAATTTGTCATTTATGGGGTTCTTAGCTGCACACTGCTATGAAGCGAAGCTCTGTGTACAGAAAATGGGATTTCATTGAAAAAGGTTGTGGAGACAAGTTATTTGCGTGAGGCTTTTTTGCATGTCTTGGCTTGGAGGGACTAATCTTGTAAAGAGAACCTACATTGAAATGTGACTTGAAATCTAGAAGATTTTGAAAATATCCGCCTGACAGTGGATAGTTAATAATAAATTGTTATAAACAGAAAACACAACTCTACTTTTTAACTTGCTTATTTCCACAATAGTTATAGTAATAGTACTTTTGGAAATCAGAGATGCAAATGTTAAGCTTGAGTGGTTTGAAATTAAGTCATCAGCACTCATCAAGTCTGGTAAAATTGCTAGGATACGCATATCTGGCAGACACTATGCCAACCACTTTACGGAACAGTTTCAATTGCAATTTACTGGTTACACAATAAATGTTTGCCTCCTGGGTTTAAAAAAATTAACACTGGCACTGTAAGAGCTCAGTTTTTAAAAGCACACCCTTGTTTTCATAGTTACAGATCAGAAAGTTTAAAAAAAAAGAAACCAGACATCATTCTTTCCTCTAACAGAGCTAAAAAAAGACAGTATGAAATCTAAATTTTGAACAGGAAATGCTCACTTTCCTCATTAAACATGAAAAAAAGAACAACTATAAAAAGCTTTTAGTTACAACAAAATCTGAGCAAATATTTAACTTTAGAGTATAGAGTGGCATGACCTGGTATGACTGCAGACTGCCATAGAGGACAATCCACATGATGGAAACCAGAAAACATCCCACTGCAAGAGTAGTTGGGCATCATCTGTACAAAGCTGGCTCAACAGCAAGGATCAAAACCTCACAGATCAAAAAAACCCTAAAAAAGTGCCAGCTTCTACATTTTGAGAATAGTTCATTAATTTTCTTTCCATCCTGCAATATTTTGCAAATTCCACGCTATGACATTTGGAGTGTTACCAGCTAAAATATGCTGGCTCCTTATGGTGTGTTGCAGCAGATTTTGCAAACTATCACAGGGCGATGAGGGTTTTCTCTACAGCTTTGGGAGAACACTTGTAACATAAATACACCCTCTCCCCTCCATACTTAGACTGCAAAGATACCAGGAGTATAGAAATTACAGTCTATGACTTCAGGTTTAAGGAGAGGAGACAAACAGAAAAGTTACACTGCAACACCAAGCGCATACCAAAAGCTAATCTTTTCCTAATTTGGGGGAAAGATTAGTTCTCTCATTCTAAAAACTTGCTATGCACAGCTGCATGGAAGTACCTGCTCTAGCCCAGGTAAAGTGTAAATACCATACCAGTGTGTGGTTCAACAAAACAGAGGAGTTTTCTCACTGTTCCAGTGCTTTTCTGCACCAGCATATCAGAGATCAGCACTGTGACAAGGACAAAGCTGAAGATATGCCAGCTGAGAAGTGTTTTCATTTCATCACAGTGTTTTCCTCTTTATGCTTACACTGATATCTATTATACTCTGCACACCTATTCCCATATCACACTGGCTAATGAGTATGTTTTGATGCCTAGCCCTGAGCTTCCCTCCTACCAAAAACTGTTCCCTGTCCCATCCACATTAGGCATAGAGGATAGTTACTCCCTTTCCTTTGCACAGCATTATTTGTTTACTAGCTAGCTAGCTAGCTAACTAACTAACTAACTAACTAAATAAATAAATAAATAAATGTGGGTTTTTTTAAATTGCTACCCAGCTTGTAATGTCACCATTTTTGTCTCCTAGCACAGAGCCAAACCCTGCATTTCACATCTCCCATCCTGTCATCTCCAGCCCAGATCTCCAACCTGTTGAGATGATTTTGAAATTTGATTCTGTGCTCCCACATCTTTGTGTCTCTATCTGGCCTCATGCTCTGCCAAGTGCAATACAGAGAAAAGTGTGTTATTTCTTACACTGTATCATTCAGGAAAGTACTGGATAGGACAGATTCCAGAAGAGCCACAGCTCCCTCATGCTATAAGTCAGACACCTTCTGTGCAAGACCTCTCTTCTCTGTCTCATCTGACTATGGAACAGAACATGTTTAATAGCAATAATAATAATAATAAAGTGTATATACCATGCTAATAGACTACATTATATTTAATAATACAGAATATAGAACAGAATTTCAAAATAAAATTATATTACTTATGTGTATTATTGATCTTATATATGTATATGTATTTATAAATAGGCATAATTTTATATTTGTCTACTATTAATATCTATATATTACACACCTTTACATATTTATAAAATAAAACAGCAGCTATTTTGGGTCACTACTGAAGAACCTGTTAAGTGTAGTTTACAGCTCCTAAACCACAGTCCATGACCACGTGGAAATTTACAACTGCAAAATAAATGTCTGGGTTCATCAGAGGCATACTAGAAATTCTGTTTTTTAACTGGGGACAGGGATGGGGAAAATAAAAACTTCAAACAGGGTAGCAGCCAAGCTCTGGCCTTTTCCGGGCAGCTGTTGTCTTGGCACTGCTCAAATCGATCTTGGCTTACAGCTTAAGAGGTTATTTCCCTGCTCTCCCTGCCCACTTATTGGGTATCCCTTAGGACTTCCCAACACAAAGAGGGTAGGAAAGTACCCCTCAGATTCGAAATATTTTTCAGATTTTTTTCAGATTCTAAAATACCTTTGGCTAGAGACGCACTAAAACAACACTGATGATCCGTTAATAAGTAACAATTTTATTTGAACGAAAACTGGCAAATGGTTACTCGCATGAAGGACACCGTTAGGAAATGGCTGTATCCGTAAACTTCGCAATATGATACGAGAAAGAGGAAGAAAGAGGATGGGGGGAGAGGGGAAGAGAAAGAAAAAGAAAAGAGATGGAGAGTGAGAGAGATCACAGGTGCTGGATTCAGCCAATGGGGGTCTTTGATATCCAGAAGTCCCACACAGTGCAGCTCGCTGTCCTTTTTTACGTTGGTTGCTTCGGGCAACGCCCTCCCCCCCCCCGCCCATGCCTAAACAGGGCGGGGGGTGGCAGCCAATTTATATGTAAATGAGCAGTATCAGGAGTAACAAAGGGATTACAAAGACTGTGGGTCTTGCATGAGCCAGGAACAGAACCGTAGTCACTTTAGCATCGCTCTATCTTTAATTTGGCTGATGGCAGCAATAAGGGTCTTCCAACTCCTCAGGCACAGCATCCACACATCTCATGGCGTGTTTCATCGTGTGGCTCCAGTTCCTTTCTTTAATTTCACTTTATTTAATTTTAAACCTCTAATCTACTAGATCATCAGTGGGTTTGCTTTTCTCCAGCCTTAACCTAGGATAGACAGTGAAATTCGAAATTACTAAAACCAGTAGCTGCCAACTTTAAACATATTTTGAAAAAAATTGCTGCAGAAAATAATTGTATCTTGGAGACCTTGGGTTATCACTTGCCTATTTCTTTCGTGGAGATGCAGCTGTTCTTAGGTAAAGGGACTGAACAATCAAGCTTACTAACTATAGCATTGGTGATGCAAGAAAGCTTCCACTGGACTAGATGAGAAGTAAAGTCCCGTGTACATTTAGATGTTTGATCACTGCTACGTGGTTATGTTCTATTCAAAAATGTTAGAGATTTTTTTTTATCCCTGATTGACCATACTGATCAACGACACTGTGATCTTTACTGAAGATCACAGAGAAAAACAACAGGGCAGACCATACAAAAAAGGAAGAAATAAATTGATGAAATGAACAAACCTGCAGAGAAAATGGGACAGGAATCCCTTTCCTCCCCTTATCTATTTCAGTTATCTTGGGTACTATTTGTAAAACACACATGTAAAATATTTAAGGTATGAAGACCACTTTTAGAAAATAATTGCCTTGAACAATAGAAGTAAAAAGGAGGTCACAGTACTCAGTGAATCTAACCCTGTGATTCTGTACTTAGAGGAAAACGCTTTTCCCTGCAACTTTTCATAGGACTAAAATCCTAAGATGCCCGGGTCCAACTCATGTGATGACTCTAAGCTAACATCAGCCAAGCGAACAAGTTTCAGATCCTGCCTGTTGCTAAACAAAAAATAAGAAAAGGGAATGAAGTGTGAAAGAACTCTTCAGCAATACAAGGACAAAAACTTACTGTGCAGAAAATGTGGAAAATACCTGTAATTGAGAATAGCCCCTAGGTCACAAAGAGTAATTTCTTAGCACACAGGCAAAGCAGAGGCTCTACAAAGATCAAACTAAACCTAGGACTTGAGACAGGTACTGTAAACCATCCAATTCTCACAAGAAAACACAATACTGAAAGTTATCTGCTTACATCCTAGTTGTGTATGTAGGACTGCGGCTAAATTACAACACATTCCCACCATGCTGAAAACACTTATTGTTTCATTTGTTTCCATTTTGAATGTTTAAGTTTGGACAGTCATATGACCAAGACCTTTTATTTACTTCAGGAAAAACCCAGACAGTCAGTGGCCAGCTAGGAATGTCATTCGGGAAACTCTGAGGTGTACTCATTACCACAGAAACAACGGAGGACTGACACCCTGTAATTTCCGTCTTGAAAGGGAATTCACCAACCTGACTAGTAAATAAAGTTCATAAATCAACAAATCAGAACCAAGGTCAAGAAAAGAAGAAGAAGAAGCAGCTGGGCTCCATTGGTCCTCTTCATTATTCATGGTACCAAGGCTCTTTGGAATTCCTTTAACTTACTGTGGAAATCCATTATGGAAACATTTGATACAAACTAACAGTCATTTAAAAATATTTTTCACAGAAAGGGACTAGAAAAGCCAATAAAGATTTGCTCTACTTTTAAGTCACTAACCTTCATCTCACCCTGTTTTACTTTGCAAAAAAGGTGTGCGGCAACTCTGCTTTGGAAGCAGAGTAATATGTTCAGCCAGTTACACTTGAATTACCAGATGTATAACAATCCTCAAGAGGACCAATTGCCACACACATTTCTGTGAAAGTGCCTTACAAACAGCAGTTAATTTTCACACCACCTCTGTGAGCTTTGCATGGATGGGTTATCACTCCCAGAGTGCAGATGTGGAAAAACAGTGGCACCATGGAAACTGGGATTTGTGTCATCCCACCAAGGTTGGGATTAGACATAAAACCTTTAGACATCTTCTGTCTGCATTTTGTGACTAACAGGGAAGGAAGGCAGACAGGCATAAGGCTGGGAGCCTGAAAATAGCAGAGGATGCCATTGCTGAAACTGCAAGTCTCCATGGAGCTGAAGCAGGTGGACATATGACAGCCCAGTCAAACTGGCACCAGGGTGAGGTTCACTGGCCTCCTCAGGCAGGTGCAGCTGGTGACTGCCAGGTGTGAACAGCTAAGGCAGCAAACTGCTGCTGCTCTAGGAACTTGTGACTATAAATCCATTATCATTGTGTGAATGAAACAGAATTATACTGTGCTTTTGAAACTTTCAGTAAGTTCAATTATAGAAACCTTCCTGGTGTAATACCAACCACCAGTGCATAGACTCATAACAAGGAATATCAATACATATTTGGTTACAAAAAAACCCAGCTTCTAACAATGGCTAGTGAAGTGCTTGAATTGTTACGGTTTGTCCACAAGTTTCAAGACACTTTCTGAACACCTAGCTATTTTAGTGGAATACAAAGAAAACTTCTGCTACACTCTTAGCAACAATGAATTAGTGGCAACAGCAAAAATAGTAACTCCATGGTGTACCTCTCTCACAACAAGTTTTACAGTGTATGTAAGACCACCTATCATCCCTGCAACACTTTCTGTTAACACCTAAGCTACATAGTATCTTTTTGCCAATTCTTTCACCTCTTGGGTCTCTGGGTGCAAGGTTTTTAAACTGTCAGGTTTGTTTCTTAGCTTACCTATGAAGGATTTCAAAGAGCTGATAAACTTCAGCAAAAGGTTGAAAAATAGCTTTTTGCTTAAAGCCACAGGCAAAAGGGGAAGATGGACACCCAGCATGACTTAGCCAGTGGTGCATCAAGCTCAGTAGGTGAGTGAATGAACCACGAGATTTCCAACTTTTGTGTGGCTTTTAGAAGTGGGCAAAAACAGGTTTCATCAAGCCTGAAATGACTTTTGAATAATCAGCCTGAGACAACTGGCAGATACGATCCCCAGGGCAATTTTCCCCAGCTTCTGGTAAAGCCAGTCAGTCAGAAACGGTCTGAAACCATGCACACGGTGCTGTGGGGCAGGCATGCATCCCCAGGGTGGCCGAGGTTATTGGGTTAATTGCACAACCACGTGAGTACAGCCCTGTTGGTCTGAGCTCTGAATTATATGGAGGAGAACTGAAGAAGCCATGAGAGAAACAGGAACTGGTCATTCCTGACCTGAAAAGACCTTTTGGGGTTGCCCTGTTTGAAGAAAAAAGTCAAGGAAAACAAGCCTAGCTCATTTGCTGAAAGGTTGCCATCCAGAACACCGCAAAGGGATGTCATCACTTGCTTCATGCAAATTCTCACTGCTGCTATCAAATACACTAAGTGCTTAGTCCCATTTCTCTTCAAATCAACAGAAAAATTAAAAACATTACAGTTTGTGCCAGTTCACAGCCAAGCTTCAGCATCTATCACAGTTTTAGCATTGCAACACTGCTGGCAGAGGTTGTATTTCTGAGAACAGTAAGTGGGGGAATGGCAAAGAAGACAGTCAAAAGCAAACTTCACAGATTAACAATTCAAATGTTGAAAGCCAGCCACATACAGGGATGTCATTTTTTCTGAGTGTATTGTTTTGTTCCTATGACAGATCTTCACTCACTTGAATGGAAACAGCCGTACTCTACATCTAGTACTACTGAACTGCTAGCTATGTTCAGGAGATATTTATAACCATTAACACTGTAGATGGAAGGTGAGTTTTAATATGTCATAGTTGCTTCTCTGGCTGGAGAGCAGCTCTCTGTGTGACAGCTGGAATTGAACTGCAGAAAGCTCAATATACCTCTCCATCATTTTCACTCTTTTCCTTCACACGTAAGCATCCCTTCCAAGCTTGCTTCTGTTTTCTGGCTTGCCTTATTGCTCCTGGCTCGTCTCGGTGGCAAACCAAGTTAGCGTGGAGCTGCCTTTCCCAGTGCTCACCCCACTGCTTGCTTGGGCTGGGGGACCAGAGGGGCCCCTCGGAGCTTCCCTCCCCTCGGTGCCACAAGGCTCGAACCTCACGTGGGACCAAACCACACCACCAGGCACTTGGCCCCCAGCCCCGTTCTCGGCGCAGCCGGCATACCCCTGGGGCCCCAAACCACAGCCAGCCCCCTCCCTGCGCCTGCCCACCTCTATTTCAGCCAGGAGCTAGGAGTGGGAGGGGGGCGGGGGCTGTAAGGGTCACTTTTCTTTTTGCAAGAAAATCCAACGCGGGGCGAGGGGTTCCACTCCACTCCATATGCTGTGACAAACCACGACCCCTCAAGCACCGCTGCCTCCCCCTGTCCTTCACCGGCACTCCCCGTGCAGCGCGGAGGGGCTCACCGAGCCCTGCCTCTGCACAGCGCTCCGCGACAAGGCCGGGGGACCCGTGCCTGTGCCCGGTGAAGCTTCCAAGACAGCCCTTGGCCGCGCACAAAGAGAGAGCGAGCCAGATACGGGAGTACCGCCCGCCCCCGCGGCGGGCAGCGCTGGATGCACACACACACTCCCCCCGCACACGCATCCACACACACGGTGCGGCCGGGCGGGTCACGTACCTGCAGGTGCCTGTCCGTGGGAGCGCGGGGCGGGGAGCGGTGCTATATCGCCCGTATTGCATGGGGGGATGAGGGCGATATCGCTCGGGGGCTGGGGCGGGGGGGCTGCTTTGCTCCCTCCGCCCTCTTCCTCCTCCTCCTCCCCGCGGTGTGTGCGGGGGTGTGTGGTACTCCGCGCCGGAGGAGGCAGCGGCGGGCTCCGGCTCCTGTCAGCCACCGGAAACCGGCGCCCGGTCCCCCGCACCGCAGGAAGTGTGCAATGGCACACCCGCACACCGGTCCGGACTGGCAGCGCACCGCAGGCTGTGTGCCACGACACACGGCACACGGCACACGCACAGCACGGCAGGACCACGGCACACCGCACACCGCACACTGAACGTCCACCGCGTCAGGCGGCGCAGCCCGAGGCTAGCCAGAGCACGAAACACTGAGAGACACCCAAGGGACACCCGCCACCCACTCACCCACGAGGGGCTGAGGTGGGGCGGAGAGGGGGTCGCCGTACCCCTCTGCGGGGAAAGAGGCAATGGGAGCTGCGGTCCCTGCGTTGCCGTGGGCAGGAGTGAGAGCAAGGAGAGATGCATGCGTGTGAAACGGGGATGTCGCGCTAAGGAGCACGTTCTCAGCTGACATACAAACCATGTAATTCTCATTATTCTGGTGGAGGTCTGTTGACTTGCATCTCCTCAGCTACCCAAAGTAGGTGTGTCCAAACAGCTGCTACCCCGTTGTTTTGTACAGATACAGAAACACGTGATTTACTGTTACTTTTTTTTTAATAGGTATCTGGCACTAGGTGTTAATTTTATGTGGACTATATACATATGCATGCACGTATCTGCACACACGTTGTGCCTGTATGTAAGACAATAAAAACTGCAATTTGTGTGTTGTGAAAACTTTCTTAATTTGCTTTCAACTAGAGACCCTATCAGCAACATTACTTGTGAAAAACAAGGTTCACTTTCTATCTAGTAAATTTTAAGAAATAGTTTTAATTAAAAATGAGACAACTAGAAGATAGAAAAAGCAAAGTACAGCCAGCCAGGCAACTTGGTATTCAGCCAAGTCCACAACCTGCTATTTCAGAGGCCTTCTTTAAGTACCCTTTCTATTGCATCAGCCTTGTTGCATTCAAACTTCTCCACAAACTAGTTTCCATATTCCAGGAACTGTTTAGCAGGGGCTCTCCTTGGGTCCACCTTTTTAGAGTAGGCATGTTTCTTGGCTCGGGCCTTGGTCTCCACCTTCCACAGACAGTTGGTGCTGATAACTGGCATGTCAGCAGCAGGGTCCCCATCATGTGTTCACTGGATGTTATCCCAAGCAAACAGACCGTCCAGTTACAGGCATGACTACGTATCAGCTATCCCACTACCATGTATCAGTTTTGCTAATAGCAGAAAAAACTATATCTTTATACATATAGCATTCACCTTAATATTTGCAAGAAGCCAACTTTATAGTATTCATTTATAACACGCTATATTAATACAACATAACTTTGTAATATAACACATATAGTATTCATTTCAATATTTGCAAAAAGCCAATTATATATTTATAACATTACTCATATTGCAATTTTTTTGCAATTAATCACAGGAGGGCTTACTGTGTGCTTGCAGCATTTTCTCTGGGTGTTGGTTCTCCCTCAGTCAGCAAGCCACATGAGAAAGCAAACTCTGCTCATCCCTTCAGTTGGGCTTTTTTTATCCTGCATCACTCCAGAAGGAGACAGGCCTGGCTATCAGCCTTCTAAGCCGACTGCTTCATGGCCCAGAGGTTTTTTTTTCCTCATCTTCCTTATGCCAACATTTGCAAAACTTGAATGGGCTAACACATGCTACTAGCTACGATGGCAACAATGCTTACACAAGAGTATAATGGAGGCAATCTGGAAGTGTATTCATGCCAAAAGTGATGCTCTTTCTGGATTTGCCTGTGAGGTGGCAAAGGAATTGGTAGCAGCGTTAGCCTTGCCTAGGGAAGATTGCCATCCATTCTGCTGTTGTAACTTTCAGTAAGGTGTCATGGTCATGGTGTTGCAATCAGCAGAGGTCTATAATCAATGGAATAATCTATAATCAATTAAATAATCAAGATTTCCATAACAGACTCCTAAAGATGAAGAGCCCTAACGGAGTAATTATGCCAGGGAGTGAAGGGAGAGTCTGCCTCCATCCATCATGATAAATACATTCCACCCTGCTTTTACATGACAGATCTTGCTTTTAAGGCAGGGACCTGTAACCAAAATACTGGCAACGTTAAGAAAAAGACCACAACCTTCCTGGACTCTGCTGTGCCCACAAAATCCTTCCAGGGACAGGAATGGTCTGATTTTCAGGAATATGCCCCCACATGTGTGGTACCACCCAGGCCATCAAACACACCTCCTGGGTCAGAGGCTGCATGGGTTGTATTGGTTGAAAGCAGTGCCCTGTTTGCCTCTGAGATGGAGCTGCTGAGCTCTTTTCAAGACCAAATAGTTACACTTTCACAAATGACAATAAGGAATTCCTGAAGAGGAGGACTGCCTTCCGAACAAACACTCCTAATCTCTGGGAGCCCTATAATCAAGCACATCATCTGCAGTCAGGAAACACAAGGGGCTTGCTCTTCACTGTTGGTCTTCAGTCTTGATCACTCCTTTGTGTTCTTTTCTTTGTGTTTTTTTTTACTTACTTCTATCACGCTCTTCAGTGGCCACAGGACAAAGTAGCCCAAGCCTCCCTCCTTCCACCAGGGCACACTGCTGGCTCCTGTTCAGCTGCTGTCACCAATGACCCCAGGCCCCTTTCTCTCTGGGCACCGTCCAGCCACACCGTCCCCAGCCTATAACACTGCAGGGGGTTATTGTGGCCAAAATGCAGGACTCAGCACTTGGACTGATTAAACTTCATCTTATTGGACTCTGCCCATCCATCCAACCATTCCAGATCTCTCCTACCTTCCAACAGATTGACACATGCTCCCAACTTAGTGTTGTCTGCAAATTTACTAATGAAAGACTCAATAGCCTCATCCACGTCATCAATGAAAATATTGAACAGAGCTGGCCCCAGCACAGACCCCTGAGGGAAACCACTGGTGACTGGGCCCCAGCTGGAT
>JBBMKD010000115.1:22624292-22634895 GCA_037834095.1 Argya squamiceps
GAGGGCGCTCCACATTCTCCTGCGAATTGCTGCGGGGTCGGGAGCTAGCTCCGGGTGAATGCTGCACCATCGGAGGGAAGGGCATTTGGGAGAGCAGAGGGGTGTCCTGCCCCCTGCCCTCAGGACCGTGGGGTTTCTGCAGTGTAGAGAGCAGAGCACAGGATTGCAAGCACAGATGCAAGGGTGCTCAGACCACGGTAAACCCGTGCTCCCCTGCTCGGCAACCAGAGAGGCTGCCGCGGAGGCACCAGCAACACTGCTATAACCCAGTGCCCGAGCCTTCCACCTTCTGTAGCACCTGTTCAAATGCTTTCTGCCCCTCATGTTGAAAAAACCTTCCAGGAGGTAAACTGACCCTGCTGATACAGAAAAAAGCCCCATCACTGCAGTTCCCTTATTACACATTGGACAGAAAAAAACCCCAAAACCCAAAACACTCGAGGGGTAGATGGGTGAACCGTAATACCCAGGGGTTTCTCCTGCAGGTACTTGTGAACACAGCTGAAAGGGGTAGCTCTCTGCACACAGGTACGATGGCTCACTTCCATGGAGGACACTGCAGGCATGAGGCCTATGGTCTGGGCATGCAGCTATGAGAGTCAAGCCGTGCCTGGGTCATTTGGGCAGAGTGGCTGCAGGGGGAATGAAGGAAAAACCTGCCTGAAGGTCTTAGCAAATGTTGTAGAGGATACGTAGCTAATTTAATATAAAGTAATTTTACTTCACTATTTGAAAGCAATTTGGGACAGCTACATTAAAAGAAACAATTTCGGACCGCTACAAATGAACTAATCCCTCCCCGTTCACAAACTTTTAGGTTCAGGGAGCAGTTTTTATGCAGTTGTTTTTTGCTGGTTTTGTTTGTTTGTTTGTTTGTTTGTTGAGGCAATTTTATTGTTAGCTTTTGTCTACTGTGCATAGTATATATTATGCACATATATATATATTTATATGCTTTTTTTTCTTTTGTTGTTTGGTTTTTGAATGTCTTTCTTGGTACATTCGAGGGCTTGAATTGGGTTTCAAGAACTGGGCATTGGCATGCTGATATGTGACATCTTTGGGTTCTCTCTTAGATTCATATGAGGTGTTGATCACTGGAGAAGTAGCGGACCGCTCTTGATAGACGAGGCATTTTTTGTCTAGCTAGTCTTTTTTTTGTTGTAAATTTAGACTTCACTTTGCAATTGTCTGGGATTCTTACAGTTGTAAATTAGTTTTGGTGGCCAGAAACGTCTTCACAATTTTTGGAAACCCGAACTTGTAACAGAGTTTTATTTGATAACATATAACACACTTGAAACATGAATTTATTTCAAAACATATATCATAGTCCCCCTTTTTTCAAAAGCACATTAAATTAGTGTTTTTTCAATATTATTATTTAACAAACTATTTTAACTTCTATATTCTACTGAAATTTCCCTTTTACTAATAGTACTTTTTATACTTTAGTGTGGTGACAATTTTTTTTGTTTACTAGTAATTTTTAAATTTGTCATAGTCATCTCATTCTTTTTGTGACATCTCACAGTATTTCTGGTAGGCAATATTTTTTTCCTTTACTCTTTCTTCAAATTTTTCTAAAGCTTCTGTTGCTTTACTTGTCTTTTCTTTTTCTTCTAATTTTATTATTTTGGATACTTTAGAGATTTGACTAGTTTTTTTACTAGCAAGTTTTGTGTCAGTGGGCAGGGCTGCAATGTGTGTGCTCTGGCAATGTGTGTGCTCTGTACCACAGAGTGAATTAATTAATAAGACAAAGTATTAAGCAAGGCAGAAACATTATTGTAGCGATGGAACATAATATAAAGAATGCCACTTTTTTTTTACTAGGCTCTTTGTCTAAACAACTGATCTTACTATGAGGCCTGGAGGATAGAATTTTATTTTTGGACAGGTACGTGGGCTATTTTTTTGATTTTAGTTGCTAAGCCTCTAATGCTCTTCTCATAGTCATTTATTTTTATACAACACTCAGATTTATTGAACTTACTACAAACTCTTTTTTTTTCTGTCAACAGGTAATCTAGGGCTATTTGGTTTTGATATACAAAAGCTCTTATTTGGGAGTGTTGTCTAGCCAGCAATTCTAGACCATCTGAGGTATGATTCAAAACAATTTTTACTACAGTTTGGAGCTTTATTAGCCTATTTAATAGATAGATAGGAGTCCTATAACTCTAGTTTCTATTATGGGCTCAGGTTGCAGGGCTATAATATTCCATAATTTTTTTGCAGGCCATTTTTCTTCTTTCTATTTCTGACTTTTACCTGCTATAGGAAGCTTTTTTTTTTTTTTTTTTTTTTTTTTTTTGTCTATTCAATGTTTCATACAAAGAAGAACTCAATAAATTGCTCTTTGACTTTGGTAATGTGAAGAAGAAAGGCCGAATCATCTCCAGTGTACAGGCTTTTTTCTACTTGCGGGGTAATTCACTATAGGCTTTCTTCTCACATATTCAATATATATCATCAGGTGCCTTTTACTTTATATTCACTTTTTTGGCTCCTTTTAATAATCTCACAGACTTTTCAAAGACTGGTAAGGGCTAGCTCTCTAACTTTTGTGCTAACATAATCTAATTGAGTCAAATTACTCACAGGTTTCTTTTTTTTTTTTTGCTTTAGTACTCAGCTGGAGGCTCTGGTTGCTGAATCTTGGTTTTGTTATTTGAATTTACAGCTAGAGTAGATATACAGGGAGTATATCCCACTAACTCATTATATTCTTTGTCTTTTTTGCCAATACAAATGGTTTTAATTATTTTCTTATCTAATATCTATCTTTTAGGTCTTTGTATTGTTTTTGAAATTTGGGCATTGTTTCATTTTAAGAGTTGTTCTGGAGTCAAACTCTCACTTTTCTATGGCTATTTTTCAGCTGATTTGAGCCTTCTACAAATCTAGCAATTAGATAGACTCAGTTTTGTGGCAATCTTTTGCATCAAATTTATAAATAGAATTTGATTGGGAGCGGGTAGATTCCAGTCATTATAGTGTTTTGTTTTAATTGTTTATAATGTTCACTCAGAGTTTTTAACTTTTTTTTGTTCTACCTTTCTCTTTTTTGCCTCTGATTATTGCTTTTTTAGCTCTTGAGTCACTAAATTTTTTTACCTTCTGGATCTAGCTTTTTTCATTTTTTGAAAAACAGAAAGTCTTATTGAATTGTAGGCATATTTTATTATCATCATTTTTGAGGAGGTCAAGTATGATGGATTCATTGCCTAGTGATGATTTTCTTTTATGTTTTAAGTTCTTTTCTACTCAATACATCTTTTCACTTATAATACACTTATAATTATATTTTTAATTGACTCTTATTATAACACAACTTGTTAACTTAATAGTAAGCTACAAAAGTAGATTTTTTTTTTACCTACACAGTTTGATTACACTAGTTACGTGTGGGAATGGTCAGCATCTATTTAGTCTGTCATTTGTATATTGCATGGATGGATGTTTCTCTCTCTTTGGATATAGGTTTAGACTGCCCATTTTTAGGTATTGCTTTTGGGTTGTGGCATATCACTCCTTCTAATTCACACATTTTGTATCAACTGCCCTTGAAGGTACAATACTCATTCTTTTTGTTTCACTGACAATTATACTGGGCTTGGTATGTTATGATTTTTGTGGCAACTTGCTTCTTCAAAGTTGTCTGCCGGCACTGCTCACATTCACTCGTGGGGTTTTGCCTTGATGGATCTTTGGGATACAACTCGCTTGCTTGGCACACGGCTAGGCTTAGGACTATTAGGATTCTCCACTGGTGTATTTTTCTGCCTTTGCCTCCGCCCATGGGGTAGCAGCCAGCGGTGGGGTAAACTATCTTTTTGGCAGCAGGGGTATTTTTCAGGGGTTTTGTTACTGGTTTGATCTGCAAACTTCTTCTTAAAAATGCTTCACTTCGATAAGTTGATGGTGTCAGCTCTGCAGGGTACCTTACTAGTCTTTCGGCACTCGATTGCAAGGGCCTCGGCCTTTGCATCCAATTTTCCTTTTACACTTTTTTGTATATCAGGTACCACTTCGGAGAATTTAACTTCAGCAAACTCGCACGATTAGCAAGCACTAAGAGATGGCTAGTGTCCTTTTGTTCTTTTTCTAGACACTTGGTACACAAGCTCTTAGGCCTGTACCCCCCTCTACAGTGAGTCACCTAGATTTTTTTATAGTAAACACATTTAAAATGAATAAAGGGAAAACATTTACAATTTTGTTCTAGGCAACTTATTTGATCCTTCTTGGTTATTTATGGTGACACTGTAGCGTGATTTTTAAGTCTTCTGGAGACGAGGACACCTTTTACTCTTGGGTGTTGTCTTGAGGTTCGAATTTCTTAATTTGTGATGCATGAGTTCAACCCTTTTTTGCTGTCTTGATAGCTGTATTTGTGGTGAGAAGGACAAGAAAAAGGCTTTTTTAGTGAGGTGTCAGCGGGACTTCCCTCCAGGTTTTGATTAACACTTTGTTTTCAGGTTGTATTTTATGTATAGCAAATTCCAAGGGGGTGTTCTGAGTTATCAGTTCCATCAGTTTTTGCAAGTCCTGTAGGTTTTTATTTACAGCTATTAGGTAAGGTTGAATCTGGCCATCCTCTATTTAGGGATGCCCCACCAGCATCCCGTGTTCATAAGGCATTCCATACAGTATCTCAAACGATGACAGTCTAGTTTTGGAGTGAGACATAGTTTTGATGTTTAGTAGAGCTAGAGGAAGACACTTTACTCAAGACATTTTTGTTTCTAACATTAATTTAGATAGTTGTGCTTTTAATGTTTGATTCATTCTTTCTACTTGTCTTGAAAGCTTTGTGGGTGCCATGGGGTGTGATATTGCCATCAAATCTCTAAGGCTTTTGCTATTTGTTTGATGATTTTTGAGGTAAAATGAGTTCTTTGGTCTGAGTCTATATGATTTACTATTTCATAACGGGGGACAATTTCTTCTAGCAAAATCTTTGCTACTGTCTGAGCTGTAGCCTTTGCACTGGGGAAAGCCTCAACCCAATAGGTCAATTTGTCCACTATTACCAATAAGCATTTGTATCTTCCTACTTTAGGTAATTCAGTGAAATCCACTTGGATCTTTTTAAATGGGCGATAAGCTATTGGGCGCCTTCCTAAAGCTGTTTGTCTTGATCTGTCTCAATTAATCTTTTGGCAGATCATACACCCTTGCACTTCTTGTTCTGCTAATTCATAAATTTTTCTACGCTCAAAGAATTTTAAAAATTGTTCTGCAAGGGCTTGCGCCCCCCAGTGAGTCTGCTGGTAAAGTCTTTTTAAGATTTTTCTAGCATAATCTTTAGGTAGTAGTACCCTCCAATCAGGCAATTTCTATTTGCTTTCTTCTAATTTTTCTCCTATTTTCTCATACCCCTCAAATTTTTTTGGGGAAGGACATGGGGTATACTCCTGAGTCTCATCTCCCCTAACGTCAGGTGTGCTTACTGTGAGTAATGCTGCTATTTTTGCCTCTTTGTCTGCTAGGTTATTCCCTCTAGTTTGAAATAGCATTCTTACTTGGTGTCCCTTTACATGCACAATGGAAATTTCTTCGGGCTCCCTAATAGCCTCCAAAATTTGTTTTATTATTTCGTCATGAACTAACCCTTGTCCTCAAGTATTAATTAAACCCCTCTCTTCTTAAACTTTCTCAAAAGTATGAGTTACCCCAAAAGCATACTTTGAATCTGTGAATATGGTACCTTTTTTCCCTTTTAGTCTTTTAAGTGCCCGCAGCACTGCATATAATTCACAAGCCTGTGCTGACCAACTAGCATTTAGAGAACCTGACTCTACTACTTTACTTGACTTAACATCTAGTATTGCGTATTTCGACTTTCTTTTTCTTTCTACAACTCTTGCTGACCCATCCAAAAACTATTTCTCTCCATCTTCTAATTTCTCCTCTTCCAAATCTGGCCTTATCTCTGTCTGAAGTTCTACCACTTCTGCACAACTGTGAGTAGGCTCCTCTAATGCTTCACTAAACAGAAACTGGGCTGGGTTTTAAGCAGTAGTTGTTCATAATTCCAGACCATGTAAATGAACTAAAATAGCTTTATATTTTAGGAGCCTGGCATTTGTGAGCCATTTGTCTGCTTTTTACTGTAGAATGCTCTTTACATTATGAAGAGTATACACTACTAATGGGGCTCCGAAAGTCACTTTCTTTGCTTTTTCTACTAATGGTTCAACTGCCACAATTGCTTGTAAACAAGTAGGCCATCCTCTGCTCACAGGATCTAGAAGCTTAGACACATACCCCACAGGTTTCTTAGACCCTGCCCAGTCTTGAGTTAAGACACTATAAGCAGTATGATTGCAAACATCCACAAATAACTGAAACTGTCTCCTCATATTAGGGAGGCTTAACAAAGGAGCAGCTACTAGTGTTTCTTTTAGCTCCTTGAATCTTTGTTTATCTTATTCTGTCTATTTCAATCTATCAGTTGTCAGCTTTTCATATAGGAACTTTACCTTTTCACTATGCCCTTCAATCCATTGTCTGCAGTACCCCAAAAGCCCAAATAACTGCCTAATCTCTCTTTTTGTTCGTGGAGAAGGTAAGGCAATGATACTTGCCACCCTCTCAGGGTCTAATTTCTTCTTTTCTTTGGGAATTTAATGTCCTAAATACTTTACCTCAGATTCTGTGAATTGCAATTTTGACTCAGAGACTTTCAATCCTTTGCTTCTCAGAAAATTCAACAGTGCTATGATGCTTTCCCTTACATCTTCCTCCTTTGGGCTTGCTACCAACAAATCATCAACATATTGTAATAATTTAGTTCTTTCTATGGGCACAAACTGACTTAATAATTGCTCAAGAGCTTGGCCAAATAAATTTGGGGAATCAACAAATCCTTGGGAGAGGGACATCCACTTGAATTGTTGTTTTTTATTTATTTTGGGATCCTCTTACTGAAATGCAAAGTAATCTCGACTTTCCTCAGCCAGAGGACAAGTCTAAAAGGCATCCTTCACTGTACCAAACATCCCCAGGGGAGACTCGGTTCAGAAGGGTATATGGGTTTGTAACCACCGGGAACCGGGTTTTGGTTCTTTCATTTAGAGCCCAGAGGTCTTGGACTAACCTGTAACTTCCATCCCCCTTCTTGACTGCCAGGATGGGTGTGTTGTGCCTTGAAATACAAGGCTCCAATGTTCTCTTTTTTACCAGGTCACCTATCACAGGCTTCAACTTCCTCCTCCCCTCCATAGAGATAGGACATTGCTTAATTCTAATTGGGTCCTCTGGTCTTTCTATTTTAATGCTAGTGGATTCTATCTTCAACTTCTCTGCTTCCTCTTGAGAGTGCCATACTTTAGAATTAATTTTATTCTCATCTCTTGCAGCTAATTTGTATAAACTTACCATGAATTGTGAATCTTTTATGGTTAAATTTATTCCTAGGGCTATGATCATATCTCTTCTTAATAAATTATAGTCTGCTTCTTCTACTAATGACAAGTTCCCCAGGCAGATTTTAGTCTTAGATTTTATTTCTACATCTTTGATAACGGGCACTTTGAATGGCTCACCTTTTGCGCCTATTACTAGCTTTTTTTTTTTTTTGCTTTTAAGGCATCTTGGCAGCAATTTTTGCAATGTACTCTTCTTTGCTCTCGTATGTACCAAAAAAGTTATTACTTGTTTTTGGGGACCTACCTTTAACTTTATCAAGGGCTCATTAGATGTTCTGGTTCCCAAAATAAAAAGCCCTTGACACCCCTAGTCCTCTTGAAAGATCTTCTCATCTCTCACTCTTTTTCTACAATCTCTTTTAAAGTGTCCTTTCTTTTTGCAATAAAAACACTCTGCGGGTTCCCTTTGGGTGTCTGAGCTCTTCTTGGGGGGAACAGACTGTCTCCTCCAAGTACCATAGTTCTGCATTGTTCTTACCAGGTCCCAGGAATGCTCCTGCTTCTGAACTTCTTTGACAGTCGCAACAAGTACCTTTGCCTGTATTTTCTGTTTCTCTTCATCTCTCTTATGTAAACCTTCAGGGCTTTTCTCAATAATTTTTGTAATTTTTTCTTCTGCCAATTGTCTATTTTCTCAAGTTTTCTCCTTAAGTCCTCCCATGATTTGGCAACAAATTGGGTATTTAATAGCACTTCCCCTATGGGGGAATTAGGATCTGTCCCTGCAGGCTTTTTTGAAGTCGGTCTAACTATTCTGTCGGTGTTTCATTTTTCCCTTGGCATTCCCCGAATACCCTGCTGATGTTTTGTCTCTTTGGTACTGCCTCTTGTATGCCTTGGATTACGATGTTTCTTCAATCTATCATATTTCACTTGCCTTCTTTTGATTGAGCATTCCACCCTGGACTTTGGCTAGGCTAAATCCTCAAAGGTAAAAATACTATTGCTTAAAAATTTATCCAATCTATTTACAACCTCAAAAGGATCATCCATCAGTCGGCCCATTGTTTTCTTTAAAGCTCTCACATCTCCAGTATTAATTGGCACGTTCACATAGCCAATAATCTCTGGTGCGGTTGGCACTTCCCTTAAGGGGAGAAGATTGTGCCTCTCCTCTTCATTCTCACTATCTTCATAATTTGCTCTTCTCACCTTACGCCAAGTCCTGCTTGCTGGGGGAGAACTTACTGTAACTTGCTTTGGTTCTTGTTGGTTGCTGGGCCAGTTGGGGCTGGGGGAAAGGCGACGGGGGTGGGGAGATAGGTGCTTGCGCCAGGGAAGGTGGGATCTCTGATGGCTGGGAGGGAAACAAAGGCGGGGGTTGCGAAAAGACCTGTGGGGGTTGTAGTCCCAGAATTTGCGGGGGCGGGGCCTTTCTGGGAGTTGGGGAAGTAGTGGCGGGGGTTGCGGAAAAGGCGGCAGGGGTGGGGAGATGGGTGCCTGTGGTGGTGGGAAATCTGGGAGCTGTGGTGAAAGTGGGGGTGGTAATCATGAAAGAGCTTGCGGAACCTGCGGGGGAAGCGCAACAGGCACTTGAGCTGGCAAGGTGGCCAAAACCTCCAGTGGAGGGGCTTGAGCCGGTATGGGCTGAAGCATGGGCCCCGGAGGTGCAAACGGAGGTGCCTGGGCTTGCAGGGGCTGCGGCATGGGTACAAGATATGGAGGCGGGAGATGGTCTAGGGGGTCCCATGTGTCACTCCGGGTTGTGGTTCCCTTTTTAGTTTTCATTGGGAACAACCCTATTCTGGACCCTTCCCATAGCTTGGCATAATCTTTTTCCTCCTGATCTTGTGGTTTTTTGCTATCTACATAATTGCTTAAAGCTCTCCAGGTCCATTTTTTGAAAGTGCTAAACGTAGGCCAGATTAGATGATTCTTTACTTCCTTATCTCCCCAAACATCTATGCAATAATGTATCATTTTCTCCTTGGACTTTCTTCTTCTCCCTGGACAGTCCTCCCAGTGTTCCAGCATCTATTCCAATGGGCTGTGTATATTAATTAATACATGGACTAGTGCATCCGCCCAGGGTTCACTTTGATTTCTGTTGAAGTCAGTAAAAACATCTGTCTCAATTTCTCCAGCACATTCAGACCTACCAGGTGATTTCCCCTTCTGCCATCAGCTCCTGGTGAAACCTGAAGCCCTCTCAGGCTGCTGCACAGAATCTCTGTGAGAGCTGAAAGGGGAAAGACAAGCCAAAGGTGGAACCTGGCGGAAGATTTTCTAACCACAGTAACAGGTGGTCCGTATGGCAAGATAGGAGGAAGTCAGTCTTCACTGGGCAGCAGTGAGGGAGGAGCAGGAAAAGTTACATGTGCAGGGCATGGAGGTGAGGGCTGACCGCGCAGTTATTGTGAAATAAGGTACTAGGGGACAGGATGGAGAATTGGTGTGGCTGGGTGAACAAAGAAAGAGGATCCTACTGCAGGCTTTCTAATAAACAGTGATTCACAGATTCATTAGAGTTGGAAGGGACCTTTGGAGATTATCTACTCCAACCACCCTGTCAAGGCACGGTGACCCAGAGAAGAGGACACAGCCTCCCTGGACAGCCTGTTCCAGTGCTCTGCCACCCTCAACATAAAGAAATTCTTTGTCGTGTTTCAGTGGAATTCTTGCGGTTTAGTTTATAGCCACTGCTTCTTATTCTGTCTCTGGGGACCACTGAAAAGAGTCTGGCACCACGGTTTTGGCATCCACCTTAGAGATATTTATATGCATTAAGGACGTGCTCTCGCAGTCATCTCTGGACTCCCGCAGTCTGCCCTCAGAAGAGAAATGCTCCAGGCCCCAAATCATCTTTGTGCTCCTCCACGTGACCGACTCCAGTAGCTCCTTGTCGCTCTTGTCCTGAGGAGCCCCGAACTGGACAGACCACTCCAAAAGATGAGATGGAGGCAAAGCCCCAGTGATTTGAGTGCAGTTGGCAAGAGATCAAAGCAAAATTTCACACACACGGCGGAAAACGAAAGGATGCGGAAAGCCTTCCCGTTCCACCCTTCGTCCCGCGCAAGCCTTTTTCCAGTTCCACGTTCGCCCGCATCCCCCGAGCGCGCCAACCCCGCTGTGGCCACAGCCCCCGAGCAGAGCGCCGCGGCCAAGCGGAGGGAGCGGCCCTGCGCCTGCCCCGGCCCCTGCCCCTGCCCCACCCCGAGCGGCCT
>JBBMKD010000115.1:22634995-22664428 GCA_037834095.1 Argya squamiceps
GCTCGGCCCCGGCTCGGCCCCGGCTCGGCCCCGGCTCGGCCCCGGCTCGGCCGCCCCCGCCACCATGCTGCCCAACACCGGGTAAGGTGCCCCCGCCGCGCCGGGACGGGGCTCTCGGGGCGGGCGGGCTGCGGCCGGCGGCCCCCGGAGCGTTCGCTGAAGACCCCTGAACGCGGTCGCCCTGCGCGGAGTGAGGGACTCGCAGGCGGCCGAGGGCGAGGGGTTGTAGCGGAGGACACGTGTGTCCCTGCGGGGCCGGGCCGGCCGAGGGGTGCCGGGCAGCACCAGAGACCCGGGACGAGCAGTTCGGGTCGTACAGGGGACTTTGCAAGGGAAACAGTTACTGGAGGAGTTGAATGTAAATTAGGCAGTGTGTCAGTAATTTCATATGGGACATTTATATTAAAGTGTAATTACTTCTTATTACTGCTACTCTTGTTGTTATTGCTACTTTTGATATTATTGTTATTACTGTTGTTCTTGTTGTCGAGTATTATAGTCTTCTACTACTGCCTTACCTGGCAGTCAAATTTTCATCCTGTGTAGGATCTTAATTTGGACGTGTTTTCTGCCTTTTGGCTTTTCAGAGGCCAGCACTGCTAACAGCTGAGAAGATAAGTTGTTGTTTGTTCCTGTGTGTTACAAACAGTATTATTAAATTCGTAACAACTGTGTAAGCTGTTAAAAGTGTCCCTGAGGTGACCTGAAGGTCTGTATTGGTAGTCCTCTGTGGTGGGAAAGTAACCAATGTCAATGGTTGTCAAGATTGTAGGGCACAGATGTGAATTTGATGTTTTCTGTCTTACTAGCAGAATTCAACTGTGATGGAAGTGATGTGGATGTGACCTTCACAGTACAGGTCATAAGAAATTTTAGCCAGGCAGATATGCTTTATAAACTTTAACCTATTGGTCCGCTAAGTGAATTAAGAAATAAATCTTTAGTCTTGCAAATAGGACTAACTAACCACCACCTTCTGAGCCTGACCAACCAGCCAGTTTTTTACCTGTCAGGTTGCACATGCATCCAGATCATAGCATCATGTCTTAAATATGAAGCAAAAATATTACGACAGTCTTGAAAGACTTGCATTCACCCACTCCATTGAGCAAAGGGCCTGCTTTTCCTACGAGTTAGTAGATGTCTCTGACCTTTTGATGCCCTTCACAAGCTTCTGCTGCAGGTGAACTTTGGTTTTCCTGGCAGCACCCCAGCATGCCCTGGTAGCGTTTCTAATTCCTCCTTTGCGGCCTGTCTTTGCACCCATTCTCTGTATGACACTTTTCTTGGGAGCTGAGGCACAAGTTCCCTGCGTAGCCCTGCTAGTCTCCTGATGCACCTTCTTGTCTTCTGAGCAGACTGCTGCTAGCCCCAGGCAGGGCTTAGAGCCCTGTCAGCTCTCCTCTCCTGTTTTCTGCTCCAGAATTGCTTCCCGCTGGACCCCTTTTACCCCCTCCATGCCTAAGGTCAATTGTGCTGACCTGCTGCTGGTTGGTTGAAGGTAGAAGCTGGATTTTGGCCTTACTTCACTGCGTTTTATGCTTTGACTGTGTATTCCAGAGTTGAACTTTCTTCACTGTGCATGTGACTGAACTCATGGCAGTAGTATTTTGTGGTTCACTCTTCTGTTTAGATCTTTTTCTTCCTGTGCCTTTCTAAGAGTCTTTAAAAAATAATATGTGGATAAAAAGCTGTTTGAAATGGCACCTTCAGCTCATGGTTGGCTTTCTGAGCTCCTGTAGATGCCTAGCCTTGCCTCCTCAGGGGAAGAGGCATCTCTCTCTTTCTGCGCCATTCCAGTGTTCTGGCTTTGGAAAGCAAACGTCTTCCTGGAGAGCATTTAAGAGATGGAATGTGCCCAGATTAGAGGGGGAAAAAACACGTCTGAAACCAGAGGGGGGAGAAACAATACTAACTTTGGCCCAGTCGGAAAGGAAAATTAAAGGAAGCTCAGAGCGTAAGCTTTTCTAACATTTGTGATGTGACGTTTGTGGTGCGAGCAAGAAGTGAAGTCACTGCTGCACATATTTGATGTGAATTCTTCAGCTGAAGTTAAAAACCTGCACCTCTTGGGTTATGCTACAGTGTTAACATCAAGCAAGGTGAGCTTTACGCCAAACACTGAAACACACTTTCCTTCATATGGAAAACCTGTTGTCTAAAAGGCTTTTGTCATTGAATGTTTGTGGAGTTGATAGTTCAAAAATTCAGTGATACTGTGTTAGCCAGACGTCCTCAATAGGTTTTAAAAATTGTTCGTTTTGATTGGGCCTGTTTATTCAGAGGACCCACAGGACTCCACACAGTTACTGGGAAGCTGTTGAGTATAGAAGAAATTTATGTATATTTAAGAGAGAAATACTGAAGAGAAAAAATGCCATTTCTTACCAAAAAAGCTTTTGGCATTTGTATGTGGCTTTGTGGTTTCAGACTTGGTGCTTAATACCACATTGAGACATTAGTTTTTTGTGTTTAGAGCACTGTGATTAATAGATTACAGAGATCTGTGTAGGTGTGTTGTCTTGTTGGAAACTGGCATTTTGTTTTTACAGATTATTCCTTTTCCACTGTTGCAGAACGTAGCAGCTCAGTTGTAAAACAGTGTGTTGGATCTTTCTCCAGAAAGGGAGAAATGTAACTGGGTGGCCTGTGTAACCTTCTTTATGGTGTTTGCAGGCTTGGGGTGTGGTCTTACATCACTGATGCTTTTCCGTAGCTATAGCTGTCCCTTTTGTGTTCCATGGGCTATTTTTGCTGGTGACAGGATGAGGGCATTTATGTGGCTGAGGGACTGCACTAATTACATTTGCCCTTAGAGTCCGATAAAAGTCAAATGATTACCAGCTTCTGCTTTATTCTCCTCTTCTTTGCTGTCCACTTGCCCCTTCACCTTTAGGAAACTGGCAGGCTGCACCCTGTTCATCACAGGCGCGAGCCGGGGCATTGGCAAGGCCATTGCTTTGAAAGCTGCCAAGGATGGTGCCAACATTGTGATAGCTGCCAAGACAGCTGAGCCCCATCCTACTCTTCCGGGGACTATCTACAGTGCTGCAGAAGAAAGTAAGTTGTAACAAATGGAGGCGCTGGGCTGGGCGTATACCCTTGCTTAATTGCTGTAGCTAATTGGGAAAATGCATAGACTTTTAGTTCCAGCTCACCTTTGCTAAAATAAGCTTAGTGCTTCTCTTGCCTCGCAGGAATGGTGTAGTGTTGCTGTAATGAGGATGGGTGTGTGTATATAAATGTAAAAATGCTGTGCTACTTGAGACGTATGAAATAAACGTTTGCAGTGTTAAGATTTGGTTTTGGCTCCCCCATTCCTCATGTGACTTGTTAAAAAGTCACAATTTGAGAGCGTGATTTCCAGTGCCATCTTGAAGAATGCCATTGCCTGAGAGATTCTCAGAAGGTTTATATTAGTTGTCCCATCTGAAAGCAAATTTTGAAATGTTTAATCTTTTTTATTGTGCAGTCGAAGCAGCTGGAGGAAAGGCTTTGCCATGCATTGTTAATGTGAGGGAAGAAGAGCAAATCATTAATGCCGTGGAGAAAGCTGTGAAGACTTTTGGAGGTAAGTTAAGGTGTTGGGGAAGGCAAGCATAACAGGCCAGATTATTCAAAGAAAGAGAAAAAAGAACGGCCTGCCTTACTCATGTTTTTTTTCTTTAAATGCTAATGTCCCTTTAAAACCAGGGATTGATATTTTGGTGAATAATGCAAGCGCCATCTCTTTGACGGGCACTTTGGAAACAGCAACGAAGAAGGTCAATCTCATGATGGATGTCAATGTACGAGGAACCTATCTTACGTAAGTGCTGAGAGAAGGAAGCAAAGCAATTATAACAGAATGTATGGTGTTATTTCAGTTTTTCTGAGAAATTCTGTAGCTGTCTTGCTGCTCAAGAATTTCAGTGCAGATACTCTCTGCATGTGCTCCCAGGAAATGGCTCAGTTGTTGGTCAGTTGGTTTGAATTAATATTTCCAAGAATTATTTGCAAGTTGGAGTAAACAGAAGCCTTCCTACTGCAGTCCTTAAATGTTCACAAGCGCCTCCATGCATGTGGGAAGAAAAAAGTAATTTGTTTCAAATGAAGCTCCAGCTTGGCTTTGTTAAATGCAGATGCTCTTTCATTTCTAGTGAAACAGCTAGATTTTTGCATACCTCAAGTCAATATCTTACTTGTCAGTTTTCTTCTCATAAGCTTCTTTCTCATCTTTAGAAACACTGTATAACTCACCATACTTAAAAGAGAAGTGTTAAAACTGTAACTTAATGATCCAAAGTGTTCTCCACCTACTTTCAGCTTATCAATTCTATTATTTGTTTAAATGAACGTACCAAGGTTTGATTTCACAGTTCCCAGGGTCCTTATTTTGCACATTTTTGGAGGTGGGTTTAGCAGGTTGAATCATTGTTACATTTGCAGGATGTCATGTACAGCACTGTCTTTAAATGAAGACTTTGATTTTCACAGGGTTTATAAAGAAGCCTGCAGGATAATGGAGATTCTCTAAATTCAGATATTGCTTGGTGTGATCAGAAAGTTTTCAATCCCAGTATTACCAGAGAGTGATAGAATAGTTTGGGTTAGAAGGTGCCTTTCAAGGTCATCTAGTCCAGTCCTCCAGTCTGGAATAGATCGGTTGTCATTCTCCTTTGTGCAGATCAGTCTGGTTGCCAGCTCTTCATACATTGCTGAATGGATTCCAGCTGTATTGCTGTGGCAGGTTCCGTCTTCTCTTCACCTCCCAACAGCAACAGTGATTTTCTTGATTTTACACCTAGCTATTCCAAATTAATGGGGAATTCTTAAAGTGTATTTTTGGTCCCATTCTGCCTTGAAAAGATTAAAACTCGGGTTCTGAGTGCCAGTGGAAGAGCATAAGAAAAATCAGTGCCTCTCAAGGGAATGGTCTTTGTCACTGCTTTTGTAATTCTCAATTGAGAAAACCTGGTGAAGCATTTTTGTCCTTTCTTCTGCTTGCTTTGTACGTTGATTGATTTTGACTGTGATTTGTAGAGACCTACTTTCAGTTTAATGTTCATAAAATTACAGTAATTTAAAAAAAAGGTGTGGATTTTTTTGCCTAGGTAGAGGCAGTGCTAGGGCAGATGCCCCATCTTACAGAGTATGCCTGTTGACATAGAACGATGGAGTTGTTGAACGGTGGAATGGATTGGGCTGGAAGGGACCTTAAAACATCGTCTACTTCCAAGCCCCCAGTACGAGGAGAGATGTCTCACAGACCAGGTTGCTGAGAGCCCATCCAGCCTGACTTTGAGCGCTTCAGTGGGTGGGGAATCTACAGTTTCTTACGCGACCTCTTCCAGTGCCTTAACGCCCTCAGAGTAAAGAATTTCTTCCTGGCATCTAATCTCAAGCCACCCTCTATCAATTCAAAGCCATTCCCCCTTGTTCTCTTCATGCATGCCCTTGTGGAAAGTCTCTCTCCCACCTTCTTGTAGCCCCTTTAGGTACTGGAAGGCTGCAGTAAGGTGACTCCAGAGCTTGCTCCTCTCCAGGCAGAATAACTCGCAGCCTGTCCTTGCAGGAGAGCTGTTCCATCCCTCTAATCAACCTGGTGGCCTCCTTTGGCCTCCAATGCCCTTCCTGTGCTGGGGACCCCAGATGCAGGGTTCCAGGTGGGGTGTCACCAGAGCGGAGCAGAGGAACAAAATCCCCTCCCTCCCCTGCTGCCCACGCTGCTTTGGATGCAGCCCAGGACACGTTTGGCTTTCTGGGCTGTGAGTGCTCATGGCTGGGTCGTGTCCAGCCTTTCATCCACCAGCATCCCCAGGTCTTCCAGCAGGGCTGCTTCCAATCTATCTGTTCATCCCCCAGCCTGTGTTGATACTGGGAGTGCCCTGACCCAGGTGCAGCACCTTGTTCTTGGTCTTGTTAAACCTCATGAGATTCCCATGGGCTCACTTTTCAGACTTGTCCGAGTCCCTCTGGATGACATCCTGACCTTCAGGTGTATCAGCAGCGCCACTCAGTTTGGGATCATCTGCAAATTTGCTGAGGGTGCATTTGATTCCTTTATCTGGGTCGTCGATGGAGACATGGAATAACACTGGTCCTAATACAAACCCACGAGGGACACCACTTGTCACTGATGTCCATCAGGACTCTGAGCCATTGACCATTACCCTCTAGATGCCAGTGTCCATCCAATTCCTTATCCGCTGAACAGTCTGCCCATCAAATCTTCTCTTCCCAAGTCAGACAGAAGGATGTTATGAGGAGCCTTCTCTAAAGCTATACGGACTAAATGACACCTGTGGTGCTCCCTTGTTCACTGGTGTAGTCCTTCCATCACAGAAAGCCATTTGGTTGATCAGGGAGGACTTGCCTTTGGTGAAGTCCTTTTGGATCTGAGTGTCCCAAATCACGTCTCTGGAGGCCCTCTGACTGTCCCAATCTCACCTCTCACCTCCCAAATCATCCTCTGTGCTAGGATCACCTCCTGATTCTAGGAGGATCTGTTCCACGATCTTCCCGGGCACAGAAGTGAGACTGACAGGTTGGTAGTTCCCAGGGTTCTCCCGTCCACCCTTTTTGAACATCGGTATGTTTCCCTTTTTCCAGACACCTGGGTCTTCACCTGATTCCACAATTTTTCAAATACGGAGAGTGCTTGGCAACTACATCAACCTGTTCCCTCAGGACTGTGAGGTGCATCAGGCCCTATTGACTTGTGTATCTTCAGGCTCCTCCGATGGTCAGAAGTCTGGTCTTCTCTTCAAGTGGGAAGTGCTTTGCTCCCCCAGTCCCCGTCCTGCTGTCCATCTGCTTAAGAGGTGTGGGAAGAGAAGTTGCGATTGAAGACTGGGGCAGAAGAAGTTGTTGAGTGCCTTCATCAGTTGTTACCAGTTTTCCAGCCTTGCTTATCCCAGAGTGTCTGTGTATACACTTTCTTTGCTGTCCTTTTCTGACTGACAAATCTGTCAAAGGCCCTTCTTGTTATTCTTTGTGTCCCTTGTAAAGGTCAGCTTCCCTTTGGCGTTCCTCACCCAAACCTACACAAGTCTGTGCCCATATATTGTTCCTAGGATACTTCTCCCTGCATCCACTGGCTATGCATTTGTTTCTTGTCCTTTAGTTTGACCAGCAGTTCTTACGCTCATCCATGGCAGCCTCTTGCCTTCCTTGCCAATTTCTTGTGCCATTGGATCACTAGCTCTTGTGCTCTGTGGAAGGTGTCCTTAAAGATCTGCTGGTTCTATTCTGCTGCCTTGTTTTTGAGGGCAGCGTTGCAAGGGTTCCTATTGGCTAACTCCTTGAAGAACAGGAATTTTGCCCTTCTGAAGCTCAGGGCCCTGACTTTGCTCTTTGCCTGACCATTTCCCTCCAGACTGTGAACTCCAGCAGTGTATGATCACTGCAGCCCAGGCTGTCTCCCATCGTGGGGTCTGGGATTAGCTGATTAGCTCACCTGGGTTGGTGACCATCAGGTCCCATATAGCATCCCTTCTGGTAGGGTTATTACCTGGATTAAGGATTTCTGCTCTGTGCATTGCAGGAATCTCCTGGATTGCCTACAGCTCGCTCTGCCGCTTTTCCAGCAGATGCTGGGGTGGCTGAAGTCTCCCAGGAGGACAAGAGCCTGTGAGTGTGGCTGGCACAAGAAGGTCTCATCAATAGGCTACCCTTGGTCAGGGCCCTGTAGTGGCATCATCCACAAGGTCCCCTTTGTTGCCTCAGTCTCTGTTTCTTACACACGGGCTTTTACCTGCTCAGCATTGTTCTTCTTCAGTTCACAGGTTGTTCTCCAGAGATGGCTCATCACACTCAATCCACTTCTTGATGTAGAGGGCGACCCCTCCATCTCTCCTTTCTCCCCTGTCCCTTCTGAACAGGCTGTAGCCATCAATGGCTGCAATCAGGTCATGGGATTTATCCCACCAAGTTTCAATGACAGCAGCTAAGTTTCTTGGTTCCTGTGCATGAAGAAATTGAGGCATCTGTTAGTGAAATTGCCTCAACTGAAAAGAGTTGAGATGCCAGGACAGTTAAGGAGGCAGTAAACAAATTATTTCCCCTACTACCACTACGGGGATTTTGCTGTTGAAGTTGTTGAAGTTGTTCCCTTTGTGGCTGAGAGTATGCACGGGTCCTGTTGGAATACGTGAAGAGTTGGTGACTAGTGTGGTGATATTTTCACCCCGTGAAGCTTGATTAAAAATTCTCAAGCAGAGATCAAATATAAACATGCACCCTAGTGCCAGAAGTGAAGTGAAAAGATAGTTTCTGTAAAGTAAAAGTTCCTATTTACAGAGATGTGTAAATTCAAAGCCAAATTCTCTTAGAAGTGGATAGGTTCTCAGTTTTCTTTGGAATATTTGTAATAGCATTCTGCTATGCAGTATTATTGCTTCAACATGGTTTTAAAGAAGAAATAGGAATGGGATCAAAAGAGAATACTTTTATGACAAAATGATGCTCTGCACTCTTCGTTTTGGTTGTTGCCTTAGAGTGTTTTGTTGCCCCTACCAGAACCATTACAAGGAGAATATGGCTTCTGAGTATCTGGAAAATCAGTGTTAGTCAAAGCTGATGCACTGATGCAGTAATTGGAGAATGTGGTCTAATTTGCAGGAATTAATACTAGGCCTGAGATAAGGGACCTGCTATAGGTATTTTTTGGTCATTCTTTATGTCAGTTAAATACTTGATACGACAAGAGGCTTTGTCTTGGGCTGTTGTGAAAATACTGGTGTACTGGTATTGTTTTTACTGTATTTATAGGTGTTCCATGAAATAAGAGGCAACTGAGATGTCTGAATTTATCTTTCAGGTCTAAAGCATGCCTTCCCCACTTGAGGAACAGTAAGAATCCCCATATCCTGAACCTTAGCCCACCTTTGAATCTGAATCCCACGTGGTTCAAAAATCATTGTGGTGAGTAACATTCAGAGCCCTTGTTGCTATTCTGTGAGAAACATGTAAGTACCTGGTGAAGTGTGCAGTAGTGCCAGTGCAGGATGTCAGATCTTGTGTCTTTAGCACTACATACAGAGCGGCACTAATGCTTCCTCAAAGCATTTTGTACATGACCTACAAGAATTTTTTTTTGTGGGAAAATGTAGGGCAGGTTTCAAGGCATCATCCCTCCTTTTTGTTTTCAGGATGAGCCTGTGCTTTTCTGTGGGGTTTGTTAGGATTACATATTTTCTGCTCCAAATAGAGACTGGAGCTCAAAATTCATTTTCTTACTGATTCAGCTTCATGGGGTTTTTTTACTATGGATGGAGCTCAATGTTGTCTTTTAATATGGCGATTATTTTGCCGTGGAAAAAGAAGTCCGTGTTATTTTGAAGTTTGTGTTGCTCATTTTAAAACTGTAGCAAAAAGTTTCCGTTTTGGACACTTGTCATGTTAAACTCTATCAAGTTCCAGTTCTTTCCCCAAGAAAGTTTCCTTCCCAAAGTAGCTAGGTAACAAGGGTACAGGCTTTTTTTGTCCCCACTTTTTTTTTTTTTTGTCTATAGGATACTAGTTTGGTCCTTAAAAGCTAGTATGCCTTAGGCATCTTCAAA
The DNA here is from genome assembly GCA_037834095.1 of Argya squamiceps. NCBI lineage: Eukaryota > Metazoa > Chordata > Aves > Passeriformes > Leiothrichidae > Argya > Argya squamiceps. The sequence goes on from JBBMKD010000115.1 coordinate 22,644,538, forward strand.
AAAATTGATCCCTCTTTTCAGTGTGCTGTGTATAAAAATCACCGTGCAGCCAGCTTTCAGCTTTATTTTTGGCAGAACATGTGTAGCTTTCATTTTGTTTGCAGTGAAAAGATGACACAGTCCAGTTTGTATCTGATGGAGATGGCAGGTAGAAGGCAGAGGTTTTGACTCTAGGAAAGTACTGTTTTTTCTGAAAGCCCTGAGTTCTCCCTGCCAACCAATTATCTGTTTTATCTTCCTTTCATAATTAAAATTAGATTTTACATAGAGGGTAAACTTACTTGTTTTTTCACTCCTTGTTTTAGCTTATACCATTTCTAAGTATGGGATGTCCATGTGTGTCTTGGGAATGGCAGAAGAATTTAGAGGAGAAGTTGCTGTCAATGCTTTATGGCCTAAAACAGGTAATTTTTTTTTTTCTTTATATTACTGAAATACTGACTTTCTGTATTTTGTTTGCTAAAGCTTCTTTTATTTGACACTGAATATACTTAAGACTTCTTCTGGAATAGGTTCAAGTGACCAAGCAGTTCTTCTGTATGTTATTTTTTCACCCTGCGTGGGTCCTGGTTTTCATTGCAGGTTCTCACTAGACTATTGCCACTTTGATCTAAACTCATCTTCAGCTAGTTTGAAACCACTTGGTTGAAGCGTGTGTGTAGTGTTTGGCTTGCCTGTGCTTTTCCTGATGCACCCAGTGTTCTGGTTTGGAGAGAAACACAAAAATAATTGCGTGCTTTAATGAGTGGCTATTGAGCATCTGTGTTTGCAGTACCACTTAGAATTCCTTGCTAGTGAAACTGCGAGAGTTTACTGACAAGATAGATACCTCTGTACATGCAGAAATAATTTTTAAAAGGCCTATTCCTAGAAGTTTTGGCACAGTACGGTTCTGTGAAGAGTTGTTCACAGAAGCATCTGATTGCAAATGACAAGAAATTAAGGAGCTCTCCAGAAGAACAATAGCCCAGTGCTGCCATCCTGTATTAGCTTCAATTTGTTTTGTGTGGGTCAGTGAGGATAAGGGTTGCTGTTTGATGTTTGGCCAGCTGTTTGCCAAGGATGCCTCGGCATCCTATATTTGGATTTCCCCAAATATATCTATGGAGAGAAATGATGCTGGGTGTTAAAATCAATACCAGACACAGGGTAATCCTGCCCTTCAGTGGTGTAAGCCCAGTCCTTGTGTAAGAAAACATTCCAACAGTCTTTATTTCCTTAACGAGTGCAAGGAAGGAAGAAGAAAGAGGAGATAAAAATATGAACCTAGATCCTCTTCTGGGGATGGTGCTGCAGTTCAAGAACTGTTTGTACACAGCCACTTTTCAACGTTTTCGTGTTAGGAATTGCAAGCCCCTTTTAACCTTTAGTGGGAACTGGAACTCTCTGATCTCCTTTCCCTAAAGTGAGAAATGCGAGGAAAAGTTTAATAGTTTGGAAAAAAATCAGCCAAATTTCTCGGCTTGAAGACAGTAGGTGATCATCAGTTGAACAGTTGGGTTGGTGTGTCTGACAGACTCGGTCCTTTTTCATTGGTCTGGATGCTTTACTGGATGCATCTTAAATGCTTCCAGTAAATGGATGCCTCATAGTTCTGCTCACTCTGTGAGTTCTACCCACAGAAATGTTTTGGTAAGGGATTGACTTCTAAAATTACAATTGTTGATGATAATTATATCATCACAAAACCTGTGCTGTTTTGAAGACAATAAGGTCTTCGTCTGTGATGTACTGAAGGGCAACTACATGCATCACTTAAGAATATGGCTTGCCTTGTGGTGGAGTCAAAGTTCACCTTTTGGGTTTCAAGTATGTGGGGTTTTGGTGGTTTTGTTTGTTTGTTTGTTTTAGGTGGTTTGTGGGGGTTTTTTTGTTTTTTGTGGGTTTTTTGGGGTTTTTTTTTTGGTTGGCTGATTGGTTGGTTTTTTTTTACTTCTGAGGCAGTTAAAAGAAATGTGCACTTGTTTCCACATACTTGCTTCTTGAGTGCCCCAGGAAAACCTCAAAACATTGTCAATGGAGATTTCCCAGTATCTATGTCATCAAGAATAGAGCCATGAAAATTGATATGTTGTCTTTAGCTCCCTAGATCCCAGCCATCCCTTCTGTCTTGTGTTTGAAATGGCACTGCTAAATGACTAAATATCTCCTCAGAGTTCAGTAGGTGGGAGTGACTTGGTTTCTCATTAACAGAGGTGACCTTTTACCTACCATAGTGTGGTTTTCAGTCATAGACTGATTTAACAATATAGATTGCCCATGAGAGTTAGGGATAGTAAAGAGTATCTCACTCGGATAGGGAGACATGGTATGAAAGTGCAGACAGCCAATTTTTTCATGAAAAGGGTGTTACAAGAGTACCTGTGTCTTGTAAGTGGACGTGTTGATATGCTGCATAGACACAGGATCCTCCACAGTTGTCTTATTCTGGATGTGCTGAAAAAACATCCACTACTATTGTGGAAGTGAGTCAGTGGCTTTATGGGTCCTGTTAAAAGCTAAAGATTTTCTTTCTACAGAGACCAGCTGGTTATACTAGGTATTTATTTTGCAACGTGGCTGTTTTCCCCCACCCATCTGACTGAATAATCGGACCTCTTTTTTTTCATGGCAAGGGAAAAGTGAACCTGTGAGAATTTCTCCTCCCCTTTTTTTCAGAGGGGCAGCTAACTTTGTAAGCAGAAGCTACATTAAGTCTTAGGTCGCATAGTTGAGTACATTATTTCTTTCTAGGTTTGGCCTGTGCCGCATCATGCCAAGTATCAGTAGCAGTACCTGTGTGTGTCTCAGATGTGCTCTGGAATTAATGAATGTCTGTGATGGTACTAATAAAACTTCTCTTAAATCTGACATTCTTAATGTGGGGAAGTGGGAAACTCAACCCAAATATAGTTGTATCTTTCTCTTGAGCATTATATTTCCACTGTGTCCTTGATAACATACCCATACCTGCTAAAGTAAGAGAAGAACACTCTGGAAGCTGCTGCTGGTTGCAGAGTGCAGCTAATACTTGTTCTCCACAGGATCCTGCAGAACGTGAGGCTTGTAAGTGGAGGAAGATTCAATTTACAAATGAGAACAGTATATATTCTAATAAATGCTTTTTAAAATAAGGATTTCTCTATGTGAGATGCTGCAAAGAAGTAAGAAAAATTAATTAAGCTTTTTATGAAATCAAAGGTATATAAGCAGAACTTTTTATCTGTAGAAATCATGCCTGCTCATTCAGTGATGCCTCCATGAAAACTGATAGGACATCAAGCAGAGAAGAAGATCATAATGTGCGAATTCTCCAGTACAAAACAATGTGCTTTTGAAAGGTTTATCTTCCAAAAGTGAGAAAGTTAACTTCTTTATTGTGATCATCCCAAGTGGCAGTGTTGCAGACTTCTAGGGTAGCTGAACTGCAGTTGCAAAGTTCCTAATTTAAAAGCCCACTATCATCTCATACAAATGTGTTTACCTTCAGTGTTAGTATGGATGCCAGGGTCGGTTCATTCATCTGGTTCTTTAAACACACGAAGGTTTTTTGGTGATACGATGCCGGAGTTCTCCATTTATCTAAAAGTGAAAGAGGACATCTGTCAAAGGGGCAAGGGGCAATCCCATCACAAAGAGTGCAGAGGAATAATAGCAGTGTCCTGGGACAGAACTGGAAGTCTATTGATGTGCATTGGAGGCAAACCCACATCACTTTATATGAAATGAATGTGATACTGTGCAGCCAGACTACGAGGTGTGAAACCTTTTTGCTTCAGTCTATGCAGGTAGGGTGACTGTGCTCAGAAGAATTTCAGTTAACAGTAACAGAGAAGTGACAGACCTGTGGGCCAGGTAATGGCAGCTTAATGAATCCTCAGAATAAATATATTGAAGTCAACAGAACTCAATAAATTTCATCATAGTATTTGACAGAAATAGTTTGGGAACTGTTGGCAGCTACTAAAAAAAAAATCTTGCAGGGCAGATTCCACTTCAGAAGACCAAAAGAAGGCAAATTTATTGACTTTCTTAAAGACGAGAAGAAGACCTAGGTAGACCTACATGTATGTACACAGTATATCTATTTGTCACTTTTTATGTAGAGATGTACTTATAGCAGTTCAACTGACGTGGAAAAAAAAGAAGCTGAGGTTGCTTAATGGTAAATGAAACCTAGAAGCTAATTCTCATCACAGAAGACTATAGTAATGAAGTCAACAGGGACATCCTCACACTTCGGCACTCTCCTAGAAAACCCTTGGACAGGAGCTCTGAGGCCAGTGCTGAAGACTTCTGTCCTTTTTCTCAGTGCCTACTTTGAAAGGCAAATGAACGATCCAGCTCAGATACACGTGCCCTGCACAGTGCCTGCTTTTTTTTTCTATTTAAGGAGTGTTGGGATCATTTCTGTATCAAAATTGCTGTTATTTTGTGTAGAATGGAAGCACTAAAAGAAGAGAAAAATTTGGCTTATCCTTCTGCTTCTTCTTCTGATCTTCTGGCCTGATATGTACAAAGAGATTTGTGAATCTGTCTCAAAACTTGGGAGTAGAGTGTTGAGTTTGAAACAGCAGATGGAAAAAACGAATGAAGCAGAACATATGAGGGAAAAACAGTAAGATGGCAAATGTCCAAAGCTGCAAGCAGACAGCCTTTCCATGGAATAGGCTGAAAAAAAATTGCAATGGATGCTTGAGTCTGGAAGAGCAAATCACAGACTTAGAAAGCAATATGCATCAACAGTGTTAATAGCTCTCAGGGGAGAAACATAAAGAGGACTAGTGGAATGGCACAGAAGTAATAGAATTGCGTAATAAAAGACTCAGAAGCCTGGGAGATGTGAATTTTATTCTTAGGTCTAACACAGCCTTTCTATGAAACACTGAACAAGTAATGTGAGGTTTGGTTACTTGGTTTCTCATTAACTTAGGAGAAACGCCTTAGCAAAAGACTAAAAGTAAGCATCAAGACTTTCAGTGTGATAATTGCCAGAGCTAATTCCTCTTTATGACTGACGTGTCATACACTCACTTTGAGGAAAACTGTTCTATGTTAGTTTTTCATGTCCTGAACAACTGGTGGGAAACTGTTGGGCTGATAACTACACAGAGGGGTGTGAATGTCATGAAATGTTCTGGCCTTTTCGATTCCTCCGATAGTATTTTTGCTGTGGCTTGTAAAGAATTATTTATTGGTTGGTAGTATTTCACAGCTTCTGTCTTCCTCGAGTTTCCTTTTGCCTAAAGTGAAAATAAGGTTTGTTTACTTGTGAGAGAAATGAGAATTCCGTGTCATCAGCGTTAAAGCTCTGTTTTCTTACCCTCCAAACTTTCTAGCCATACACACAGCTGCTATGGATATGCTGGGAGGAGCTGGAATAGAAAAACGGTGCAGGAAAACGGATATCCTGGCTGATGCTGCATATTGCATTTTGACAAAACCAAAAACTTTCACCGGGAACTTCATTATTGATGAAGTTCTGCTGAGAGAAGAAGGAGTTAAGGATTTTGATGTTTATGCAATTGCACCAGGTAAAAGAGGTCTTTAAAGGTGAGAAGTAAGTTCAAGAAGGAGGGAAGGATATATGGAGAATATTAATAGAGTTTTGTTTCCCAGGCTTCCTAAATTACTTTATAAAAAATGTTGCTTTGCCTCAGCTTTGACAACGTGCCTTACTGGAAAGCCCATATGGATCCACTGAGAGTTTAATAATTAAAAACCTATTAAATTAAGTTGAGAAATTCTGTCATGAAAAGAACACCTGCACTGTAGCAGTATGTATTACTATTTAACAGCTCATGAGATAGATTTTTATGTTTTTCTTCTCTGATATTCTTCATTGCAGTCTTAGAAACCTTCTGGGTCAGATTTTAAATGAACAAAACTCTAAACATCTTATTTCGTGCTGTGTTTTTCCTTTGAATTTCCTTTAAATTTATGTTACTTACATTCTGGTAATGTATACATTACTTACGTGATGTAGATTATTTACATTATGTATATGAGATACAGTACTACTTGACTGTAGTTTGAAATGAAATGGATTCTTACTGTGTCAATCCATTTTACTTGGATTTATTAATACATTTTTCCTCCCTCTAGGTCAACCTCTGATTCCTGACTTCTTCTTAGATGTTGAAATTGACACTACAGCTACAAAGCAAGAAAGTTACGGTAGGGAAAGCACTGTGTGTACAAGTCCATAATTTCCATAAATAATTTCATGTCACAATAATGAATGCCCTCAGTTTTTCTTTTTTCTCCTGTGGATTTGCACTCCACTTCGGCTTTTTAGCAAGAACTCTTTTCTCATTTGGAGAGTAAGATTTGTGGAAGTGACTATGTAGTCAAAACTGGGGGGAAAAAAAGCACATCTCCTGCAGGACTTCCATGGTGTAAAGTCAGTGCATTATTTTGAAGAATTCTTTTTAATCATCTAAATTGTGCTAGTAGGGAGGTCACAGGTAAGTAGTGGTGGAAAAAGAAATTAGACTGCAAACAGAGTATTTTGCAGGAGTGTCTCCTTTACCTTGCTCATTTATACAAAAGAATATGACATAAAGCCTCCATGGCTCCTTACATGAAATGTGCACAATTTACACGATGTCTTGCATGAAATGTTTTGGAGTTTTCTTAGAAAAGCACTGCTTTTGCTTTTTCAGAATTGTTGTATGTCAAATTGAAGGGCAGCTAAGAATGCTGAACTGGTTTTAAAGGAATGTCAAAGTAGGGATAAGGGCAGGGCAGAGGAGGCAGACGTAGAAGTGTTTCTGTTGGAAGTACTCCTTGAGCAGTCCCACTAGGACAGTTCTGCCAGGGACAGATGGTGTTAGTTCCTTGGGCTCCCAGTGCAGGTTATTTTGTCGGGACTCACAGAACAGACCTTGGTATTTTTTGATGCTGAAGACACCTGAGAGATTTCAAGAGCATTTTTGGGGCCCGTTCAACTTGATTGGCTTTGTAAATTGCAACAGCTTTCCTTTATTGTTAAATGTGCATGTTTATTGTGGTCAAGTAAACCACTGATCAAAGCAGTAAATTGATTTCCACCTTAGGAGCCTTTGCAGAAGAAAATATTAGGAAAATATGCATGTTCTTTACAAGACAGACAAGACAGAAGTATTTTGGGATGAAAGCGGTGGCTATTAAAGCAAGCCACAGCTGATTTCTTTTTAATGTCGTCAGGAGTAGTGTAGGGATTGCATTAGAAAACTGTGGTATGAGGATCTGTAATGAACTGTAAATAGAATTAGAATTTTACTGTAGTTTTATTTTCACTTTTTTTGATCTATCAAGAATTGAAATTTGTTGCAGAATTACATTTAGCAATGTACACCTATTCAGATTCATGGGTGGAAAAAGCATCATTTCTCAGTGTTAATACTGAAACAGTAAAAGAATCATTTTTCCTGCTTTGAAGCTTAAATCTTTTCAAATGGAGTTCTCTGTTTATATTTCTACATTCATTTTTAAAGTGGTTTGCATTTGAAAGAGAAAAGCAATCTTTCTCATAGGTGCTGCCCAAGAGGAGAAGAAAGTAAGTGGGTGCCAGCAGGAAGGAGCAGCTGGAGCCAAGGTCAAGACAGAATCTGCTGCAGCCGAGTCATCGGGTCCTGTTGCAGAGACCTTTCGAGTTATTCGGGGGGTAGTGACCGAAGAGTATGTGAGAAGTACCCAGGGTGTCTTTCAGTTTGACCTGTCTGGTAAGACCATGGCTTGTGCAGCTTTGCCTAGCAAAAGGCCCTGGCTGTTCTCAAACAGGAGCACTTTGGAAGCTGGTCCCCAGGCAGACGGGCTGCTCTTGCGTTCTGTGTGACGCTCCTGCTCCAGGCCGGCTGGAGCGGGCGCTGGGAGCTGCTCCAGGCCAGCTTGAGCCGCTGTCCCGGCGCTGCCGCCCCGCACGGGGCTGGTGTGGCCACAGACCGGGCGCTCTCGGGGCCACGGGAGAAGGGCCAGCTGCCCCCAGCTGTGTGGGCAAAGCGCAGCCTCTGGGCTCTCCCGCCCGCGGCCCCAGCACGTGGTGGCGCTTGGGGCGTCACGGGGGACGAGAGGTGACTCCCTGCAGAGCATCTGCCGGCGTGCGGACTGCCACGGAACCGCTGCCAACGCGCACGGCTGTGGCCGTCTGGGGGAGGCAGCAGAGAGGGAGGGCACAGCAGCCTTGGCTGCCTTCTCACCTGGCTCCACTCTCTGTGCAGGTGATGGTGGAGGCACTTGGTACATTGACCTGAAGACCGAGGGTGGGAGCGCTGGCTTCGGAAAGCCTCCTGTGGCAGCTGATGTGGTTATGAGCATGTCGAGTGCCGACTTTGTGAAAATGTTCACAGGTGAGGGACAAAGGCCTTTGTCAAGGGATGCAGGTCCCGGGGCCCAGACAAGCCTCTGCTGAGGGGGGAGTAGAGCAGCTTCTCACTTGGTGATCTGGGACTGGAGCAGCTTTCAGCTTTTTGTGGCTCGAGGGAGAGTGCAGGCAAGAACTGCGTGGATTTTTCTGCACTCCCGTGTCCTGTGAACAGGAAGAGTGCAAAAGGTTCCCCTGCTTTTGTTAACCGGGTCCTGACACTTTAGCAGCCAGAAAGGATCTTCAGAACAAATTCAGTCCATGTGCTCTGTGCGTGTCTGAGCAGGGTTTCCTAGAGGTGCATTGCTTTTACCAGGAGGACTTGGTAGCAATATAGATGCTAAGTTTTCACTGGCGGCATTATGTTATCCTGTGCAAAGGCTTTTTCCAGTTCCTTTGATATTCTGATGGTTCTGTTTCTTCTTTTTAGGTAAATTGAAGCCAACTCTGGCCTTCATGTCTGGAAAACTAAGGATTAAAGGAAACATGGCACTAGCAATGAAGCTCGAGAAGATGCTTTCACAGCTTAATTCAAAACTGTGAGGGGAAGCCCATACTAGCTCAACAGTGGCCTTTCATATAGAACTGCAATACTGTTTTAAATTTTTAGTCCTTGCTTTCTAATGCAGTATAAGAAACATTCATAAAATGTGTGATTTTTATGGAAGAAATAACTCACTCTGATTAAGAAGGTGCCCATGATTAAACTAATTCCTTCTCAAGAATACACTTAGGTTCCAGGTATTTTCTTTATTTCTTCTCCTCTGGATCAATGTAGGATGTCTGAAGTAAGTTTTTTCCCCGCATACTTGGTTGTGCACATATCCCATGGAGAAGGTGGGTAGAGCACCCTGAGATCAGTGCTAGAAGTGCTATGCCAAATTTACTGAGCTGGCTTAGAAGTAGAAGTAACGTAGTCAGTTTAAGAGAGCTTTAATTACATCTGGTAAATTAATATCTCAACTTTTTCTTTTCTTTCATGAATTTATTACCTACACGTGTTCTCATACCTCTGTATTGCACTGAGTTGGGCTGCACAGCTATACCGAGCGATAAGCAGGTTTTCTTTTGCAGAGATGCACTCGCACACATGCATGCTCATGTGCTCTCTCTCTTCCCCTACTCCCCCACATCCTTGCAGCCAGTCATTTTCCCTTCCTTCCTGTGGCTGGTGAAAATTTAAGCTCACTGGTAAATGATGGATGCCTCCATTTTGTAAGTGCCCAAATGCCCACGTGGGCTGCCACTTCATGTGACAGGATCTGCAAAGCCAGATGGACCAACCTCTTAAAATATTTATTTGTTTTGTTAATGTTTCACTGTGGCCAAAAAACCTGCCCAGAATCTGGATCATTCACTCTTCTGAGCAAGCTGAGAAAGTTGCAAGACTTAGGATTTATTTCTTGATTAACTTAGAAGCCAAAAAGTTTACAACTTTTTAAAGCCTGTGCTTGTTTAAAATTGCTTGTGACCTGCGTTGCGAAGGTCACATCTGTATTGCTTTCATCGCAGTTCACAGAATCCCAGAATGGGTCAGTTTGGAAGGGACCACATTGGGTCATCTGGTCCAACCTCCCTGCTCAAGCAGCATTATCCTAAAGCACATTGCACAGAATTGAGTCCAGATGGTTCTTGAATATCTCCAGTGCGGGAGTCTCTGCGACCCCTTTGGGCAGCCTGTTCCGCTGTGCAGTCAACCACACAGTAAACAAGTTCTTCCTCATATTCAAGTGGAAATTCCTGTTCATCAGTTTTGCCCATTGCCTCTTGGCCTATTGCTTGGTGTCGCTGAGAAGAGCCTGGACCCATACTCTTGGCACCCTCTCTGCAGATACTTGCAGATATTGGTGAGGGAAAGCAGTTGAATTCTGGTATAAAACGAATTCACTGTTGTCCTGCAGTCTCTGGAATCCTGAAGAACAATAAGATAGGTTCCTTTCTCACCAGGCACAAGGGGCTGGGGGTGCTGAAGCAGGGAGAGAGAGGAAGTGGCTTATCCCATGTTGGGCATTACGGCAGCATAGCGAAGGGTGGCTCTAGCCAGGGGACAGTGCCAGTGACCACTCCCAGTCCAGCCCACACGCTGGACTGCACTCAGCAGCTGTGCTCAGCTGAGCCACCAGCACAGCCATCAGCCTGAGGCTCCATGAGGTCTGCGTGCCCCCAACTACCTGGCAATGCCACCAGTCCTAGGGGCTGTGCCCAAAAGCTTCAGGCTCCACCGCTCAGTGTCTGCTTGCTACCCCCATCGTGGGTGTCTGAGTTGGTCACCACTCGGTCCCTGACTGCTGGACTGCTGCCCCCAGATTAGCATCACTCTGCTCAGATCTGGCAGCTGCAGGATAGCAGAAGTGCTGGCGTGCACCAGGACGTGGCAGCGAAGGCTGTGCATGGGATGGGAGGGAAAGAAGATCCAGCACTGGAAACTAGAGTCCTCTGGAGGAGACCAGACATCTCAAGTGAAGGTGGTAATGCATACATACTGCTGGCGGCTGTTAAGAAGTCCTGTGCTCTGCTCTCTACACTGCAGAAACCCCACGGTCCTGAGGGCAGGGGGCAGGACACCCCTCTACTCTCCCAAATGCCCTCCCCTCCGATGGTGCAGCATTCACCCGGAGCTAGCTCCCGACCCCGCAGCTACTCGCAGGAGAATGTGGGGGCTTTCCTTTTAATTTTCTGGTGTTTCTTCATTTTAGATAAGCTAAAGCCATTCATGGCTTTCATGCCTGGAAATTTTAGCATTAAAGGTGATATGATGCTAACATTGAGTCTGGAAAAGGTGCTGCTATAGATAAAATTTGAAGACTAGCATAATACTGGTCTTTCTTATGTAATTACAATTCTATTTTAAAAAAACAGTCCTCATTTTTTTCTGATGCCGTATAAGATCAATAGATTTTGTAACTGCTACAGAAGTCACAACTCAGGTTTATTATAATACCCAACAGCAAACATGGCTTTTTAAAATAACAGGATGTAAGGTTTAAAAGAACAATTATGTCCCAAAATTCTCATATTTCAAGGACAGCTTTTTAAATTTCACTTTTTTTTTTCTGATTGCAAACTGTCTTGTGTCACTGTGAGATGTAAACCTAACAGAACTTTATTTCTTATAATGTTTTATTGTCTTTAAATTACCTGATGTCTAAGGAGATATGAGTTCTTAGCCCATGATTAGGGGATGCACAACATGTTTCCAGTGTACTGTAAGAGCTGAAGTCAGCATTAACTTTTCCTCTGACTAGGAGACAAACTGTTTTTCTTTCCTGTACTGGTTTCACAAAGTTTGTATGAATTGACCACCCCTATCAGATGTTATTTTAAAAGGCTGATGATCTTGAACTATTGAAAAAATCTGCTGTGCACTGTTATGACAAGACCTGCAATGGATGCTGTAGTAGAGGAATTATTGCAAATATTTTCCTTCTGCGGAGGATTTTTACATGAGGTCAAAAGTGTGTTTCTTTTTACTCTTAATTCTCACTTCACAGATTTTGAGGCCCATAAAAACGAAGTGACAAAAAAAACTGTGACTGTTTTGCTACTGTGAGTAACTGGAGAGAAAGGTACAGGTTTTTTGGGGGGGATGATAAATGAAGAGAACAGCTCCAAGACAAGTGTAAGAGAGACAGGATCTGCAGGCTGCTGCCATTAGTGAGCAGGACGCATGGCTCATCGTAGTGCGAAGCAAATGTGACCCTCATGAGCCCAAGGGCTGTTTCGACATGTTCCCTTCCTGTTCAGCAGTTCCAGGTCCTCCGCCGGAGTTTGGAGTAGGTGGTGCCAGCAGAGGGAGCAGGCAGCGCACCGGAGCGGGGCTGGCTTGGATACCCCGCGGCGCCCGGGCGCTGCTAAGCCGGCTCTGCTGCCCGGCCTGCGGCAGACTTGGTTAGGTGCTAGACTCGCCAAACTGCACCAAGAGCTATTTCTGCTTTAAGCTCGGGTCAAATGTGGGATGGGGTGAGATAAGCAAGTTTGTGTCTTGCAGCCCCTTACCTCCCTTCCCTCATTCCTGGTATACAGTCCGTGCTCCAGAGCAGGAATGAGGGAGGATGCGTACTTCCAGATGACAGAGCACCAGGAATTGTCATATTTATTTGAACCACTGAAATAATAGTGAGAGTAATGTTTTAGGGAGAGACTTGGTTTGGAAGAGCGTTAGTTTGAATGCTTAAAATTAGACAAAAATCAAACCCAGTGAATCTTCATATGATGTCCATGTAATGTCCGTGTAATCCATATAGTCTATATAACGGAGTCTTACTTAATCCTAGTTCTATGCAGCATTCTGTCCTAGAATAAGATGGTGCTTTGCATTGCAAAGTTAAACTCTAATTAACTAAATATAACTACCTCAAGCAGTAATACATAGAGTCAGTATCTTTTACTGGGGTGGGGTGTAGATCTGCTTCCCTCCATTTCTGCCAGGGGCTGAGACTTAGCCAACTGTGTGGGGACAGCATCACCACATCTCTTGAGACAGGTTTACCTGCACAGAATTTTATCAGTGGGCTCCACACATCAACTTGAAGTTACTGTAGGAGAAAAAGAAAAGAAAGAGAAGGAAGTGCTTGACAAGTGAAGTGCCAAGAAGAGAAGCAATGTGGGCCCCAGAAGAGCGTTCTTTCCAGAGTCAGCAAGCAGTGAAGATGAAAGTGACTATAATTACTGTTTCCAGGCTTTCTCCTCTGTCAACTCTGCCCTTGGTGTTAGGAGGACCCAGCCAAGCTACCTCTTGGTTGTTCCTGTATATGATGCTGTCAGTGCTGACAGGATCACATTTAAGTAGTCACAGATGGTGTGTGTGTCAGTCACTCCACTTTGTGCATATTTATGGCTGGTAATGCTTATGATTATTATTTACTTTTCTATTTGCTAACTCTTGCTCTTCCCCTTAATACAAACTAAAGTTACAAAACAGATAGGAAATACAAGGGGAAGAAAGATGAGATTCTTGGACTATGAGCAATTGCTTTCTATGAGAATCTACTGAGATTTCCAAGTGGAAGGCCAGGGCAACAGCACAGGAGGGAGAAGGGAGAAAGACTGACACAGCAGCTTGGGTGGAAGGCTGCAGGGCTTCCTGCAAATGATAGCTGAGCCCTGAAGGGTGCACAGAAGGCGCTTGGCATTGCAAAAGTGAAGTCACTTGTGCATGTCTGTGTGCAGTAGTTGATGTCTGCCATTTGCTACTCAGTGCTAAAAGAGAGTTTATGAAATGAAACTGTGATCACAAGGTTGGACTGGGAAGCCTACACATTAGAACCTAACAATCAAGGAGGCAGAAAAGTGTACACACTCTTTCGGCATAGCATGGCTGAGCTCATGGTTTATGGTTACCTCTCTAGCAAGTGAAGCAAGGAAGGAAAAGTGAGTTCTATCAGATTTCTTGAATGTGAGCAGTAATTCTGAGCTTGTGTCCCTGTTCTCACTTTTTCCCACTGATGGGACCCACACAGCATGAGCAACAACTCTGAAAGCAGACCTTTTTGTCAATGGTTAAAGTTTTAGCAGGGATGGGGGTAAGTACAATACCATTATCTTCAATCATGATCTTTGTCACAACTTTGATTGTGAGTTTGTATAAGATGTAGTATTGGGTGAACAAATAACACAAAATCAGTGTGATGGATTTTTTTTTTCACCAAGATACATATTTTCACCAAGAAAATATTAACAATATTTTCTCCAGAAGGGTGTCATCAGCTATTTCTTTATATATAGCTTACTATTTCTACTAACCAACTGAATATGATAGAGGGGAATTTTGAGATCCGGACTTTACTGTAAAAGCAGTGTCTAGGTCACATCTATATTCACTGAAACAAGTCTCTCCAACTTTGAAATTTGCCAGGCCAAAAAGAAAGGGAAGAAAATAATATCATGGTTGCCTTAACCCAGGTTGGTAGGAAACACTGTCTCAGTTGGTTATTTTCTTTTCCAGAGCACTAAATGCTCCTGTGACAGAAATAGTCCCATGTCTTAAGTAAATAATGTCCCATCTTCATATTTACAGCCTTCTCTGCTGTTATTTACTTCTCTTTGAAGAAAAGGAGATGTCCCAAAGACACAGCATATGAGGCTGTTGTCAGCCTGTTACAGATGGCCATGAAAGGCTGGTAACAGCCTCAGGATTTCTCAGCTCCCTCATGATTCCAGTCCTGTCATTGCAAAGATTTTCCCTACCCTCCATCTTTTTGTGTTTGCCCTGTGAGCTCTTTAAAGCATCCTGTAAAATAGGAGTTTTGCCCTCACAGCCCAGCATTGAGGGGAACAGAAATGGATGCACTGCGGGTCTGCTACAGCCTTCACATATCATTTGCAGAGAGCCCACCCCCTTTTGTGGGCCCAGGAACTCACAACAAGCAGTGTGAGTGGGTGAAGAGCATGAGCCAGTTATGTTTTCAAGCCACTCTCTGTGTATTTAAGGACATTAGGTAATAACTTTAGGCCACAGGCTGGAGACCAAAGCATCATGGTTTCTTAGACAAAACCAGCCCAGTGTCCTTATCCTATAGAGAGAAATTGCACACTGTATATTCAGACAAATCTCCCTCATATAATTAGCACACACTTGTAGTGGCAAGTCTCCTTCTTGCTTTCAAGTGGGTTTCTTGTTGAGCTGTTATTACACACTTTTTCCATACTCCTTATTCTGGCTTTTGTTTAAATTGCTCTTCTTTACTTGTATATTTCATGCAAGAGCTGACACTCACCTGCTGTTGCCACAGATATATCCTGTTCTACCAAAACCTACAGGCATTTAATAAAAACAGAGTTGTGGGGTCACAAGTCTGAAAACACACAGACTGGATTCTTAAGGGTGTTTCAAGCCTCTCGCGCAGCAGTACAGAACTTCCAAAGGCACCTTGTGGACTGATCTTCATATACTTTTCCTGTGTTAACACTAATTGTTAGTTGCAGCCTAGTAACAAAACTAGCAAAGGCAGGACCAGCAGAAAGTTAGTTCTGCTCTGATATGCTTGGGTGTAAATGTAAAGTATCCTTGCTTGTATATCCTTGATTATGCACTGTTTTTCTTCAGCATCATGCACAAGTGAAGGAAAGTGAAGGAAAGCCTAACATGACAATCTGAGGTTCTCAGTGGGGAAAACTAGCAGATTTTGTTCTGTCAGGTTGTTAGCTGCCCCAGAAACAGTATGAAAAATTTAGAAGTGACTTAAAAGCTGGGTGTTTTTCCTGGGCATTACCATGTCTCTAAGCTTTCATAAGCTGTTATCTGCTTTGCATTTCATCAATCACACTCTAACTCACTTTGATCCTAGCCCTGACCTGAAGTTAGGTATTTTGTTGTGCTGGTTTTCTCTTTTTTTAGAGTTAATGAATAACTGCAGTCATAACAAATCCAGTGACTGTGAGTTGGGTGGTCTTTAGTACTGGTACTTACTCCCCCACTTTCCTTCAGGATGTCCAAGGGAAAATGAGCATGCCCTCATATGTGCTATAGGCTGAGTACTGAACCTCCAAAAAGAGTTTGAGAATGGTTGGAGTTCTCTGGTAATCAGTGATTACCGGAAAAAGACAAAACCTTTACGGTGCACTGTGATGGCTGAATCACTGCTCCTCAGGTTGTCCCACACAACCTTCTACTTCAGAAACAAGCTCAGGGCACTTCTCGCCTGGTCACCCCTTTTAACTCAGCCTGTGTTACCTACATGGCCAGAAAAGTGCCTGCTCATGCACTTGTGTAAGTATGCCCTGCCCTGGTCAGGCAGAGCAGTATTTGGAACACCTATCCTAGCATTCCAGTAGAGGGATTGCCAGCAGTCCAGGCGGCTGGAGCAGAAGACCACTCACTCTCCTCAAGCTTTCCTGTTTGAATCAGGCTCATTGTGGGCTTGTGTCCCATTAGTGTCCCAGAATGAAGAATGCCTTCCTCTCTTGTGGTTCCTTGTAGTGCTCTTGCCTCTGACCTATGGAGCAGGGATGTCAGGTCCATGTTAAAAGCAGGATTACAAGTGTTGAAATACTGCTGAGCAGGGTGCAAATAGATGCTGTGGTGAATGACCTACAGAGCTGAAGGTCTACTAAAAGTGAGTTTGTTCTGAAATCTCCAAAAGTGACAAAATCTTACGGCATCATGTAGTACTCTGCACAAGTAATTTTTGGACTGGCAGGTAGGTGAAGGGCAAATTAACCAACAGTGCTTTGCTTTGAAATATTGTGTATACTTAATGACAGATGTTCCAGGAATGCAGATATGATGCTTTACAGATTCCGCTGTAAAAACCTTTCCTTACATAAAGAGAAGTTGTGGGGTATGAGGGAGAAGTTGCCTGCTTGACCTTCCTCTTAAAGGACTACTCTTAAATAAGTGGATATGTTCCGATAAATGAATAGTAAATGAATAGTATAAATAAAATGAATAGTATAAATTATAAATGAATAGTAAATGAATTTGCATTTCAAACATTGTAGTTCCAGTGTTTTGTACAGGAAACCTAAAAAAACCCCAAAAACACACAAACAACAACCCAACAGACAAACAACTTATTCACTTCCATATTTATTTGCAGTTTTCCAAGGAACTTCCCAATAGTAGCATAGTTTAGTGCCAGAAAGCTGGTGTCCAAAGAAGTGCTTAATGGCTTTCATTCTGACCCTGCCTACACTGCTGCAGCTCTGCTACATTGCTACTGAAAGCACAGGGAAACAAAGCCTTCTGCACGGTCCTGAGAGAAGGACTCCTTATTTACTAACCACCAGTATCCCAGGTGTGTGTTGTAATACCCCAGCTCCATTCGTCACACCAGTTCTCTGCAAGTCAGACCATTTGTCTTACTGCAGTCATGGAGAAAACTGCCACCCACCTTCTGTCATTGACTTTGAGTCCTCATAGCTGGGTGTTTGTAAGCTGCACTGTCCCACAGACCCACCTGCTGCTCTGTCCTTCCAGGTCACTGATGTCCCATGAGGGAACCAGCCCATTAATACTGACTTGCAGACACCTGTTTTTCACCGAGCCCTTCCACCCAGAGAACTGTGTCAGCCAGGTGGGTCTAGCTCATACTTAATTCTCTGAGAGGGGACTGCAGTATTCCAGACTGACACACAGGCTTTTTCAGTGGGAGGCTGTCTCCATAGATTTTTGATGCTCATTCCTTTGCAACAGATGTTGAGGTGAAGGAAGCCTCAGTGAAGAACTGTAGCTGTATACGTGGAACTGTAGCTATAGCTATAGCTATAGCGTGGAAGGCTGCCTGAAACTGGCTTCCCTCACAGTGCTACAGAGGAGGAAGAGGCAGTGTGGGACACCACAATGTTTGGCCAGGCACTGAGCTCTTCTAGGACTTTCTGGGACCTTCCAGATACTACTCTCTCCCTGCTCCAGCTAACTGATGGGGTGAAGTCCTGCTTGTGTCATGAAGTCTAGAAGGAATGTTAATCTTTTAACTCATATTGCTCTTTCAAAGGCCTGCCTTTTTCAGGAAGATATTGGTTGTGCCAAGAATTTTTCCTGACTCAAAAGTGGTTCCAGCTTAACTTTTTGCGCAGCAGGAGCTAGTTTGGTTAGGCACATGTTCCTCTGAGAAACATACCTTTAAAAACTAGTTCATGATCTGCATTTGGCTGGTTCCAGCCATGATGAGTAGCCCTTGGAGCGGGCATGCTAATGGCAGTCTCTGGGGAACTGCTGCAAAAAAAGCCTTTTGTGGCAGTGGCCTGATCCTGCCCTTCTTCCTGTGACACAATTAGTTCTGATTTCAAACCTACACCTGGTCAAACAGACCATTCTCGGCCTTTCTCATTTTTCATTCTCATCCCAGCTACCCTAGTGGTAGGTCCTTAGTGTATGGCCAGCTTTCTAAAAAACAGAAGTATTTTCTGATTGCGTCTGTCTTCCTCACAGCCTGTTCATCACCTCCCAGGCCAGCTTTCCTTCTGCTATGAGGACTGGGGGATTTCACATGGTGTGGTGTTTCACCTTTTTGTTTCAGCTGGCAAAGCTTCTGGTACCAGGTCAGGGTCATGACTGGTGGTGGGGGCTGAGGGAGAGTCTGTGTGGATGCTGGCACACCCTCCTCACCTGGCAGGAGAGAGCAAGCATGGCCAGGGCACAAACTGTAGGCGTGTGACTCAGCTTCCTTGCTGCCTGGGTCAAAGGAAGGGCAGAGCTGGGCACCAGAATAAACCACTCAGCAGAATCCAGCTCACCTGTCAGTCCTTAACATAAGGGGAACAGGCCCAGACCGAGTCAGCATGTCTTGTGGAGGACATTGCTGGGAAAGCCAAGCTTTGCTCTGTTCCTGCTTGACCAGTGTGGTGCAGGGGGGAAGCTGTGGAAGCTGAGCACTCCACAAGAAAGCCATGTGGTCACTTGGTATCTGCATGTTTTCTGTGAGGTGATATAATCTCTGCTCTGGTGTCGCTGTCACTTGCCAGGACCTTTGGGTCTCTCTTTAAGCAGACAGTCAGGTGTTCCCAAACAGGAGGACAATGAGTCTTTTCCCTCCTGTTTGACAGCTTGTGTACCATATTTCACAGCCAGTGTTTCTCTGCAGAAGGCAGTTCTTGTGGGATCTGGGATGCTTTTGCTTTTGCACATTGTTTTTGGTCTGCTGGTGGCATGGGTGTTAATGGGATGGCAGGCTGCCTAGGAGTACTGGAGGGGAGAGCATGAGCTTCCACTGAGGACCATGAGCTGTAGCTTTCCAGGCACTGGCATCTGGAGTGAGACAATTCACCCTTGCTACACAGCCTGCTGTGGCTGATGAAGGGCATGGGTTAGTGAGTCGCCAGAGGTCACAGAAAAAAATCCATGCTAATTCTGGGATGAGGATGTGATACACCTTCTTTCTCAGTTCACTGCATTAATGACAGGACCCTGCCACCTTACCCAGATGTGGACCATCTCTGGAGAGATGCTCAGCACCTCCCCAGTAGGTGTCCATACTAACCAAGTCAGATGTCTGTCTGGATGTGTTTTATTCCACGTGAGGAATAGGAGGAGAAATGGCCAGCAATAACTCCTTACCACAGCAGTGTCTTGCCTTTGCAGAAACAGGACAGTCTCTCTGTCCACCCTGCAGCAGTCAGCACAATCCTGTTTGGTCAATTACCAGCATTTCTCCAGTTTCCTTCCTGGGGAAAACCTTGTTTTCTCACTTGGGAACATCGATGCACACAATTGCTGCCCTCCCAGTGCAGTTACTAACACAGGCAGTGATCTAAAATGGGCTCATCCAGAACTGCAATTCTGTGCTGAAGTGCTGATGGTGCTGTACTCAGCTTAGTTGAGCTCTTTGACAGAGTGTATGATGTGAAACAGATCTTCTGTGATGCATTTACAGCCCTGTGTAGCACCATGTGATGAAAATAGGGCACAAAAACCAAGCAACCAAGTCACAGGTTTGTGGAGTATTTTCAAACCCTCTGTTTAATTAATGAGTGCAGAGTGAGTGATTGAGTGTCATCATGCAGCACTTACAGGATGGCCAGGGTATCAGGCCTAGCCAGCACGGGTTTAGGCGAGGTAGGTCATGTTTGACCAACCTGATCTCCTTTTATGACCAGGTGACCTGCCTGGTGGATGCAGGAAGGGCTGTG
>JBBMKD010000115.1:22667211-22683962 GCA_037834095.1 Argya squamiceps
ACTCAAACACAAACCAAAAAAACAACCAAACCCACAAATCCATAAAACACAGCAAAATCTAAACAAAATAGCAAAACTAAAACAATAAAGACAGGTATATTTTGTTCCATTAAATAGGAAATAAATAATAGAAGCTGGATACGTAAAGTGTACTATGAATGTAAATATGCCTTCAACCCTAACACTGCTACATTATTTTAAGTTACTTCTTCAGTTTGTAGTTCTAATTTATATGAAGTTGGGTAAGTGTTTACAGCTAGTCATACAAGAATTTACTCAAATGGACAGATCAAACTATTTGGATAAAGCATTTCTATCTGTAGGATGTCCTCTGTCCTTCTAGAAACATCTCCTTTCCACCTGCTGCCCTTGAGAATTTCGTCTGATGCTCAGCTGGGTGTGTTTCTCCCAGAGGCCTCTAACCTACAGCAGTACTCATGGTGCCTCACTTAACCATGCAGCTGACTCAGATATTATGTTACACTGGGATGATTAGTGTCAAGCTCAGTTATTTTTTTTCCTCAGAAACAGCTGGCTGAATTGCACATGTCCTCATTATTATTGTGCAAACACAAAGGTGGAATAGCAAATATCCTGAGTTAGGGTAAGGACAGCTAAAACACAGAATTCTATCAGAATTCACTATCTAGGAAAGAACCACATTTTCCACTGCAAGGTATTTCATTATAAATTCTAAACAAATTTTGAATCCTTTAAAAATTATTTCTATGATCTTGCTGCAATGAAAACATCTTCCTATACATCCCATAGTCTAAATTCTGAGTTGGTTGAAAGAAATGTATGATTGAGAGAAATTAAGTTCAGCAGCAATGTATGAAAGCTTCAGAAACTGACAGAAGGCTAAAGAGCTGTAAAATGGAAGCCACAGTCAACCTCATTAGAGCTTTTACTGTCATTCAAGTAGTTTTCCTCTTAATGGCATGAATGAAGAATATATGATGTGATGTGGCATGGCATGGCATGGTGCAGTATGGTGAGGTATGGAAAGACTACTGTGCTTGCAAATAAAGTGCACAAGACTACCTTTATATGGAATGGCTTCTCTTGCCAAGTGAGACTCTGTGTTAGTTATTCACCCTTGATAAGGATTTTCTGTCTTCCCTAGGGAATTTTTAAATCAGTGTCTCTTTAAGGTCTACTTGTTTGTGTTTTCTGTTTAAAGCATGACTTCAGTGCCTACAGGCAAGCTCCCCTTTTTCATATTCTTCCATCTAATTCAGTCATATTATGCAAGTCAATGAAGTTTATAAACTTCATTTTTTTCACTGCCAGCCTGAAAAAATGAAGCACGTGTGGTGGGGATGCTTACTGTTTAATTTTTTTTTTCTTTTTTCCCCCAGAGATCTTTGCAGTTGGCTTTGAGGAAGGAGCAGTTGGCTCTGGAAGTTGTGTGGAAGCTGAGGAATGCTGAGGAAGGCCCGGAACCACTGGCTCGGGCAGTTGGAGCATGGTGCTAATAACGCTGAAGTTGTGTGTTCGATCAGCCGCGGCCCATTCACTTAGGAGCTGGACTCGATGATCCTTGTGGATCCTTTCCAACTCAGAGTATCCTATAACACTGTGAAGGTCCCCTGAGGAGGGCACGATGACGATTCTGTTCCCGCTGATGTACTTCAGGAAACCAGGAGCAGGAGGGAACGACGCAGAATTTGACCACACGGGGGTGCGTGTGAATAGTAAGGATGAGGCGGTCGCTGGAGTATTTCGGAAAACCAGACGCTTGCAGGTAAAACCCCACTGCGCAGGGGTTTTTGCTGACTTCACCTAGCCATCAGTGAAAATAATCACCATATTGCCTATATGTACTCTAGACAGCACGGACATAATAGCTCCATGCTTGAAAAGCAGTCATGTAAAAACAACATGTCAGACCTAGAGGATTTTTACCTACAACAGGAGGGTAAAAAGCCAGTTTTTACCAATTGGATAAAGTTCTTAACAAAAAAAAAAAAAAAAAAAAAAAAAAAAAAACCAGAAGGTGGGGAAGAACAAGGAAAAAAATTAAGGAAAAAAAAAAGGCGCGGGGCGGGGGGGGGGGAAGAGAAACAGAGTGTGCCGTTTAGGGATGCCAGCCCAAGACACATAAAAGATACCCCAAAGATCTTAACTTCCATGTGTGTATTGCTGCAACAAGGAAATGTTCCCTTAACAGTGAGTATAATTAGGAAAATGCATCAGCAGAGAATTAATCTGCCAAAGAGATCCTTCTTGATTTCTTAAGTAAAGCAGAAAATAGATCTTCCCAATAGGCATGAAATTCTAAACAAAGAAATCTGTAAGGCAGAGAATATCAGTCTGCAGCAATAGCATCCTGCAAAAATATTAATTATTAAAACTCATCAAAGAAAGAAGTGAAAGATATTTGAAGCAGCTTGAAAATTAGGAAACATCCATCTCCAGCTGCTGGAGGCACTTTGTGCTGTTTTATTCTCAGCCTGAGTTTAAATTAAGAAGAAATACATGAACGGTTTTTTGGGGGGGGAGAACACAAGGTCGTCTTGACCTGTCTCACAGATAGAGCATATTTCTAAACCCTTGATGTTTTTGCCTGACCTTGAAGATAAGAGAAGAATCTCAGAAGGACCGAGCAGTAGAGAACTGTTTTTAAGTTATGAAAAAAGTTTAATCGTTCTTGACTTGAACACTTACGAATCAGGTCAGGAAGTTTACACTGAAAATATTGCAACAATTCCAAGAAGAGAACATCAAAGTCTCTTCCTTTTTTCTTTCTAATCAGTAGATAAAGGAAAGCCTTCCATTATTTTAAAAAAATAGTGGGAGACTTAATTATTATTAATTTGAAGCCAGGAGACAAGCCATACATTCAAGAGCTAAAGGGTATGACTTTGACAAGCAGTGGTGAATATGTAAGACGTGTGTTCTTTTTGGTAAAATCTTGTTACAATCATTCAGCATATATTGACTGAAGCCAAGAGAAACTTTTAAGCAAAATATACGGATAAGTGTTTTGGCTTTGGCTCTTGTTTTTAATAGACTAAACCCATGAAACATGTAGGGAAACAATTATACAAAACTATTTCATATTAAAAGATTGAGTGGCATTTCTCAGGGATTGGTGTTGGGACCAGTGGTCTTTGAACATCCTTGTTGGTGCCACAGAGAGTGGGATCGAGTGCACTCTCAGCAAGTTTGCCAACAACACTGAGCTGTGTGGTGCGTGCTGGAGGAGGGGATGCCTTTGAGCAGGACCTTGACAGGTTTGAGAGGTGGGCTTATGCAAACCTCATGAAGCTGAACACGGCCAAGTACTGCACCTGGATCAGGGCAGTCCCAAAGACAAACACAGACTGGGCAGGTAATTAATTGAGCAGCCCTGAGGAGAACAACTTGGTGGCTAAGAAGTTTGACATAACCCAACAATTTGCATTTCAACCCAGAGAGCAAGAGGTGTCCTGGGCTGCGTCCAAAGCAATGTGGCCAGCTGGGTGAGGGAGGGGATTCTGCCCCCCTGCTCTGCTCTGGCGAGACCCCACCTGCAGTGCTGCATCCAGCTCTGGGGTTCTCAACAAAAAAAGGAGCTTCTGGAGTGAGTCTGGGCTGCAACCCCTGCCATGGCAGGGGGCTGCACTAGCTTTAAAGTCTTTTTCAACATAAACCATTCCATCATTCTGTGATGAAGATGATGATTTTCTGTTTTGACAGGGTAAATAAGGAAAGTCCAAGTTGTACAAGTTGCTGAAGACTGCATCCACAGTATCTAATCCTGCTAGCATTTAAGTACATCTTTTCTTCCAATGTTTCAAACATCTTACAGACACTCATAAAGCTGAGAGTTTCTCTTTTCAAGATTATGAGAAGGGAAACATTTTACCAATATGATAGAATTGTTTGGCTCATAGGCATTGCAGTAGGATACGCTGCTATCAGACTTAGAAATTCAAAAAGTTTATACAGGTTTTTTGAATGCATATGTAGGATATTCTTTGGTTGCATTCTGAAAAAGCATTACCATTGCTCTTTCCTATGCAACTGTCTCAGGCTGTTTTGTAACAATATTGCAGTTCCATCAGGCAAGTGGACTGTAAAAAATGTGCTACATAGCAGAATGCTTTTGATTTAAATGTATAGCAAGAAATTTCTGTGAAATAAAAAAAAAAATAACGTTTGCATTAACAAAGCTGGCACTTGGCCACAATTGACTCCTTTCTGGTTGCTACAACCTGTACCACCTGCAAGGTTGTTTACTTATGGAAACAGGTGGAGCACAATTTGTCCCATTGCTGTCCTCAGGAGCCTCTGGTACAGCTACAGAATATATAGCCTAATCTCAGCTTCATGCTGCAGATCTTTTGTGTTGTTCCTATTTGTTATAAAAGGGTGACTCTTACAAGTGTAGTGCTATTGCTCTAATACTTGGAGAGAATTCCAGTGTCCTACTTTACCTCATCTGTTCCTCACCCTCTTCATACAAAAGCATAACTGTCAGCTATGTCAGAGAAAAAATCCAAGTGAGGGAGTGAAGGGCTGAGGGAAGGCTACTCTCTTCAAAACATTCCACTAACATTTATAATTAAAGTCTACTTTTAAAAAAGCAACAGAACACCTCATTTGCTTACACCTTGAAATGAACTGTCAATGTAATGTTATCAGAGTTGCTGCACCCTTGGTCTTCAGGCACATATGCAAGGAGGAGGGTACAATGCTTTCCTCCCTCATTCCTTGGACAAAGGGTTAAGACTATCTGACTTTTATGTTAAAATGTAGAAAAGTGAGTTATAATAACACTTACTATGCATCCTAACCACAGAGAGCAAGTGAGTATTTGGCTCATTAAGGGTTCTCTATATGGTTTTCTCTTCGATAACATGCAAATCAAAGTTTGTAATTTATTAGAAATTGACAACAAAAATGCAAGTGTACCTTTCACAGCTCTAGGAAAGATAGGTACCCGAATACAGAATTAATTAGTCATTCTTTGGGGTTAATGGATCTGAAGTATGGATGAGAATCACAATTAGAATATGTGCTATGAAGAAAAAAGCTTTGAAAATAAAGATGTTTTGAATCATTTATTTAAAAGAAGACAAAGTGAAATTAAAAGTTAGAACCAAAGAGAAACTTTATGTGCTGTTTATTTTGCTAACTGGTGGTTTATTTCTGCAGTGATGGTATAGTAAGTTACAATCTGTTAAGCAGAGATCCCAAAAACAAAATATTTTCTGATCATAATTTCTAGCATCAGAACCAGAAGTCCCTACCTAATTGCCATCTTAAAACGTTAGCTCATCTCCTTTAGAAAAAGGATTGTATGTTACAGTTAGCACACTGTTTTAACCATGGGCTGGAACAGAAGGAGCAATACAAATAATCTGTAAAATGTCACATAGAAGAAATACTGCTGTATTTATCAAATATTTTTGAAACCTGACTGAGAATTACATTCTGGTTTCATTGACTACAGTCCTCCCGAAAAATAACTGTAAGTAACACTATATGAAGAGTTATAAATAAAAAGCTAATGCTTTTTTCTCGTCTGAGAGCTGAGCTACAGAACAGAAACTTTTAGCTGAATCACAGTTAGTCCTTCTCTCTGCTGATGTGTTTGGCCCCAGTGGAAAAGATGAAAATTTAGTATCTTTGCACCATTTTGTGTTATTTTTGGACTTCCATAGGGTTTACTTACCCTTAGTAAGTATGTTAATAGAAATGAATGTGGATTAGTTAGTCTATTTGCACTTTGCTAAAGGGTGAGGGTGAGAAAAGGTAATTCAGATCTTAACAGATTTTCAGTGGAAGAAAGGGTTAATACAGGCTGAGTGGTGTGCAGTGAAGAAAGGACTATGATAAAGAATGCAGCAAAGACACTGCAGACTGTGATTCTTTTGGCAATCACTACCATGAGGCATGTTTGAAAGGAAAGATTTTTCTAAAACAGGAAACTAACAGGGAAAATGCTCCTGTCTGCCACACCACTGCCCTTCTGATGAAAAATAGCATTAATGGTAGTTGGAGAGATTTATTGCCACACAGATCATGCATTGAATCAAAGCATTACTCTGTCACATCTTTTAAAAAAAACCCCACACAGACAATCTCATTGCAGTGTTTCAAAAAAGAAGGGAGCCCCTGAAGTAGCCCTTTAAGAGGCCTCTGGACAAGAGAGCTGCTTTTCCAGTTGCTCCAAGTATGCCTGTCATGGGGGTCATCATCCATGACTGACTGGTTGTCTTGTCTACAGCAGATTTGTTACTGCAGGTGTTCACAGACACTGGGGATGAGGAGTCTCTCATAATCAGTAAAATCAATCTAATTTAAAACCACTGACCTCCTGAACTCAGGCAGATGTACTCTCATCAACTTTGCTTTTAGTGTAGGAATTTGTTGCCAAATTGGCATGGGTCTGTGGCTGGAGACATGGGCACCTCCACATGTTCAGGTGGCAGCGGGATCTAGGATCTCTGTCATGAGCACCTGATTGAGCAAGCAAAAAAGGGCAAGAGAAAGCAAAGAATAGGCACTGCTTGTAGAGGTATACAAATAGGTTGGTTTCCACTGAAACACCAACAATAGGTCATGAGAGTTTATGTAAAGACAAACTACACACATTCTGATGAGGGACAAAGGCAGCCATCACCTTAAGGTGGATGTTTCCAACAGCTCTTCTCAGTTACCTGCATTCTAACACTGATGATTTATTTTAAAATCTTCTTTGTGATCATTTCTGTCTGATAAGAAATAAATTATCTCAGTTTTCAAATGTGTTCAAATATTCACTAACAACTGTATTTTCTCTTTCATAAGATTGGATTGTTGAGAGGGTTCCTCTATGGAGTTACCTGCTTCACGTCTTCTGTAAAGGAAGTAGAAGTTTCCTTTCTTTCTTGCACAGCAACTGCTGCACCCACAGTTTACCTTCAATATACTGCCTTGTACTGCAGTAGTTGCACATTTGCTGATGTGGCTTCTTTCCAACAGGGATGTAAATGACTGCAGGCAGTGTTTCAGCTTAACCACAGCTCCCTTATTTCAAAGCTGCTCACAGTCCATGTTCCATTTCACTTTTTGAATATTGCTAGAACTTTTGGTCCTTACCCTGCTAGGAACATAAGTTAAAGGAATAGCACATCTTTTGTTCAGGCAGTCAACCTGCCTGACTTAGCACTGCCTGACTTCAACACTGAACTTGCTTACCACTTATTTCTGCATGTTTCCTAAATGACAGACAGAGCCCTGTCTCACACAGCCTCTACAATTACCTAGAAAATTATCATACGTGGGTCATCTCTGTGTAGGGCATCTCTATGAACCATGAAACATGGTCTCATGTATTGAAGCAATACACAGAGATAAATATAGCACCATTCAGCAACTTCACAATCTGTCTACGACTGCCTGTCTCTGTCTGTGTGCCAGTCATTTGAATTAATATCCAGTGAAAACAGACATGTAAGGATTATGCTTCAGTCTGTGACTGAACAAGTTGCCACAAGCATCAAGTGGGCTGGAATTTTCCCATGTAGCTCTTAAATCCTTAAGCAGCAGAGGGAAGATCAATCCTTTACAATTTACTACTTGATACTGAGTCACTCACTAAATACAAATCTTCATAGTAACTCAGAACAATTCTAAGTCAGTCATCCATGAATGAGAGTACTTGTGGCTAGAGGCTTAGCTCCTACAGTAACCCAAAGCTTTGTCATTTTGGCTTTTCTTGTGTCTCCTTGTATTTGTGCAGATCTGCACTGACAATGCCAGACTCAGTGTGCAAATAGCAGAGTGCAGGTTCTTTCTATTTTTCCTCTCAAGATGCTGCTGCTAAGACTTTCATTCTTGCATGTCTTCATTCAGCTGATACATTTTTCCAAAGTGTTATTACTCTATATAAAAATCAGGCATCAGGTAATGATTAGATTACTGGAATTTTCTGTTGCTTATAATGCTTTAAATGGAACATTGTAAAAGGAAGACTCCTCTTTGCTAGCTACCAAATCATTCAGCCATGTTAAAATCCAGTCCTGAAAGTTGTTGAGAATTCCTCATTGAAAGTGGAATTCAAACTTGAGTGCAAGTGCGCCAAGAACTTGAACAAGCCGTCAGACTCAGTGAGGAGAAAGATAAATTTTGCTTAGTGTTGTGCATTATATATATACATGTGCATTTGTGTTTGTTTTAAAATTGGTCTTCCAAATAATGAGAATGAGAATAAAAATAAGTACTCAAGGAAAGGCTGCATTATCAGTAAACCAGTTGGTCTCTAACACACCTTTTTTTCCAAGTGGAATCACTCCTTTTTAGCACTCCTGCAGATTCTGAGTATTAGATCTCTTTTATTTTTATGGATCAACATATGTCTTTTCCCTGCTTATGCTATAAAAATTAGGAGCAATACCCCATGATGAAAAGGCATCCTATGTAATCTTATTGTTGTGTAAATCAACCAGTGACTCAATTAGTAACTGCATTCAGTTAAGTACAGGCCAAATATCCTGACATTTGTCCCTTAAACAAATAGCCTAATTTTATTCTGAGCACGCAAAGCTGAGCAAATAAAGCTAATTACCTTAGTGAGATAGGGCATCTGGCAGAGAAGAAAACTGTGCCTGTACCAGTTTCATTTTTTCCTAGAAGAAAGTTAGAACAAGTTTTTGCAAAGAAAAACACCCCCCTCAACACATACAGAGACACATAATGCTGTGTGTGAAATGCTCACAGCCATTTCAGGCATCATGCAGCATGGTTGCAGAAGGTTAACAGTGGTTCACCAGGAGTGGGTATATCTAAACTGAGAGATGTTCTTGTTAATACTAGACAAAGTTCTTGCTAGTTACAGGCAAAGCACTGCTTGAGCAGCCAAATGTTTCCTGCTACTACACATCCACACAGCTGTCAGCTCTTCCAGCCACAGTTCCAGAGAAAATTCAGGCTGTAAACACTTCTACTGGATGAGACCAATAGCTTCAGCCTTCTGATCTGTGCAGAAACTTCTCTGGGGAAAGGGACAATTTCTTTACAAAGAATTGCCTGAGAGGCCATCTTATAGAGCAGTTATTTTATAGATCAAAGGGAAAAGACAGGAAATGTGCCAGCAATCAGAATTACTATCTTCTGATCTATGTGGTATTCTAATGAACAGGTCAAAGAAAAATTGTTAGAGTATGTTCTAAGCTGTCTGCAGCACTTATCTGAACATTGTTTTAAAAAGAGTAATTAAACAGGAGAATTAAAAAACCCAAAGCAACAAACCCACAAACAAAACAAGAAAACACAAAATAAAATAAAGAAATAGAACTTTCCAAAACAAGGACAAAAGCCAAGCCACTTGAAAAAACATCAATTAAAAATTCAGGAGAAGAGGAATTCAAAACAAATTAAGAAACCTTGTTTTTCAGAATAAACATAAAGACAGCCCTACCACAGTGAAATAATATCAAATACCAACAGGACTGTCAAAAATAAACAACATGATTTATTTTTGACAAAGGAAGTCAGTTAATAATAAGTCAGAGTGAAACACAGTGAATGAAGAAAGCTGTGAGGCTAATGCTTGGGGCAATGACTTAGGTTTATGAGTATTCTTGATGAACAAAAATTTATTGGAGCATGAGAAATATAAGATAAGCATATTCAAATACACAGGATCAGGACTGAATCAAACAACGTCACAGAAATATTAGTAATTAAGTCTATTAAAATAAAACCAAAACATTACACAAAAGGATGATACAAGACTGTCGTTTGTGTATGTGATTGGGTTGAAAAAAATCAGTCTACAAACAGACATAACGTATGTTAAAACTAATCTAAAACAAGGGGACAAAATGCAACACAACCCCAAACCCAGGAGAAGCTGGTAAAAGTTTTCTTTGTTACATAACTGACACCACAAGATTATAAAATACTACTTCTCATTAAGCCAAAGAGAATCTGGCTTCAGTGGATTTTATTACAAGAGAAAGCCGCCTTGGTCTGTGCAGTTATTTCCATCAGACACTGTGCAGGCCCAAAGGTCTGACCACAGGGATCTAGCTGTGAGCTGGGACTTGACAACTCTGTCCTGTGATAGTATCTGGCAGCACCCCCAATTAGCCATTCACCACTTTGTTGGTAAGGCACTGCACTCCTGCAGCTTCAGCCAGGATCGCCTTCCAGGCTCTAATCTGGGACCTCCTCAACTTCAGGTTTCTGCACATCCTCCCTAAACTCCCTAGTTTAGTTTTTGCATAATCTTATATTGACATTTGGATTCTGAAGTTCAGCTGTCTGTCCACTGTGTTTGGCCATGTCCAAGTCCTCTGTCTCCCACTTCTGGTCTAAAGAAACTGTTTACAAGAACAGGTTTTCACCTAAACCCTCAGGTTCACAACTAAACCCTTCAGAACACCTCAGTTCCACATGCACAAACAAGCTGATGGTGAGTTTTCTTAGTATTTCTAGAAACGTGGAATCATAGAATGCTTTGGTTTGGAAGGGACCTTAAACACTATCTAGTTCCAATGCCCCTGCCATAAGCAGGAAACAATTTCTGCTAGATCAGATTGCTCATAGCCCCATCCAATCTGGATTGGAACACATCCAGGGATGCATCCACAGCTTCTCTGTTCCAGTGCCTCCCACCCCCACAGTAAAGAATTTTTTCCTAGTATCTAAACTAAGATTACCCTCTTTACACTTGAAGCCATTCATTCTTGTCCTGTAACTACATGTCCTTGTAAAAAAGTCTCTTTCCAGCCTTTTTATAGGCTCTTTATGTACTGGAAGGTGCTGTAATTTCTCCCTGGAGCTTTCTCATTTCCAGGTTGAAAAACCCCAACCCCCTCTCTCTGTCCTTGTAAGCGAGGTGCTCCAGCCCCTGCTCTTTGTCATGGTTCTCCTCTGGACTCATTCCAACAGGTCAATGCCCTTATGCTGAAGACCCAGAGATGGGTGCAGCACTCCAGGTGGGGCTTCACCAGAGCAGAGCAGAATCCCCTCCCTCTCCCTGCTGGCTGTGCTGCTTTGGATGCAGGATACAGTTGGCTTTATGGACTGCCAGCACACATTGCTGGCTTATGTCCAGCCTCTCATCTACCCCAAGTCCTTCTCCTCAGGGCTGTTTTCAGTCCATTGTTGGTCCCATCTGTGCTTGTGCTTGGTGTTGCCCCAACCCAACTGCAGCAATTAGCACTTGGCTTTGTTGGAGTTTACAACATTTGCATAGGACCCTCTCCCGAGTCTGTTCAGGTCCCTCTGGATGGCACTCCTTTCTCTCCAGCATGTTGACTGTACCACACCGCTTGGTGCCATCAGCAAACTACCTGAGGGTGCACTGGCTGTGTCACCAACAAAGATAACCATGACCTTCCCTGAGGAACACTACTCATCATTGGTCTCTACTCGGACATTGAGCAGTGATCAACTCCTTGAATGCAACCATCCAGCCAGTTCCCCATCCACCAAGTGTTACATCCACCAACTCCAGCTCAGGGACAAGGATGTCATGTGGAAGAGTGTAAAATGCTTTACACAAGTCCAAGATAGATGATGTCAATCACTCTTCCTTCATCCATAACTGCTTCCTTCATCCATAACTGCATCCTTCATCCATAACTCCATGGTAGTAGGCCACCAAATTTTTCAGTTGTGATCTGCTTTTCAGCTAAGCCATGCTGACTTCATTGCTTTCACTTCAAAAAGGGAAGTGAAAATCATTAGAATGACCCTAAACTTCTTTTCGTGCATTATTCTTCCTTATAGGTCACTGGAAGCTGAATTGCTTTCTTCTAAGAACCAGAATTCCCTTCTCTCCACCCCCACTGAGACGCTAAAAATCACCTAAGAAAGCAAATAATTTGGCTCCTTCCTTTTTATAACAGTGCATTTCCCTTCTCCTCAGGTAATTTATATGGACCTCTTCCACAATGTTCGGCTAGTGAACATGTGTTCTTCAGAAACATTTAACTTGTTATTTTCCAGCACATATTTTGTGATAGTGAACAGGAATCAACAGGGTTTTATTACTGGTCTTATGCCAACAACTTTGTGGAGTTTTACAGTGATATCTCATTGTGAAGACAAAGCAGCTGAAATGGGACTGTAGCTGAAAAGTTTTTTATAAAGCAGTGTGCAGTGGTTCTCTTTGTAAAAGCAATTCAGACCAGTACCAATGCAACTAAAAGCAAGCTTCTTGTCTTTCTTGCAAGCAAGACATTTCAATGATAAACCTTTTGTTAGTCTCTGTTACCTAATTTTGTATAGTGGCAAAAGGATTATTTAATTATTTTGCCAGTACAGCTATATTTAACTGAGCTGCGTTCAGCTGTAAGGGTAAGTAATCTTTCCAGATTCTTTAATCTACATCACTCATGGCAGCAAAGGCTTTTCAGTGTTGAGCACACCAAAACAATGAACAATCTCATGATTAGGCTATTTATATTTTGACTACATTTCCACGTTGCAGCAGTAGCAAGGACATTGCACTGTATTCATTTTGTGGATTCTGCATGCTTTAACTAATGAATGTACTATACAGAAAACAAAGGGAAAAACATAGAGGGAATAGTTATGCTATAGTCTTCATAGTAACATAACTCAAAATAAGTTGATATATGGGGAACACTGATTGTAACATCTGCACAACTAAATGCAGATGGCTAGAAAAATTTGTGACTAAGCCAAGAGTCCATGTGTAATTTCTTATTTCTGTTTGATATCTCACTGATGTAGATCTTAGAATTGTTTTTAAGAAAGCCAAGCCCACAGAAAACCAAAAAAAAAGATGAAATGAAGTAATTACCTTCTTCAAAGTGAAGTTTTTAATAAGTCTGTAATAAATTATCGGTGAGTACAACTAGCATAAAGGCTTGCCTGACAAAAACCTCGCTACATAACATATTAACTAAGGTGCAGCCTCCCCTTTGTACATTCACATACTCGAGCATACAAAGAACCAAAGGGCCAATGTAAACATGACGATTAATTAAAAAGACTCCTGCTACATTCTTCCTTCATTTGATATGCTGAGGCTAACTGCAGACGGGCAGATCACCTGTCCCAAGCACAAAACTCAATGTTTATATTTCCCAGTACCTTTGAAAATGAGACACTCTTATTTCTATCAAAATTGTTTGTAGAGCTTTGAACCATGTGGGCTCTTAATAAATATATCTTATTTTAATGCAGTCTGAAGAATCAGATTATGAGTAGCCATCTATGCAGAAGAAATTATACATTCTTTAACATGTTGTGAGCCATCTCGTGATTTTCTTCAGAAAGTTCTGTTTAGCTGCTGTTCTCATAACTATGGGTCTTGACTACAGGATGGGCCAGGAATGCAACAAAGAAACATTTCTATGGGGTGAAAAACACCACCAGTCCTATTTCTGCTGTGTTATAACCATGCACATCTTTATGAAGGACGTACCAGAATAGACATTTCAAAGCAGGTAAAAATGGGGTACTCTATTTCAGTGAGACTAAGCAAAGCTGGCATGCAAGACAGCCTATGAGGTGCAAAGGACACTGTTGAGTTTCAGCTCCAGTTCAGTTGTGTCACCCTGGGCAATTATTTCTATGCATGTTCCTCTGCCATATTTTATCTATCTTGTATTATGAACTCCACAAGACAGATCTTTCTCCCCACTACTTTCAAGACAGCTATCTGCGAAAATGAGCCACATTTCTAGCACAGGATAAGAATATTCTAAAGTTCCAATGATCATTAATCACAACAGCTTTAATACGTTCACAGGAGAAGGACCTAAATCTTGGAAAAAAGTGAGTATGCAACAAAGGTTGAGAAATAGTGTCTCTTTGGAAAAAGAAATTTTAAACAGAAACCAAGGTGCCATACATTAAACCCAGGTTCCCCAAGCTTTAAAAGAAGGCTTGCAGCTTCAAACAATATTTTCATTCAAACATGCTTAATTATGAGTAATAGTCATCAGGAACAGTTGCTGCTGTCTTGTACAAGTGTTTACAGAAATAATCTGCAGCAAGATTTACATTGGCATGTTATTAGTGCCCATATGCACTGCACTGTTAAAAAGCATACTAGAGGCTGAATATGTCTTCAGATGCCTGAGAAATACTTCAGAGCCTAAAGTGTGCACCCTCCTCTGTTTTGCAGTAACCAGGATAAGACTCTTCAATTTTACAGGTTACATTCTATTACATTTATCTTGTAATTCTGACATCTGTGAGGGAGGTAGTGTAATGCAGCATATCTGTCCACGGTTTACTGTTTTGCAGGTCTTTCAAGACAGAATATCTATTGAGTAGGTGAAATACACTTCAGACCTTCACAAATCATTGTTTCCCTTGCTTAGTGTGTATTTAAACGTTTCAAGGTTGAATAACATTTCTCTTGTGCCATGATGCCCTGAACAATTTCTGACTGCAAATGCTACCACATTCAAAGCTTGTGCCTTGGAGCCCAGCTTAGGCTTTGAACTTACAGAAAGATGTGCCACCCAGATGAAAGAAACCTCTGTTTCTCTCTTCTCTTACTATCTCTTTGCTTATGACATGCAGACATGCAGCTTTATATTGACTGGAAAGGAAAAGGGATGGCTGAACAGCAGTTCTGAAACAGAAGTTCCCTCTCTTCTATGCTTCAACCAGTATGACTTTTGTAGGGTAAGAATGAATGTCTGACCATGCCCTCAGTGTCATGCTAGAGATCACCACAGTGCAACTTTGCCAAAGCAGCAGGAGATTTGAATGTCCTATCACTTTTTATACAGATAACTGACCTGAAATAGTTTTATTCACAGCATCCCTACTCTTCA
Organism: Argya squamiceps; assembly: GCA_037834095.1. Classification (NCBI taxonomy): domain Eukaryota; kingdom Metazoa; phylum Chordata; class Aves; order Passeriformes; family Leiothrichidae; genus Argya; species Argya squamiceps. The sequence continues at coordinate 22,681,959 of JBBMKD010000115.1, forward strand.
AAAAAACTCCAAAACAGTACTAGTGTTGGAAACACCCTGAACAATTCCTTTGTACGTGCCTCTGGCAAAGACACATACATCCATCTATAGTGCTCTGTCCCGAGGAACCATTGAGACTGGGAACTCGGCAAGAGTTAGACAAAAAAAGTAACTATTTGTGATGGCACAAAACACTCTGGGTTTTGTTCTTAGTCAAGCTTATGCTAACAGGAATTAACAAGGGTGCTTACTATACATAAGGTCTGACTTTGTTCTGAAGTCTTGTACAGCAAGGTGAAGCACGGACTATTGTGACACTCTAATTGTCTTGGAAGGACACAATTTCATAGGCAAAGAAATAGGTAAGTACATGTTCAGTGCTGCTCATGTAGCCTCTGCTGGAGGTCCCACTGGGTTCAGTAATACTGACTGAACATCGGGAAAACTGGATTTGACCCTAAGTGTGCGTTGTTTGAAAACATTGACTTTTTAACAATGGTTTGTTTGTTTGCTTGTCAGTTGTGAGCATGTGTGCACCCAACTCTACTGGGGATTTAAACAAATGGCAAGGTAATAAGAAATAACTGACTTCACACGAACAGTGAATCTGCTCCAGGCTTGCAGGAGTTACCCTGAACATATCTATGACTATTCTTGTATGCATAAAGGTCTGAATATGTGGACTTACTGTACTTAAATTTTAAGATACTCACAAATGAACTGGGTAAGTTACAACCATAAGGATTCTTTCAAAATCCCATCTGTTAGAATTTAATATTCTTTAAAATAGTATTCTTGTTTAAAAAACTCTTAAGTAGTTTCTTTAATCTTATGACTTCTGGCTGGAGTTTTTCAAGAGACGTTTTCAGGTGTTCTCACCTGAGCAAGAGAAAGTAAGATAAACCATTTCTCTCTGTCTCTTTGAGTTTACAACTATGCTACCTTGGTTTTAGCCACCTTCTCTGCCCACTGCTGCCAAGTACCTCTTGGTGATTTCTACAATAATAATACAAGAAAAACTTACAGTTCATTAACTTCTTTCTGACACAATGCCCCTTCAAGCCCTCTCAAAAATTATTGCCATTGGTAAAACTGACCATATTTTATTATACAAGTTCTGAAAACACAGTTTGAAGCCAGAAGTAGAAATATAAACACACTTAAGGATTTAGCCCAGTGTCCCCATCTCAGAAATTAACTCTTTGTGGCTTTGATCCAGTATCTCATGAGCCTGAATTAAGTCCTTGGATCTCAGTACAGAAAGACTTGCAGAATTAGGCTCTGGTTCTTAAAGTACTGCCCTTACCTAAGTCAGATCAAAATGACTGCCATCCAGTGCATGATATAAATTTAAGTTTTATTTTTAGCTAAATATAGTAGGCCACTCTCTTATACCACACTTTTTATTCCTTCAGACTGTAAAGGGCTCTTGATATCCCAATATATTATAACTGAAATAAGGCACATCTTATAAATCTCAAGTCTTCATACTGTGCCCAAAGGATATTTGTACTTGAAAACATTGGGGAATAAATATTACCAGGCATACCAAAAGGAGGAACACACAAACACACACACACAACCCCCCCCCCCCCCAACCAAATAAAAAAACCAAAACAAAGCAAAAAAAACCCCAACAAACAACCAAAAAACCCACAACCAAAACGGCTACAACAAACATAAAGAGACTGTGCACTGCAACTGCTTGATGAAGTTTCTCAGTCTTAAGACACTTCTCTGGAAGGAGCAAAAATCAAAGTCTGCTAAGATCGTGGTGGATTGTTTCACTATCCAGTCAAACAGGCTTCCCAAAGAGATGGTAAATTCCCCAAGCAAGAGTCATTTGGACAATGCCCTTAACAAAATGCTTTAACTTTTGGTTAGCCATGAAGGGACTGTGCAGTTGGACAGTATGTTCTTTGTAAGTTCCTTCCAAAGAGTCGAGTCGAGTCTATTCTATTCTATTCTATTCTATTCTATTCTATTCTATTCTATTCTATTCTATTCTATTCTATTCTATTCTAT
>JBBMKD010000115.1:22695453-22715116 GCA_037834095.1 Argya squamiceps
CCGTCGGAGGGAGCGGAGCAAAGTGGAGCGAGGGGAAAGGTGGGTGTCGGAGAAGGGGCAGGGTTTCGGAGGGGCCGGGCTTGGGGTGGGGATATTCCCGAGGGCTGCTCCGCCAGGTACTTGTGGAAGAAGGAAGCCGGCGGCCGTCACCCACCTGGAGCTGAGGGGCCGGGCGCTGCCGCGGGGAACTTTGTGGTACTTAGGGCGTGCGGGTCTCGCTTCCGTTCCCTTCCTCTTTCTTTTTCTCTCTTTTTCTCCCGGCTCGGCCGCATTCGCGTTGTTCCCACGGCCGTGGCCAGGGCCGGTTTTCCGCCCCGCTGGGGCTGTGGCCCCACGCCCGGCTTCGGGCCGGGATGCGCCGCTCCGCGGGGCTGGGCGCGCTCCCGTTCCTCCGCGGGGCGGAGGTGGCGGCCGCCGCTCGGGGCCTGCGCTTGCCCGATTTTTAAACTTTATTTCGGAGTTACCCCTGTTAAGGTCGTAAAAAAAAAATCCTTCGGTGCGCGGGTTTCTTAGCGGTGGGTCGCGATGAGTTTTTGGGTATTTGCGGTTTCCCGTGGTAGTTGAAGTTTAGTACCCCAAGTCGGGGGGTGCTTGTCTGTAGCAGAGAAAACGTGGAGCCGCTGCCGTTTCCCTTGTCGCTGGTGCCTGGTGGAAAGGCATATGTGGAAGCGAACTGATTGACATCTATTCTGCAGGGTTAATCAATAATCAGAATGGTTATTCATATAATGCATTTTTATAGACCTTACTGAAAGCCTTAACTATGCAACAGGTTGTTACAGGGATGAAGTTTCTACAGCATTGTTGTCCTCAGAAGATAAAAATATTTTTAACAAGTCTGAAGTATTGTGCTCCCATTGCTGGGATAGTGTGATGGTAGCTGACTGTATGTCTTGATAAAATTTCTCAACTTGAAACAAAGTAATAAATCCAAGTTCATTATGTGTGCTGCCTACTTTCCTCACTACTTTTTGAGGGAAAATGTGATTTCTGTTATTTTTCCTTTACCTATACTTTTTTTTTTCTTTACCTATATTGATTTTGATATTTCAGAATCAAAAGTCAGGGAAGCTTGGTCATGGTGGGAAATTCAACTGTCCCAGGAAACTAACCATAACTAATATTTATTTCTTTTTCATCATAACCGTATGCAGAGGTGAAAATAGAAATGTTCACTGAAGTCAGCTCTTCTAACTTCATTCAAAGATGTAGAGGTTGCACTAAACTAAACTTGCACCCTGCCTCTCAGTGACAAGTAAAACCTTTCCTGTTCTTAAAATCTAGGTATTCTGATACAGAAGTTAAGAAGGATTCTTTTTCATCTTGTAATTCAAAAAATGTCCTGATGTCTTCTACTACACTGCTGTAGTAGAAGCCTTAACAGGGACACATGTTGATGAGAACAGTCTTATATAAATGCTGATTTATTAAGCAGCTGATAGTCTTAAGAAGTATCTTTTTGAGGAATTTAATTTTAAAAATGTACTGACTAATTCTACTATGATCAACATTTTTTCATATTTGCTTTAAAACTTCATGTTGCAAAATTTAAAGAGAAAATTAAGAAACTTCTCACTGGAGTGAGAATCTTTTTTATTAATCTCTCAAATGTGTTTATGGAGAAACTTGTAATTTTGTTTTTCCTTTGTTCTATTTGAGAGTACAGGCTTTTTTTTTTTTCTTTAGTTGTGGAATTGCTATCTAATGTGGGTGTATGATTCCTATGCTGTCATACAACTAGTATGATGGGTCTCTTTTCCCAAGTATTTTTTAAAAATTTTTGTAAAGGTTTTATTAAACACAGTAAAAAAAGACTATAGACATTTTACAGGTGAATCAAATGAGTGTTTTTAAAGAAATTTTCTGAAGTAGAGCCTTTATGTGTTTCAGTGAAGATGCAGGTGGTTGGTGATAACTGCAAGATGCTCAGATGCTCAGTTCTGCCTGTGACACTTCAGGGAGACCTGGGGCTTTGGGGTGATTTGAGGGTGTTCTTTTTTTGTTAGATACTAAAAGGCTTCTGAGAATTGAATGTCATTTTTTGATCTCCAAACTGTTACTTGAAAATGCAAGCTGTTAAGATAGATGTTGGTTAAAACTGCCATAGTAAAACTTAAAGTAAAACAAAATTTTTCATAAGCTGCCTTGTGACTTTTTATTTTCAAGGGCACTTAATCAAAAAGAAAAAAAAATTACATTTGCTTGCTGCTTTAATACAGAAATGAAATAGAGGCATCAGTTTATTTCTTTGGAATGCTGAGGCTCATTTTGATCCAAACCTTATATTTAATGAGGGTGAGAATACGTAAAAGTAAACACAGATAAATAATTCTTACTTGGATCAGAAGACTTTTGTAGAAAGCGGAGAGAATTCCAGTTTTATGGCAGAGAAATTGGCTCTTTATTTAAGCGTATTATGTTAGCAGGAAAATGTGACTCAAGTAAAACTGATAAAATTCAAAGAAACCAGAATGGTGTGAACTGTAATTTTATTATTGGCTATCAAAATGCTATATATGTAGAACTATGGGTGTTTATGGTTGAGGTTAGTGGGCTCCTTGTGGGTTAGTAAAGGGGATGCTCAGGAACAACACTAAACAGAGCATTTGTATTTTATTTTCAAATTAAATTCAGTCATTCTGGTACCAGATTAAATCTTCAGTAACAAGACTTCAGAATTCTGGAAGATAATGCTCAAGTCATCAGCCACTTTCTTATTATTGTCTATAGATTTCTGGCACAGAAGGCTTTTTTTGTTTTTTAATTTATATTCTACATAGAATTACACAGTTTACTTTTTCCAGTGGTTGCTTCATAAATACCTGGTTTTAACCCACTTTCAGTTATGTGCTTGTGCAAAAGATGTAGTATAGCCTAGCATGAATGAAGTTGTCTCCCCAATCTTGTTTACTACTACTATCTGATATAATCAGAAATGGAAATTATCTATCACAATCAGAAACATGGAAATAGCAAAATGTAAATAACTCCTAGTTTCTCTAGCAGTTGTCAAGTTGCTGTTCATTTGATTTGGTCTGTAGTCAAGAAAACTAATCTGCTTTGTGCACCCTATCTGGGGAGATAAGCAGTTGATTTGGGTTCTACCAGGGAGTATTTTCAGGTTTTCTGCTGAGCTAATCCTGTGTTAAGTGCTGTGCACAAGTGCATGTTTGTCGACTTTCTTTTCAAGGATATCCTGATTAAACAAATCTTGTGTCAAAACATGAGGATGAGAGTTAGTTATATCATAAAATTATGCCTGCAGCTGCTGTTTCAAGGTACAGGTCTTAATTCTTTTGCACCCATTGACTGTTGCATGTAATTGCACTCTTGCTTTTGGTTTTCCTGCTTTTGACCATTGTATGTGTTTTGTACTTTTCGTTTCATTTGATGCTGCATATTTTTAATGAAAGACTATATTTAAGAGACTTCTTTTCCTTTTTGTTTTCTCATTTCAGCATGTGAAAATTGTGCCTATTTCTTCAGGTCTGTGGACGTGAGTTTTACATTGGAGTTAGAGGCAGCATTTTTGAGACGCTTTGTAGAGCGGGTAGGTGAAAAAGTATTTTGTCTACTCCTTTGATACCACTCTTCCCTGCTCTTGCTGTTTCCCTCTTGGCTGAATTTGTTCAAACTCAGGTCTGCTGCCAAAAGAGCAGCACCATCCTCAACAGTGCATTTCTGCACCTCCCTCATGGTGTGTCAACTGCCATATGTGAGCTGCATGGTAAAATAAATTATTCTGGTACCATGCTGCCTCGCAGTTTTTAGTCACTGCAGTGAGAACTGTGAAAACACAAGGATTGACATGACTGCCTTTGCTCACTGCAGCCATGGATCAGCTTAAACTGACCAGGAAACCACACCCTGAATTTCTTGTGAAAGCCAATGGAATGAATCCTCATATGGTTCAATAAACCAAACATTATCTTTGCAATTAACTGCCTTAATCATGCTAACCTACTAGCAGTTTAACATGTTGCCATTCTGATTCATTGAAAGACGTGGTGTGTTACAATGGCATTTAAAGTCAAGACAAAGCATTTTTTCTATATAGTGAATAGTAGAAGGAAAGGAGTAGAATTGTGTTTGCATATGTACACTCTGTGAAAGTGTGCATACTTCACACAAGTGCCTGGTGGGCCCAGTGCTGTCTATTAGGATCTTACCATTTAAATGAGACATTACTATTTTCTTGGAAGATGGATTGCATTAATCATAGGAATGAGGATTATCCAAAACCAGTTCACATATAGGCAGAAATCAAATCTTACCAAGTCATCTGCTTTAGGTGGGACCAGACCATATGGCAGAATTGGGGAATGGTAACCCTTTCCTTGTCTGTAGGTTGCATGGTAGCTACACCTGAAGTGGCATGTGAGAAGGATGTGACAGAATCTGAGTATTGCTCCAGCTTTTGATTAAGCTTACTAGGTGCACTACTAGACTGCACTGCTTTGGAAAGACAATAAACATTTTTAAAGCAAGAATTTAAGACACAGTTTTGCACATGTCTAGAGTGATACCATACTTCAAGGGCTGTATTTGAATGTGTAAATTATGCTTCAGCACTTCAAGATACAGACTCTCCTGTCTTAAAGGTCTTTTCCAACCTAAATGATTCTGTGATGGTATATGTCTCCAGGCTTTTAACCGTAGTGTTTTCTAGGCTAAAAACAAGTACTGTTTGGCAGTCAGAACGAAATGCATGATGATACAGTGATCCCAAAACCCATGAAAATGAAAAGAATATAGTATCCAAGTATTTCATTGACTTGTAACATTGAGGTGACGTAGTTTAATTAATAAATGACATGTAATCCCTCATGGTATTTTTAGGCCTTCTTTGTCTTCCTGGTTGTGCTCAGCTTAATTAAGATTTTGTTTCTCTATTGTTTTTTTCCATTTCTGTAGGTTTTTTTGCTGGTTCACTTCCTCATTTTATTACACACAATACTGAATTAATTTTCTTACTCTTTTGATTTATCAGTTCATCTGTTTCTATTTTCTTGTCTCTAATTTGTCTTCCTTTGCTCCATGTATACAAACGAGCTGTTTGTTCTGGTCTTGTGTTACCAGGAAAACAACTTGAGCTTCACATCTGTTCCTTCCCCTTCATCTCAGTTATCTGTCCTTTCCTAAAACACAATCAGTGTTGAAGTAGTTAATGTGAAGTTATTCAGTGCACAGTATATGACCTTGGATGTGGTGGAAGCTGTAGTGCAAAACTTAGTTTCTGTGGAGGAAATTTATTGAACCCAAAAGTAGGTGATATGCTCATTTTTCATTTGATTTTTGTCAGTGCTAGAAACCTTTCCTGTGTGTAAAAAAAACCTAGTAGAGAAACTGAGTTGTCTTAATTGTCATTAATTTGAAATACTGTCACAGAAGATTCTCTTTCGATATAATTTCCTTTTACTTTGTACAGGCCAGCTTGTAGATGTACAGTGGTTCTCTAAAATAGAAAACAAATGTATGGAAGTAAAATAAAGTGCTTTAAAAGTGTGAAAGTAACTTGAAAATAACTCTTCATTGATGAATCTTGCCTGCAGTGCTCCATAATGTACTGTCTGTAGGGAAATCAGTTTGTTCATGGTAATTTTTTCGTGCCATCACATAAAATAAGTTTCGACTGTATGTGTGTATATTTATATGTATGTACAGTAATGGGACTTCTGTGTAAATAAAAAGGTCACTCTGTCTATACTGTTCATCTGTAGCCTCTGCTCTAACTGGCTTGTCTTTGGTGTATGATGGTTGCTCTCTGTAGGGCTGAGGATTGGACAATAAATGCAGTCTTTGGTGTAGAATACTTAAGTAACAACATTATAATTAATTAGAAACTTTTTATTTTTGTGAGCTTTATTTTGGACACATAGGGTTCATCTATTTTGTGTACAGAATTGATATTTTTAGTGCATGTGTGCAACAAGTGTAGCCTAGTGTGTTGTGAAGGATTTTATGTTCTCTCAGAGGAGCTATTTATCATGGTACTGGTTGCCATTTCAGTGTGTACCTTAAAATATAAGGAGAGCAACTCAGAACACACAGGCAGAACACACACACACGGAGCAGTGTCTCAGCAGGGTCCGGGGTTCTTAAAGCATGCTATCCAAAGACTAGATTTGAACTGTCCTAGACTGAAAAGTGTTAGTCATTAACTTTTCAACCAAATGGTGAAATTCAAAACTGTAGACTTTCCAAAGCGGGTAACTTGTTTAATAACCAGTATTTTGTAAAGCACAGAGGGTGCATGGATTTAATAATTGATAAAATTAGGGAGTTGTATTTGCTTCATAGGTTTTCTCAAATTCGTGTTTCTTGCATAGCTGGTTGTGTGTTTTACTGTTAAATCACTTCATAGTGTACTTTAATCAGGGAAAAAATATTTTTTTTTACCAACTAACTTGTGTATTCCATTGAGAGGTGGAAGAAATGAAGAATACTAGAGGATAAATCATTATGAAGTAAAACTGAAGGGAAAAGTTCATGTTGTGTGACTGATGTAATATTTAGGTGAAGGAATGAGCAAGGAGAATAACTTTTCCTTGTCCATATATACTGAAAAGATGAAGCATTAATTTCAACAAAAGATGCATGTTTTCTGGATATGGGCAGAATGTAAACAAAAATAGGGGTTTATTGCTGCTGTGCTATCTCCTGAGTCTGCCAACAGGCTGAGATTATGTCTTTCCCTCATTTATGCAACTGGTGTGTCAATAAAGAAGATTTCATCTAAAGGATAACCCTTACAGGGGCTTGTTTATTACTGATTTTTCCAAAAGATGAAGTGAAGGTGGGCCCGAAAAACCCAGACCACTGCATGAGAGAGTTTCTTTGAGTGAGAAACTGATAAGAAGCATTGCCTAGGAAGCAGAGAGGAAACCAAATACACATAAGACAGAAAGGAGAAGAACTGTGGGATTCATAGGTGTGACCGTGTTTTCCTTGCAGACAATACTACTCTCCCAGAAAGCATCGAGGAGTAATTAAAAATTCAACTTGTGAATAGAAGTATTGAATCTATTGTTGATCTTGAGGCAAATCTTTCACCTGCTAGAAAAAGAGCTTATTAAACTCAAAGTTTATGTGATACACATCATCAATCAGACTTCTATTATTTTCCAACTTCTTTACTTTAAATGTGCAATTCTTAGAGCTTTTAGTCCTAGATTTAAATAATCCTTTGTGCAGATGAATTTTCCTTTTAAAAAAAGTAAAAAATCTCTTTTGGATGAAATCTTTAATTGTGAAGCAGAAAATTCAGTAGTCAAAAACCATACAGTCGAGAACATGTGTCTTTAGAGTGTCACAGTTGAGACTGGTAAGATTTTTTGAAATTTTTTCTATAGCTTTGAAAATTTTTAAGTTGGGTAAAGTAATTTCATGCTTTTAAGTTAAATGATTGATCAGTTTAGAGTCAAATCTTTTTGGTATCTTCCTCTGAATCTCTGATGATTTTTGGATACATGGGAAGTGAGTTTCCTTCCCCCAATAATATTAAACTAAGCTGTGTATATTTAGTTCTGCAAAACAATAGGAATCAAAGTAACAAAAGTACACGTCTTTTATGCTGCAAGGTAGAGCTGCTGATACATTGTATCCTGGATTTTTTCTGTTTTCATAAGGAACCAAGGTTAAAAATGAATGTTAAAAGGAATGTTTCAGAAAGAAATTTTCTAGAAATTTTGACTGCTATTGTGATCCAGCTAGTTGTTTTCTTTCTCTTTCTTCATGCTGTGCAAGTTAAACTATTTCCTTTGCAAGAGGAAATAAAATAATCCACAATTCATCCCATTTTTACTTTTATCACAGTGTTTCTTTCTTTAAACTGTTTACCATTATCTTTGCATAATTTGCTAACATCTTTCAATCTTTTTTAAATTTTTTTTTTTAAATATGTGTTATTACGTAGTGTAAGTGTTGTTACAGATCTCTTAGCAGTTGATTTAAATGGAAGAATCTCTTTTATAGGCTTTTGCACACACTAGTTCTTTCATTAAAACCCCTCCTGGGTTTTGCTGTTACCATGTTGTTTGGCATTAGTGTCATAGTTTTGTTCTATTTCTTTCAGCTCTACTTCTTTCTTGATTTTAACCTTTAATAATAAATTATAAACCAGATTGTCCAGTTATGGTACTTTATAAGACTGTGTAAATTTTTTTCTGACCAAGTTCAAGAGAGAGAGCTTACTGGTGGTTTATTTGGGATCCTGGATGTTTAGAGCATGACTTGTACATAGTCAAATATAAAATGGTGCAAAACCCTACACAGTGTGGGCCTGTATAAATACATTTGTGACTTTAAGTATAAAACCTTTAAATTTAAAGCCAAGTATCTTCATCTGTCCAGCACTTCATTCGGTATGGTGTTTATTTACAGATGTGTTCCCCATATTCACTTGCTTATTAAGAATTAGAATCAAGACTTTTAGTAAGGATTGTGTTGAGTATTCTAATGATAATTTGAAAAAGAGATATATGTGAAAGGAATATATTGCAGTAACTTAAGTAAATTTTCTCCACAAAAAACCTGTTAACTCCTTAGGAAAACTTAATCTTCACACATTTAAGGCTTAAGCTAGTCAGGAAGCATAGACATCAGTCTTTGTTTTTATTTATATTGTTTGTAAAGTTTGTATTTATACTGTCAGAAAACAATATTGTTGGAAATTGTCAATGAGTGATGATATCACAAAGAAGAGCAGTCATCTTTGATGACAGTTTCAGAGAAAGCTCTGCCTCTGTGTCATGAAGCCTGCTGGATCTCTGGAATATTCATAGTGGTACATGGCTTATTGTCCTTTTGGATGAGCTTAAAGCCTACACTAAGAAGAGCTATTTCTGACTTTAAGAATGAAAACACATATTTTATATTTATTTAAAAATTAAGGTTGTAACTCTTAATTTTACAGCTCTTGATAATTATATACTCAAGGTTGTTTTTGCATATTTTGCATCTTCAAGAGGAAAATGTCATGTTCTTGCCCTGTATCTAGCATAAATGCAAAGTACATAATGTTTTTCTCCTAACATTTCAATTACTGTTACATAAGTCTCTGAAAGTGTGCAGTACCTTGCTACCAGTACAGGAGGGAACTTCAGTAGCTGCCAGCAGAGGCAGTGGAGGAAGCTGTGTTGCTGGCAGAGCCAGTGAGTGTGTTCAGGCTTACAGAAGAGCAGCTATCACTGCTAAGACAGTGCTTCTGGAGTGACTGGCGATCAGCAGCTTCAGCCTGTGTTTGGGCATGTTTATAGCAAAGGAGAAAAGGCTTGCTTATTTGTGATCATTGCCTATAATTTCCTTCTTCTTCAGCTTACTGAAATGGTAGGCTTCATCTATGTAAGGTTAGTTTATTTTTAATACAAATATATGGTTTTTCAGTTTCCCGCAGTTTGGCTCCACTTTCCTTGAAATCTTTTTGTTTTGGCGCCAACAGCATTGTACTTCACATTAAATCCCCATTTTGGAAGTAGGAACTGCATCTCCTTTGCAAACACGAAAGAGAAGGAAAGAGTAAATGATTATAGCAATTATCTAGAGACATGCTGCAGAAGTAGAAGATAATGGAAATTTTCACTCTTCTCATGACCCTTAGCTTTTGTTTTCACAGTCAGATTCTGTGAAAATTAATAAAGTATGCAGTAGAACAGTTAGTTTAAATATAACTATGGTTCATCACTGGTATAGCTTGAAGTTGTCATGTTTTAAAATTTGTCCTTTTGGGGCAAATTTCAAGTAATTAATTTGTTTTGCCACACAGAATCTTGTAGAAAAATGTACAGTTGTAATTTACGTGCATGGAGAGAAGTCTTTTTTGAAAGAATTACTTTCCTTTAAAATTGCCAATGCTCTTATCATAATAAAACCTGTGATCATATTCTTCCTTATTGTTGACTTAAAAACAGTAGCATGGAAAGATGACTAGCTAAATTCTAGGAAAGCCATCAATACAGATACAAGTTTCTCTGCAACTATCTCATTTCTAATTAATTGAACTGTCCTGAAGAATTTGTGACTTCTAGAAAATAAGAGAGGAAGAAAATACTGCAGTTGAAAGCTGAGGGGAGGGATTAATAAGGGTGTTACTTACAACTTTTCTAAAAATTAAGATTGTTTATAGAATTTAGTGATTCCAGGCGTAATGCTAAATAGATTCCTGCCATAGTTTTAACACGTGGACGTGTTCTAAAGAAGGATTTTGCAGTACTAGACTTACCCTTCTGTTTCCAACTCTGTGACTCACACGGATTTTAGAAACCTAGAGCTGCTGACTTTCAGATGTTTGTTTTATATTTTAGCTATGAATGCAGTGGGTTTTATCTGGAATTGCAGAATCATTGGTGTAAATTACTACCAGAATTTTAAAAATCTTAGAACAGCTGAAGTAGTTTCAAGACAGGCACCTGTTGCTGTAGTCAGTTGTGTAATATGCCTTATGTAGTCAGGGAGATTGATCTGAAGAATATTTCATTTCATTAACCTATCACTGAGTGCCACACTTTGTGGTGGCCTCTTATTGGACTGTTTACTCTGTGCTATAGATGTTACCTGGTTTTAAGGAATTGTCCAAAAGCAAACTAAGTTTTCTATGCAGCTGGTTTCTAGTTCTGACTCAATAATACAAGGAAAGAATAAACTTAATCTAGCTGTAGCTGTTCTGTTGCTCTTGCCTTACTGGTTGCCAAGTAATAATCCCCAAAAAATGCAAAAATGCTGCCTTGAAGAGAGAGAGGTGGAAAGTCTTACAGTGTAAAAAAAAGGAGTCTTAAGATGTTAGGAGGTGATTAATGTGTTGAGAATGATGGAATGAGTGCAGGAATAGAGGAAGATGTTTCAGCCTTGATTTGGTAGCTGTCCTTGTTTTGAGCAATTCCATTTACCTCGTTTACTACAGTCTGAAAGACAGAATATTCACTCTACAGTTGGTACAGTCCTGGCACTCAGAAGGCAGGTACTGCTTTCTGTGAGGTAGGCTTTGTGCTGGAAGAAGTGTTTATCAGGGAAGGGTTAGGCAGCATGGTTACTAGTCGTGCCTGCCTGTTGCCTTCCACTGTGTGGCCTCACAGGGAACTGGAGCAAGCCACTCTCTGAGGTTATAAAGTCTTTTAATAGTTTCTCTTTCACATCTATGTGATAAAGAAAGAGATTGAACGAACAATCTTTAGAAATTTTGTAATTTTGAAATTTTGTAATTTCTTTGTGTATTCTATATGGGCAGAGTTGTGAAACACTGAAGAGGTAAATGTCATCTTTTTCATTAATTCAGAATATCTCAAACATACGCATTTTGTACTTCAACTTGAAAAACTGCCATGGTGTCATTTTATCTTTGCAGTCTTCTAGAATGTTTTTGCATTTGGTTTGGTTTTGCTTTCAGTCAGTGACTGTGAAGGCTTACCATTTATAAGCCGGCTAAATAAGAAGATTGTGAAAAGCATCATTTTAGTACTCTTGTACTTGAGAAATACCTTGGTCAGCCACTTGCAAAAACAGTGGCATTCCTAGCAGTTTTCATGTATTACCTCTTTCCAAGGGGCATGTTATAGTCAATAAATGTGCTGTAATTGTATGGATGGGTGTATAACTTAGTATTGATACAAAAAGTTAAAAATTGGAGTAGTGTTTCAGTGGAGCATTCAGATAATAACAAAAACACAAACAAAATCTTCAGGTAAGATACTAGATGCTTCTGTAAGAAACTAAGTTTTGTAGTCAGGGCTCTAGAGTTAGCAAGCCTAGGCCAGACCAGTTATTCTACAGTGTCTTGATTTAATGTTTAATTGTTTTGTTTTTTAAGGCAATTATAGTTAAAAGTATGTCTTTTTGAAAATACTCCTTTTGTCAGGTTGAAGATGTGAAGACAGTTATACATTTGAAATTATGATGGTTCCCTGTATTGTAAGAAGCCCAAAGGTTTGTTGATCTTTTATGAAACCAAGTAAAACAGTGGCATAGGTGATGGGCTTGGGGTTTAAAGAGTTCTTCTGTGTTTTGGCTGCTGTAGTGCATTAATAGTCATCAATGTAATGGCAAAATCTAGGGAAGTGTCTTAGGACATAGTGACTGAATGATGCGTCAGTTTTAAGTACAGGCACATGTCATGGAGGGAGGATGTAATTTTGGTATAATTTTTCTCCTGTTGAAGCTGGTTTAGTCCACTGTTCTGGAGCAGCAATTCATTGAGTACTGCAGTGAGCTACAGTTTCACTTTTACGGATACAGGCAGTTATGCAGAGAGTTGTAACACAGGTTGTAACACTGCAGCCATCTGAATTGTGTTTCTTTGTGTGTGTACTAAAAACAGAAGAGGTTGGAAAATATTTCCTTCTGAAAATGAGATGTTGGGGGTTTTTTTAATACCAGTTTATATAAAACTAAATATGAAATTGTAAGAATACATGTTGGACATGGTAATACACCATGTTTTTTCACAGCCTTCTGGAAATATGCAGAGATTTCTTTTGTTGAATAAATGCTAAGTTAAAAACCAAATTAAAGCCCCCACAACACGAGTTGCATCAGTAGCAGCTTTTCATCCTGCCCACCAGTAAATAAAAGGAAGGCTTGTTGTAATAAAGGGCAATCATTAATACTTTCTGCACATACAGTTTTTATTTAATTAGCATGATATGCATTTTACAATCAAAATATGCTCTTTAGGCGCAATATCTGAGTGCTGCTATAAAAATGTACTGCTAATAGGTGAAAATTAATACCAGTATTGCATGTTAATTACATTCTAGCATCTGTGCAAGTCCAGTGTGAGATGCATGACACGTAGTAACCATTTAATTGACATTTCTTTAAAATATAGGGTTTATATTTTTTAGTTCTCTTAGTGTAAAAATGATTTTGCTGTTTGCCACAATTAGATGTTGTATTTAAATATACTGTTAAGATGCAGTTTCATGGTTAAAAATAGATCTCTACTGTTGCCGGAGAGGAATGAACACACTCATGTTTTCTTCCATTCCACACTAACACCTGTTCTCCTTCATAACAGCTAAATTTGCTTGAAAAGGTTTTTAAGCACCCTAGCCTAGTCACAGTCTTCTGTTGTGAATGACTTTCCCACACTAGGGAAGCAGCAGGAACAAATGATTAACAAGGATGAAGAGAACCTAATTGCTCCTTTAAGCACAGACCCCATATAAGCCAGTAGTCTGAGCAGTGTTTTTGCAGCCAATCCAAGCCAGCATGATGGCTTATCCTTACCCATTCTTTGCAGTGGATCCTGCCACTTCTCAACCTCTCTTTCAGCTGAGTAACTAATCTAACTCAGCTTAGAATGCTGGCAGGCTGGAGAATTGATTAATCTCATAGGACAACTCCTGGGCAGTCCTGATGCAAGATAAACAGTTTATGCACATGTGGGAATACTGGGCCAAGGGCAATGGGAAGTTCTCTTTCCATCAAAGTGATTAGGAGCTGTTTGGATCAACTTATTCCATCTTGTAGAATCACTCCCTTGGTTTCTATTTTTCATTAAAATGCTTTTATGGAAGAGTGTGGTGAAAGTTTCAGGAAACTTAACTGCCTTTCAGAGGTGTTGTTCATACCTTGTTTCTTGTTGGCGTTTTGAAGCTGATGCTTGGTTGGAACTAGTACAGCGCTCTTAATGAGTAAATGGACGTAACTGGAGCTAGATGCTGATTTTGGAATGAAGGACCTGTAGTACTCAAACTATTTTCTGTCAGTAGTTAGAGCCTCAAATTATTAACACTCTTAAAGCAAATACTTTGATCTTTGTCCTAAGAATTTGATGGTAAGTCATGTGTATCTAAAAAAAATTAAAAAACAGGTTTTTTTCTAAAACGTGCCATGGGTATGTTTGAATATGTTTTGCTCAAGGTGCCCTGTTGCAAATGCAGACTTTGCCTATGTGGCTGTGTGTTTGTGGAAGTGTCGTATTGCAGACCCAGAGCCTGCAACCAGCTCATTTCTTTTCTTAAGCATTTGTTATTCTTGGTCTTTTTAAAAATGAACTGTAGTGGGGTAGATTTAAATATGAAGTGTAACACAGCTGAATCTGCTAATTTCTTGAGACATGGGAAAAAGTTCTGTTGTATTTTTTTTCCCCTGAAAAGTAAGTTCCTGGCAGTTGTGGGTAATGTGTGTAGGCAGTGGGTGTTCTTGGGAAGAACAAGTAAAGGGAATTGTTGCACTTTTATATTGAGCTTTCTCTGTAACAGCTTTCACTGGTATTCTTGTCTTTTGTTTCTTAGAGTGGTCCTGACAAGCTTCTTCTGGTGTCAGTAACAACCTTTTACCATGAGCAGTTCTACTCCAGCTACAGGTATACATTAAAAAAAAAAAAAAAATCAAAGCTCTTCAAATGTTCTTTGTGTTGTTTCTTTTTCTTTGTTGCTTTGTGCATGTGTGTTGAGGAAGATGCAGTGAGTGTATATGTTTACCTGTAGTTTTAGATCAGACAAGAAGTTGAAAGTGAAAGCTGGCTAATTGCTTTTGTTAGTATTACTTCCAGCATTAGGTGTACAGGGAGTGTTAATGACCAATGGTTGCATGAATTAACTTTATGTCAAATAAATTAACTAAATCATAACATAGACAATTGCTTGTCAGCAGTGGTTTCCAAATAGTTTATTTTATATCAGGGCCAAGGACAGAGCAAATCACCTATTGGTAAGTGTCTAAGACTTGCTATATTTTCAGTGGGGAAGAAGGAGGAGTCTGAGGAGCTAACTTGAAAATTTTTCTTTTTGATTTCTTTGACTTGCACATGTCAGGTTGTTTATACTTCTGCTGATAATTCAATATGATGTCCAAATGTTTCTGCTTGGCTTGAAATAGCATTAGCTTATAGCTCAGCAATGTAATAGCTGAAATATATATTATTAATTAACAGACTGATGCTTCCCACTGGTATCCAAGATGTCTAAATGATACAGATGTTTTTGGGATATATTAGTAGGCATTTTCATTAAAAATCATATAAATCTCAAATTAAATATAATCACTATTGAAATACATATTTTTACCTAATACAGCTGCTTCAGCTGCAGCACTTGTTTTTTGTTGTTGTGTTTGGGGTTTTGTGCATTTCTTGGTCTGGTAGGTCACATGTCAAAAATATGTACCTCTCTATCTCAGGCTACTCAGGGAATACATTTGTATCGGTCATGAATTGTGATTGTAATGAACTTCCCTTTGCACATCAGGAACCAATTTTCACTTGCTCTGTCTGAAAGCATTTTTTTACTTTTATTCAATTGAGCGTACAGTTCAGAAAGGTGGTCATCTTTGGCATGCTTTAAAGAATTGTTGAATCAATTTTTAAATTTAGATGCTGGAAGATACAGAGGGTTATTACTCTGCATCAAAATTAGTATCAAAGCACAGCTGGAGAAAGAAGCATGGTTTAAAAAACTATGAAATTTTATGTTTGAGATGTAGCTAAAGTTTCTCAAGGAAGGAGGTACTTCAATAGTTTGCCACTTAACTCCATTTTGTCACCTCTGACAATGTGTCAGAACCCAGAAGGTACTGCTTCTGCAGGAGTCTCTCATATTAAACTAAAAACAAAATTAATGACCTAAGTCAATGTTAGTGCTGAGGCAGCAGTTTCTCTCCTTTAGGTTTTGATATGTACACTGTGCAATGGGTTTGTCTTGTTTGCTTGTCTGTCTCCCTCCCTAAAATATTTTAGATAATGAGAAGAAAAAAGGTAAAGGAAACAGATTGCCATATTCCCCTTCACGTGTCCTTCATATTCGTCATATTCCAAGTGGTGTTACCGGAGCAGAAATTGTTTCATTAGGTCTCCCTTTTGGCAAAGTAACCAATCTCTTGATGCTAAGAGGAAAAGGTCAGGTATGTCATTTTCAATGTTTCAATAACAAGAGCAGACTGAAGATGTGGTTCATGTTATGATAATTTTGATCTTGTGTTTGAGTGAAATGATTGCAACAATGTCTAAATATTTCATTGATAGTGGAAGATTTTCATATTTTTAAATGGAAAAGGATGTTTTGAAATTTAAGTTTTTAATATGCTTTTGGATTAAATAACGAACTAGAAAATTGTTAATAATATTGCTAAACATTATGTCCACTTTATGAGAGAACATATAGATGATAAAGAACTACATTGTCACTATTGATGACATATGTCTTCAAAGAGCCTGCCTGCTTAAGTTACCAACATGCATGTTATTTTTTTGACATCTGTTTAATCCTATTAGATGTGGCAGAGTAGTTTCAGTCATGAAGAAACACAGAAATCCTAAAAATAATAAGCATTCATTCATTCAAAAAATTGTCTGGAACATTGAGCTGGATTGATACAATGCATAAACTGATGGATATTTAATGTTCTGTTCCAGCTTTTATAATCAGTATGCATATCAGCTACCTAGGTAATAGTGCTTGGTTTCAGGAATTTAACAAATTGATTTGCAGTGTGGTAATTTTAGCAGCGTTGCTTCCCATATGTCATACTTATTCCACCTCTTCTTAAATGATATAGTGTACTTACAATGTGAAACTTTTTAAGAAAACCCACAAACTGAATGAAACAGCACCATAAACATGCATACACAAATGCATTTTAATGCTGAGCAAATCAGTATTGTATGTTCCCATAATCTTTTTCTCGTGAGAGTGGAATTAGGGAAAAATTATTATTTTTTCTCTCTTGTAAACAAAAACAGCATTGAAATCAGGTATGTATTGGTTGCAGGCATTTTTGGAAATGGCTTCTATAGATGCTGCTGTTTCTATGGTGAACTACTACGCTCCTGCTATACCTCATCTCCACAATCAGCCAATTTATATTCAGTATTCCAACTACAAGGAACTTAGGACTGACAATCAACATAATCAGGCTGTAAGTACAATATTTCCATTTAACAGGATGTAGTTGGATGAGTTATGTACTGGTTTTGATTAGGACAGAGTTAATTTTCCTCATAGCAGCTTGTGACAGGAAGTATTAAGGCCTTTTCTGCGTCTCACGTTGCCGTGCCAGTGAGAGTGCGCAGGAAGATGGAAAGGGTCTCAACCAGGACAGTTGATCACAACTGACCCAAGGGGTGTCCCACACCATATGATGTTGGGCTCAGCATTGAAAGCTATGGGAATGGTGAGAAAGGAGAAACAATTACTTTCTTTCCAAGTAATTGTTACATTCAATGAAGTTTCTACTTTCTTAGAAATGTTTAAACACCGCTCTGCCAATGGGGCAGGTGTTTAAACACCGTGTTTTGCCTTACTTGCACATTTTGCCTGTTCAACTGTCTGTAACTGAACCTATGAGTTTTCTCACTTCACTCTTCCATTTCCCTCTCCCATTGTGCTAAGGGAAAGTGACTGAGCAGTTGTGTGGCATTTTGCTGCGTACCTGGGTTAAACCACAACATTAGTAAATAAACAGGCTGCACTTCACTAGACAAATCTGATATATATATTCTGATATGTATAGTCTCAATAAATTCTCACAGACAGGGAACAACAAAACTATAAAACTATTGAGGAGGAGCTCAAGTTCAAAAGTCATTCATCATGATGACCATGAAATCAAGTGAAGGTGGCAGGAGGACTCCTTGTATGAACAAAGAGCTCCTGACTGGGCTTAAGCAATGAAAGAAAGGCATAGAAAAGTTGTAATCATAAACAGGTGCCCAGGAGGATTATAGAGCATTGTCTGAACATGCAGGGATATGGTTAGGAAAGTCAAAGGCCACATGGAGTTGTCTCTGATGAGACATGTGAAAAGCAGTAAGTTTGGTTCCTATCAGCAGTAGAAATAAGTTTTCTTTTTTCTTTTTTTTTTTTTTTTTTTTTAAATAAATAGGCCTGTTGCTTGAATGGAGCAGGGAAAAATTATATAGAAAAGGCTGAATTACTGAGAGCCCTCTTGGCAGCCTGTAGTAGTCAAGACTTGCCCTTGATGTTACCAAGCACATGAGAACTGTGCAAAAGTCTTGATGAGGGAAGTAGAGAAGAATCACATTAGAGAACACTTAAACTAATTGGATAAACAAAAAGTCTGTGGCCCTAGTGAGATGCAGTTTTGAATGCTGAGGGAGCAGATTGATATCATTGCAATGCCACCATATGATCTTGAAAGTGTCGTGGCTGTTGGGAAAAGCTACTGAGGACTAGAAAAAAGAAAATCCTTCTCCTGTCTTAGGGAAGATCAAAAGAAAGATCTGGGGAACCACTGCTTGATCAGCCTTACTTTGGTCCCTGGGTAAAGAATGGAGCAACTCATTCTGGAAATTATCTCCAAATATTCTAACAAGAGGAAAGAAGTTAGTCATAGTCAAGCATAGATTTTTAAAAGGACCTTATGCCTGACCAATGTGATGGCCTTTTAATAAGGTGAGATGAGTGGATTGGTGGATGAGACAAGAGGATATTGTTTATCTCTACTTTGGCAAGACTTTCAGTGTTGTTTCCAGTAACATGCTAATAAATGCATGTTTCCATCAATATGCTAATAGAGGAACTGATTAATGCAGTCTACTGAAGGGAACTGTGAGGTGATTTGAAAGGCTAAAATGGTTGTGATCAGTGGCATAAAGCTGGGGTCCAGTCACTAGCAGAGGGTTTAATACTGGATTTTGGATTCCAAAATGAATTTCAATTGACCTCCCCTTTAGATACATAATTTATATACTGTGATGTGTATATGTCATGATTTTTTTTTTCTCTGTACGAATGTTGACAGTAGTGATTTGGGTGTAAATCATTCATTTGTGCTGACACAAAAGTCACTGAAGTCTTGCAAGCTTGTCAGTCTGGTAAATACTATTTCTCTTTCCTCATCTGAGATTGCTGGATCGGTTTGTTATCTGCAAAACCAAATAAATAATGAGATTTTTGTTTTAAAGGTGTGGTTTGCATAACAGCCTCAGGAACAGTATATGTATATTTGCAAATAAGACACCTTGGGTCTCTTTCTGAGTATTTTCAACTTGGTACATGGCACTTGCTTTCTTCTATAATGGCATTGTTTACTTTTACAAGTAAGCTGTTTGGCACTTATATTTCAGTTTTATCTAAATTTTAAAGAAAATGTAGTAGAGGAGCTGCATACTGTTATTGTCCTAGTCCCTAGGCTGAGCCCTGAAGTACAGATTATTTTTCTGGGTTATATTTTTCTGAAACTAGGTAACATGTGCCATGTGCTCCATTTAATCTGTCTGCCAAAGGAATAGTGTAGCTGAGACATGACTTCAGGTCACAATACTGCATTTGGAAAGGAACATCTCTCCACGGTCCTGCTACTCACAAGAAGTATGAAGACCTTTTTGGGGAAAGCCCATGAAAAACAAGTGAAGAGACTTGTGTAATCACAGAAGTCTAGTTTGAGGAGTGAGATTTGAACCTATTTTGAGTGGTTGATTGTAGATGATTTCTCTCGTGGGGCTGTTTACCAGCTAAAGCAGTTTCCAGACCAACTAAAACAGTTTGTGAGTTCCTCAATCCTGCTGGCTGAGCGTGGTTAAGGCTGGAAATTAAGAGCGGGCTCTGGCTTGGGTTTGGGAAGGTGTTTATTCAGGGCAGCTCCATGTGCCAGAAGCACTTGCCAGAACATAGAGCTTTGGGCCCCTGTGCCCTCTTTACCAGGTCGCAGCCTGGGAGGAGCACACTCTGGGCCAATGAGGGAAGGAAGGGGGTGGGGTCCAGGACAGGGT
>JBBMKD010000115.1:22715216-22735269 GCA_037834095.1 Argya squamiceps
GCCTGGGAGGAGCACATTCTGGGCCAATGAGGGAAGGAAGGGGGTGGGGTCCAGGACAGGGTGATACCAGGTGGTACCAGGGTGGAAGGGTCTTTGGAAGGAATCTACCAAATACAGACAAATAAACAGAATAAAGATACAATTATGAAAACCTCAATCATGCAGCGCAACAGGTGATGACCTTGCTCTAAAAGAAGAGTAGGGTGTGCACCTTTAAGTCTATCCCCACCAAATCTTAGTTCCTGAAGAGAATGAAATCCTAGTAAAGCTAAAAAATAGTTGTAATTTTGTGAATTACACTGACTAGTTGTAGGGGAGGAGCATGGAAAGTAAGAGCTATAATTAATTTATTAATGTGGGATTTGAATCAATAATATGAAGGAAATATGGTATTTTGAAGCTGTGTTTTATGTCCTTTTCATTTAGGAGAACTTTGTTTCAGTATGAATAATTTATATGTAAAATAATTGTGATCTCTGCTATAACTTAATTTCAGAGACCCCAAGCTGCATTACAAGGTGTGAATGCTGTGCAGCATGGAAACCTGGGTACTACAAGTGCTGAAGGTGGGGTCCTTCCAAGTCATGGTCCTGTTCTTCGAATCATTGTTGAAAATGTTTTTTATGCTGTCACTTTAGACCTACTGTATCAGGTAATGAGGATTGCTTAAAAAAAGTCACAATCTGTTTCAATGTTGCTATTGTAAATCAATTAATTATTTTTTTTAAGTACCTATGGTTCCTGAATCTTCTGTGTGAGTACTGTCTCTTTAAAATAATTTCCTGAATCCAGGTATCTAGGTTTGAAATAGTTCAATGTAAATGAAATTCAAGTAAACAGGGCTTCAGTACTCGGATTTTCATGTTGTCTCATTTAGTTCCTTGCTGTGGAAGCAGCAACAAACTTGAAATGTTAATTCTGCTTTCATGATGAGCTAGTGAAATATTGAATCCATAGCACTCTTTCTGCTGAGTAATCCTTATAGTTTGCTTTGTGTTTAGGGTTTTATAATCACTTTTATACGTCAGTGCAAGTGATGTAATATGTAAATTGCTTGGACAAATGTTTTTGATTGTTCATCATTTGACTTCCTCTAAAGCCTTAGAATAATGGTAGGCTATGGTTATGAAAGACATTACTGTAACTTCTGCTAGGTGTTTGGATTATGCTGTTGAAAGCACTGTTTAAAAATAACAACTTTGAGACCACTTCTTTGCGTCCAGAGGATCTGTTGATACTTTACAAATATTGCAAAGTTTTTCATACCTGAAGCTTTTGTAATTGGTAGTAATTTATGCAGTAAAAACCATGCCCCACATATAAGTTTCTTAAATAATACAATTTAGAATAACTGGGATGATTTTGTAGGAACCTGCAGTCCTGGAAGATTCTTTTCCTGCTCTGCTAAGATCTCAAACAATAGTTGTTTTTAGCAACACTCTGTTTTTCTTCTTACCTCTTAAAATTTTCTGTTTCTCTGTATCTCCTGACCATGATACTGATTAACTAGTGTGCAGATTAGTTGTCACTTGGATGTAGCAGTTTGCCTGATCTAAACTTTGTATGTGTCTTTCAGTGTTGCTCACTCATTACTGAACCTGTGCAAATACTATGTCAGCTGCTTAGGATTATTATTGCATTCAGAATAACCTCAGAACAAGCTCCTTATTTATGGGTTGTGGGAGCTGTACTAGTTCTAAGAATGCAACAGCAAAGAGGAAATTTGTATTAATTTACTTTCATTTGATTTTAGTCTACTTCAGTGCAGCGCAACTATGTTTTCAGTATTTGAATTGCTCTCACTCAACTACTTTTCCAGTATGTCTTGAAAATTTAGCAATATTTGAGAAGGGATCTTATTTGGAGTTTTTAATAGGGGTCAGTCTCCTCTAATTAAAGCAGCACTTTGTGCCCAATATCTGCAATCTAAATTTTGCTTTGTGTGGTAAGGCTAACAGAAATGAGTATTTTCACTGACAAGTATAGCATCTTATGGAAGACCAGTAACCAAGCTGTCATCTCATACTTGGATTGTATTTTGTAAGTTGTCTTGCTTGTCAAGAAATTAACTTTTTTAACTACAATTCACCTTAAAATATTTATCATAAGAAGTTGAAAATTCAGTATTGTCTTTGCAGAAACAAAATTGATGTATACAGTGTGTTTAGATTTAAAGTCAAACAGGAAGGAGTACATTTAATTTCATTACCTTAAAAAGATCTATTAAGTTTTCTGGATAAACATGGAAAAACATATGTTGAGAAGCTGTATTTAGGCATTTCTTAAGAGGAAGTGCTTTATGAACAGGAACAAAGGCTAATTCTAAATTGCTGTGAAAAGGTTTCTGTTCTGTTTTCTATGGCTAAATGATGACTGCAGCATTAAAATCTTGTTTCTGGGAGATGGAAAAACTGGGTACAAAGGATTGGGACATTAGTCTTGTGTCGTTGATTCTAGGCCTAAGAGGCTGGAAAGAGGTGCTGATGCTTATCCTTATCTATGGCCTTTCCTACGATTGCAGGTTTAATATTTCTCAGGGGTTTCTGCTTTCCTGACTTTGGATTGATTCTAACAGTTTGTTTGAAAGCTAACAGTATTTCTCAAGCTCACCTTTCCACTTTGACTGTTAATTTGGACATTTTTTTTTCTGCACTTGCATGATATGTCCTAGCTTCAATTTTGTCCCAACTCTGTGGCTTTGCTTTTGTATAGGTACCTTCATGTAATGCACATTTTCATTTTGAATGTGTTTATATCTAAATTCAGCCTTTAAAAGTATTTCTGCAATGCTTATGTTTGCAATAAATGAAATACCATTGGATTATAAAGTATAGGGGTTGGTTCAAATATAGGTCCTTGTCCTTCTTCTTTCCTGTTTGTTTTCTAGTTTAGGCAGTGGGTCTTAATAAGCACGTCAACTGTTTGTATTTTTGTTCAACAGATTTGCAGAATTTGTCTAATGTACAGATCATAAAGGTGGATACTTTGAAATGCAGTTTGCATTTCCCATCTCAACTGACTTCCAGTAACGAGGAATAATATTGATAGAAATAGACAGATCCATCAGGCAACAGGTGGCTCCATGGTGTACTTGAATAAATTTTGTGACTTTTGACCATGAGATAATCTATTCAACATCTGTTCCACTGACATCTGATGTGATGCACCTTTCTCAGAGGGGAAAAAGGTTTCTAGTGTAAGAGCTAGTGGGACTTGTTGACAGAGCTTTAAACTATCTTGGAACAGGGAAGGGGAATGTTTATGAGCTAGAGAACAAGAGGCTGGAGAGCAGCACTGTGGAAAGGGACCTGAACATCCTGGTCAATGGCAACTTGGATATGAGTCAGCATTGTGCAAAGTCTGGAGGGAAAGCCTTGTGTGGAGTGGCTGAGGACACTTGGTCAGTTCAGCCTAGAGAAGGCTGAGGGGGGACCTCATTGCAGTTACAGTTTCCTCAGAGGGGAAGTGGGAGGAGCAGGTACTGATCTCTTCAGTGCTGTGACTGGTGACAAGATTGAGGAAATGGCATGAAGCTGAATTGGGGGATGAGGGTGTTGGGCACTGGAACAGGCTCTCCAGAGAAGTGATTACAGCACCAAGCCTGACAGTTTCAGAAGCCTTTGGACAATGCTCTCAGGTACATGGTGTGACTCTTGGGGTGTCCTGTGCAGAGCTGGGAACTGGAGTTGGTTGATGATCCTCGTGGATCCCTTCCAACTCAACATGTTCTGTGATTTTATGACTAGTGAAGTCCATCTCTCAAACCTCAGCTCTGATTCATTATCCACAATTTTTCTGCAGACACTGAACAAATGCCTGTTTGGACTGTCATTCCTTGTTCTTAGCTAATTAGACATTGCTGATTCTTTAAGGAAATTTTATCATTCTTTCCCATCTTTTGTAGTCTTTCTTTAATTATTTTTTTGAACTGAAACAAAATTCTGAGTTCACACAATTTTTGTTCAGCTCTCACACCAGAAGTATTTTTCAGGAATTTATTTGGAATATTAAACACTAGTTTTTAGTGTGCATGAATTATTCACTGCTTCTTAAAGCCCATATTTTTTCCCTAACAGATATTCTCTAAATTTGGCTTTGTTGTGAAGATTGTCATGTTCCATAAGAACAATCAGTTTCAATCTCTGCTCCAATATGCTGATGCAATGAGTGCATATTATGCCAAAATGGTAAGTATAGTGTATTCAGCTTGATTTTGTTTGTTGGGTTTCCCTGCTTAGGGGCAGGGGAACTATTAGGAATATTTTGACTGTTAATTTTGTGATTTCTTATCATTCTAACAATCTTGTTGCACATGAATAACTTAGACATCTCTCTTTAGTTAAGAGGACAGCACTCTGTCATCACCTGCAAACAGATGTATAGCATATACTCCAGGACTTGCATGAGTCTATCAAAACAAAAATCATTGATAATATTCCCTCTCAGGTTTCTTAAGGCTGAACAGGCCCAGCTCCCTCAGCTTTTACTTGTGAAAGAGATGCTCCAATTGCTTAATCATCTTTGTAGGACTACACTAGACCCTTTCCAACGGCTTCATGTCTCTTTGGGGCTGATGAGTCCACAACTGAACACAGCACTCCAAATGTGGCCTCACCAGTGCTGAGTAGAGGGGCAGGATCACCTCGCTTGACCTGCTGGCAATGCTCTTTATAATGCACCCCAGGATGCCATGGCCTTCTTGGCCACAACGACAGATTGCTGGCTCACAAGCATCTTGTGGTCCACCAGAACCCCCAGCTCCTTCTCTGTGGAACTGCTTTCCAACAGATCAGGCCCCAGTCTGTGCTTGCATTTGCCTCTGCTGAATTCCAGAAGGTTCCTCTCTGCCCTCTCCAGCCTGTCGAGGTCCTTCTGAAGGGCTGCAGAGCCCTGTGGGGTATCAGCCACTCCTCCCAGCTTTGTGTTGTCAGGGAAACTGCTGAGGAGACCTCTGCCCTTTCACCCAAGTCATCTTCAGTTCTCATATAAAGGGAGCAGGAGGTAATAAATAGTCAGACGTGTAGAAAAGCCTTAGCAATCTTTTTGTGACACCTGTGATTCAAGTCCCAGAGAGGCAGACTGGAGACCTTTTTACACAATGGTCAGGTCAGTAGATGGCTGCCTCTGTTCACTGTAACAGGGCATCACCCACAACAATTATGCACCAGTTCTGGGTGTTCTTGGGCACAGGATCTGTCTGCTCTGTCATTTCACTTGAAGTCATGCCCAGGTCTGGGGACTTAAACTGGAAAAGACCCTTAAGGTCATTGAGTCCAATGATAAACCTAATGTTGCCGAGTTCAATTCTAAACCATGTCCTGAAGCACAACGTCTGCAAATCTTTTAAATACCTCCAGGGATGGTGGCTCCACCACTTGCCTGTTCCAATGCCTGATAACCCTTTTGATGAAAAAGTTTTGCATAATATCCAGTCTAAACTCCCCTTGCAGAACTTGAGCCCATTTCCTCTTGTCATGTCACTTGTTACATGGGAGAGGAGGCCAACCCCTCCTTTGCTACAGTTTCCAACAAGCCCAACAACCTGTACATCTACAACCCCAACATTGCTACAGTTTCCTTTCAGGCAATTGCAGAGAGCAGTAAGGTCTCTCCTGAGCCTCCTTTTCTTCAGGGTGGACAGCCCCAGCTGCATCCAGCACTCCTTACAGGACTTGTGCTTCAGATCCTTCATTAGACTCCCTCATGTAGGAGTCAGTTCATGAAGTTAAAATTTCCAAATTGGTATTCCTATTACCATCTGATGCCATGTGTTTAGTGGGAGAGACGTAAGATTAGAACTATAGGAAGTCAAGTCATGCTTAAAGCTGTATTTTGTCCAATCGGCACAATGTGATATAATACTAACTAGTGGACTACACTAGAACTCTACACAGGATGTTTAGGTAAGGATAGTGGCAGCATAATTGTCTACTTGGTGTATAAAAAGGGGGCTTAATACCAGATGGTGAATTACTGTTTTTACACAGTTGCAAGGTGAAAACTGTATAGTGGTGGAATGGTTTGGATTGGAAGCAACTTTTAAAGGTCATCCAGTCCAATCCCCTGGAGTGAGCAGGATCATCTTCAACTAGATCAGGTTGCTCAGAGCCCTGTCCAACGGGCATCAGCCTCCTCTCAGGGCAACCTGTACCAATGTTTCATTACACTCATTGTAAAAAATGTCTTCCATGTACCTAATCCAGATCAACCCTCCCAGTTTAAAACCATTACCCCTTGTCCCATACCAACCTGCCCCACTGAAAGATCTGCTTTGATCTTTCTAATAGGCCACCTTCAAATGGTGAAAGACTGTATGTAGTGGTTTCATGTTCTCCAATTTCTCTTTCTCAAATTAATGAAGTGCTTTAAGTGTCTGCTAGAACTATTTACTGTTTTTCTGCTGTGAGATAGGATTAGGAGAGAAGCAAAGCAGGCCTAAAACTTAAAAGGGTATAAAGACAGGTTTATTAACAAAACTACAAGAGAGAAAAAAAAATAATAATCAGAATAAAACTTTCAAAATACCTCTCTTCTCCTCCAACAGCTGTTCTGACGACATAAGAAACAAAACCTGGGATTTTCAGTCAGTTTCACCACTTTAAAATAGTCTTTCATCAGTTCTTAGGGAGAGGAGCCTCTCTTAGAAATCCCATGGAGACATTCCCACAAGAAAAGAACATTTCTCTGGTGGCTCCCATTTCATAAATCTGCAGTCGCCTGGAAAAAACTCTGCAAACTGTGAAGTCCCTCCCATTTGGTAGCTTTTCCCATAGCTGTGCTCATGGGCATATCAGCTTTTTTAGGGTACAGTTTGAGGATGACTGTTCTAGTATAAAACAAAGGTTCTTTTCATCATCTCTAAAATCATCTTCATCTCAAAAAGCCAGAGGTCTTCTTTTTCCCTGGGGGCAGAGGGCTTCATATCTCTTTATCTTTCTCTGTTCAAAATTCCCCATTAGATCACAGCTATGACTAGAACTTTGCATCCCCCCCAAAAAGCATATTGTAAGTTACAGATGGATATTTTAGTCCATTCTCCATGGCCTCACAAGAGAAGTCCAGCTCAAACTAGGCAGCTCCTCAATCTTCCCCTCATTTAAGACTGTTACTCTCTCTCTCTCTTCATTGACTTCAGTCTCGTGCTGTGTCTCTCCACATCTCGCTCTGTCCTTCTCCTCTCACTTGGGGAAAGGTTAGTGCTTTGCAAGTTTCATCTGTGCAAGGAAAGAGTTAACATTCTCCTAAGTCTGCAGAGGGCATGATTGTACTTCCGGGCAGTGGCTGAAGGTGGTAAAATTAGGCTGTGCTGCGGCTGCACCAGGATCTCGGCAGACAGGCAGGCCGATGGACTTCCCATACCCCTCGGTGGCGCTGGGATGGGCCCAGCCGCTCCCGGAGGCCTGGCGGACACCTCCCTGGGGCAGGCCTTAATGTTGGCTGGATGTTAGTAGCTGCGGCTTCCCCTTCCCCCGCCGGCGGCTGCTGGGGCCCAGGGGCCAGACCAGGCCCGGCGGGCCTCCCAGGAAAGGCCTGGCCCCGGCAGGGCCCGGCTGGCCCAGCTCCCCTGCAGCAAGGAGCGAGCCGGGACCAGCTTACCTCTTCCAAGGCTGGAAGGGAAAGGGAAATATTCCCAAAATTCTCTGATTTTAACATGTCTATTTCCAGAGATGTGTCAACTTTGTACTGGTTTAACCAGATATCAGTATTCAACCCTAGTCACTGATAGGGTTTTGCTATAGCTTCTTAGAAAAGTCACTTCTGTAGGTGTTTTCCTTTCCTCATCAAACATCAATAAATGCAAAACCAGCACACTGCAATAATAATATAAATTTATAGTAGTGGCTGCCATGATGTATTTTATCTCTGAAAATGTAATTATTTTTCTTCAGTCTCTGAATGGGCATAGTATCTACACTGGGTGCTGCACTCTGCGTATTGATTTCTCCAAGTTAACTAATCTAACAGTGAAGTACAACAATGACAAAAGTAGAGATTTCACTCGCCTTGACCTTCCTTTTGGTGATGGCCAACAAACGGTGGAGGCATCTTTATCTCCTCCCTTTGGTAAGAAACCTTCACTTCTAGTGCTAAATACAAACTGAGGTCATAATTTTTGTGTTGCATTTATGCTCTGGCTTCATATTGGGTTCATAGAAAGGTACATTTTGCATACATTTTTGTTTGCTATGTCCATTAAAACTTGTATGGAAAGCATGAAGTCCAACTCATGGTAAATACTTGTAGCCAGATTTCAAGTGTTGTAAAAAAGCTACAAAATACTACTAAAATGCTGTGAAATGGTATCATTGGTACAGGTAGTGTAGTAAATATTGCATATGAGACTGGAAATCATCACAAATTGACACTGGCTGCCTAAAGCTGCTTGAAAATAAGTGTTTTTAGGATATTAGCTCTTATTTGTTGGTATTTTAAGGATAATTGAATGCTGCAAGAAACAAAACTAAGAAAATCCAAAATTCTATACTTATTTATATATGTCTGTACTCATCTTCTCAAATATAAAATTTAGAAAACTGTCTTAAGCTTTAGAAGTCATTTGGCTTCTCTTAGAGGAGACAGTATCTGCATGAAGTGGCGCTGGAGAAACATTCACTACACAATTTGAATGATTTTAGCTATTTTTCTCTCTCTTATGACAACCTTTAGCAATAATACACAGCTAACAACTGTCTTAAGTGTTGAATAGATATCTAAGTCCCTCCAATTGATTAGCACAGTAAAAAGTGTGGGAGAATAATTCCCTATTTTCCTTTATTTTTCTATGGCAGCTAGGGAAAATAGGTTTGATATGATTTTTTGGATAGTTGGGTTGGTTAGCTTGGATTAGAAAAGAAAGTGAATTGCACTCACTGCTTACTTGATTTTTGTCTTTACTGCTCCCCATAAACACAGGCCTTGGATCTTTATGTAATGGACAACTGTCATTACAGTCTGGGGCAGAGGAGGATGATGGAATCTACCATAGAGCATTATAGAAATGTGCTGTTACAGGTCTAATATATTCTAATTAACTAGACTTGCACTATTTGAAATGTCAGTGGAAGGAAAAAGTAGAATTAGAGTAGTATATTTCTGCACTTGCTTGTAGGGGAGAAGTAACTATGTGTTTGGAGAATAGCACATGAACACTTCTCAATAGCTTCCCCCTCACTCTGACAAGCTTCTCATTGCTAGGAACCTTGTTTTGTTTTAGTGTAAGAATAAGAAGTGCTGGAATAGGCTGATGTCCATACCAAAATTTGTCTGTGGTACATTGACAGTGAAGCAGCTGCACATATATTTAAAAAACCAATAAATAGCTGTAGATGGGGAGAAGCGTGCTTCCTAGCTTTTCTGTCAGTGGTGACAACATGCACATATTGTCATTGGCATGTTCTGAGAGACTTAGTTACAGAACATGGGCAAAAGATGTTCTAAGTACTCATGTGAGTACTTCCAGTACCTCTTATTACTAGTGGATGTTGTTTTGATGTAGAATTACAAGACATAGCTGGTAACTATCAGAATAATAACTGTTTTTTATTGTAGACTTGAAGTTCTTTGTAGCAAAAGTGAACTGCTCTTTAAACTTGTTTTTTTTTCTCTTTTTTCTTTATTTGTCTCTTGGTTTCAGTGGAAAAGATCCTGCACTATAAACAAACAGATTTTGCGCATATTTTGCATTTAAAGAGTTCTTACATCTAGTGGATGTGCAGAAATACATAAATTGGCTTGCTTAGAAAGCTAGGCTGATAGCCATAAAGCAAATGAATTTAAAAAAAAAAAAAAAAAGGCCACAAAGAATTCCAGACCTTTTGCATTAGCTTAGTTTGACAGTTATTACATTCCTGATTTTGGTGTCAGGATGCAACATGCAGGTCTTATTTGGCAGAATTGAAGTTCTTGATCTATTTCTTCATTAATGTTTCCATTCCTGTTCTTGGATTGTGAATAAGTGATTAATAACCATATTGCCAGAACTTGTCAGTATAATGCACCAGTGTGTGTATTTCAAGAATGTATTTACTTGCTTTGGTGTGATAAATGTGTTCAGTGTTTTATACGAAAGACACTTTGTTGCCACAGATAAGAGAAGGTATAATGTGATGCAGTATTCATGAATACTTGATCTGTGGCGTCTGTTCCATTTCTTTTTGTAATTCATAATACATACTTCTTCTGGTATTGTATTATCCCTATCAATATCCATTTGCTAGTAGCTCTATTTTAGTCAGTGGTGTGGAGGTTTGAGTAGTTAAACAGACATATTACCAAGCTTGCAGAATTTGTTTTCTCATTATACATGCTCCATTTAAAAAAAATAAACTCTGGTGTGTCCTTACATGTGAATGAGTACACAGCTCAAGTTTGTATCTAATTGCTTAGATAGCTTGGGTAGCACTTACCTCCACATACTAATGTGGAAATCACTGAACTGTCTTTGATGCTGGGACTCTCCATATATTGCTGTTCCAAAA
Source organism: Argya squamiceps (assembly GCA_037834095.1). Taxonomy (NCBI): domain Eukaryota; kingdom Metazoa; phylum Chordata; class Aves; order Passeriformes; family Leiothrichidae; genus Argya; species Argya squamiceps. Next base: position 22,725,695 of record JBBMKD010000115.1, read on the forward strand.
CTGATTAATGCTTGTGATTTCCAGGGCAACTATAAAAAACACCAGTTATTTATAAAGTTACACAAACTGGGGAAGTACATCTCTTTAAAAAGCGGAATATGCATGCGTTACACATTTCAGCAGCTAGTAAAATTCAGAACCTCAGATTAGTTGTAGAAGTTTGTATTGTTTAATTTATACTGATCTTAGTATTCAGGAGTCATATCTCATCATTGCAAAACATCTTTGACTTGCAGAAAATTTCTAGGATACATGTCCATTGTAGGAATGGAAACTATTGAACACAGGCTTTACTGGATACTAATCTCTGCTGTGCTTTCCTATTCAAACTTCTCTAATTTACATTTGCCCTGACTTCATTTTAGAGATGAATGTTGAAGCTGACCAGAATATTTGCCTTCAAAAGTGGCTGAAAATTGTCTTTGTAAAACAGAGAATCTTGGATTTCAATGAGAGTTTTAACCCAAAAGTTTTATTAACATTTGAAATCACCGATTAAGTCAAAATAACAATACTGGTAGCTGATTCTGCTGAAATCTCTTGGTTCTCTAAAACTTAAAATCTGCTTTAAAAAAATCTGTCTGTTCTCTCTAGCCACCCAAAATACCATCTTTCCATCATATACAGGGCCTTCTGGGTTTGCTCCAGCCTTGGGCTTTCCTCAGGGAGCAGGTAAGTTTGTTTTCTGAAAATGTGCTATTTGTAACTATGGCTAATGGCCCATCTGAATATATCTGTTCAGAGCCATTTGTTTTAAAATGTAGCAATCAGAATACAGTATTAATTTGAGTAATTGTAATTCTTTCTCATATATATTCAATAAAATAAGTTTCTGTAGTAAAAAACATATACTCATGTAGTTTAACTTTCAATAAGCAAAGAACCTAAATGCCATGATTAAAATTACCTGCAAGAGAAGAAATTAAGCTTTTTTTTTTTCTCAGAATCATAAAAATGCAATGACATTCAAAGCAAATAAAGAGAAGTCTCCCCTTTTCTGGCTATCAAGTGAGAAATAGTTTTTTAGACTATAATCTTTTCCTTTTTAGCACAGGATAAACTTGTGTGCTGAATTATTTTTCTTCTTTCTTGGGTTGAAATTTATGTCTCCTTTTATTTGTGTCTGTTTGTGTAGCTGAATATTTCTTTTTTCTCTGAAAAGGTGCCTCCTGCTTTAACAGTTAGATACTAGTAATAACTAAAGTCCTTAAAAGCATTTTTGAATTGGATATTGATGTTTTTGCCAAATATAACCTGCTTGTGTATTCTTCCTTTTCCACTTTGAGATGTCAAGTGATGCTATTTATGCCTTTCCAGGTCCTTCCCTTCCGCCTGTTCCTGGTGCACTTGGTCCTCTCATGGTCACCACATCAGCAGCGCCTGGACACGTAACTATTCCTGGTATTCCAGGAAACTCCGTTTTACTAGTCAGCAACCTCAACCCTGAAGTAAGTTTGATTGATGGAGCTGATGCAAGTGCCACCTTGTACCAAGTGCCAGGATCCTGCAAACTGACATTAGCTGAAGGAATAAGAGAAATTGTCTATGCTGCTAATATAAAAAACAGGACAGCTCTATACTTGTTTTAGGTTGTTGGCAATATTGAGCTTTAGAAACTCCAGTCATTGGTGAAAAGCTTCCTAACACAATTTACTTTAGGAACCCTATGTTAGCACTGTAGCTAGTAATTAGAGAGAAGTCTATGGTCAAATGTAAAAAATGTTGGAAGACTTAAACAACATACATATGATAATTTACTGGTATCTCTGTTAGTATGACTCCTCTGTATGCTGTTTTGTCTGTAAAGAAGGCAAAGGATTTTTCCTTACACTGATAAAAATACAAGGAATTAAATGGAAAGGAGGGAACAGAAAAGGAAGTACAGGTGTGTTAAATCAAATGCTTTTCTAAACATGTGTAGAATCTTTCTAGTTTTGCAACTTTTTTGAGATTGAAGAAAAAGAACACAGGTACATTGTTATTGGCATCACTCTACATTAATTTTTCAAAGTTGATAAGTGCCTATGTTAACTTTTCATAGTACCACACAAATGCTTTTTCATATGGTGGCTGTAAAGTTCCAAGGACAACGTGGAAAGTTATTCTTGTAGTGAAAATTACATAGGCTGATCTATAATGTTACTCATGTTACTTGAACACTGATCAATGCTTAATTAAAAGCAATATACATCTTAAAAAAATAAAATTAAGCTTTACCAGGGCCACGACTTAAAACACAATTCTTTTTGACTGTCAATAAGCAGTCCTGTTGCAGCAATGTAAAATTCTTGTTACGCACTCTCAATATATTTCCTTAACTATAAAACTGCTAGGAGTTGTTGGCAAAATTGAAGTTACCTTAATATTCTGAGGTTTAAAAACCTGTTCACCAGTTTCTTTAAGTAATTGTTCTGTTTCTGTTTTCGTACTAACAGCCAAATACACAGTAAGCATCAAAAACCCATCTGTAGAAAGGATTGTAAGACAAGACACTTTTTCTTTGATTTTTCAATATATCAGTGAGTCTCTGATGATGGCTGCAGATGTGCTTTCTGCAGCAGACTATTTAAGATGGTTTTCTGAATCTGAAAGGAGTGTGCCTCTTAAGAATAAGCATATGTGAAGCATAGGTCAGAGCTTTTTTTAGGACACTGATGCTTTACATACTAGTAATCATAGCTAAGAATTCCTGTAGAACTTAGTGCTGTAATGCATGATACAATGTCAATGTATTAAGTAGTGCTCAACTTCTTAAAAGGATAACAATAAGAATGTACTACACCATGAATTGTTGGAAATTTATTTCTTGGCAGTTCTATAACACTTGTCCTTCAGTATTGGTTGTCTGACCCCTGTCACTCCTTTTTCTCTATATAGAAAATCTGGTTGACCTTATCAGTTCATATTTCTCTCCTGTTGCAGGGTTTCAGTGTGCATTTAAACATTCCTTTATGACTTCTAAATTATCTGGTTTTGTCTTTTGTTCTCTTCCCCCATGCCCCCTTTGATTTTTTTTTTAAGTATTGCAGCCTCATTTGAATAAGAATTTTTTTTAAAAAAACAGAAGTCTCCATCCTGAATTAAAATATTTGGGGCAGAAGAAAAAACTCTTGATGAATTTAAATTTTACATTGATAGTAATTGTTCTCTGCCACTAAATGGTGATGATAAATGGGTATGGCCTTACACACAGGCTGCAATATTTTCTAATTTTGAATAATTTAGGTATGTTTGGTACACATTTGAGTTAGGAAGGAATAAGGCTAGAGCGTGTGAGTGGTGCTTCTGATAGACAGGTATTTTTAGAACTCATTACTGGCAAAATCTTTGCCTCAGTTGAAAAAATTTTGGCTGCATTAGATTGTAAATTATTTTCTTTGGTACTTTGCACACAAGAATTTAATTGAGAATCACCAAAGAAAAATAATTCCTTTCAATATTTAGCTTTCTGTTCACAGCTTCTAACTGAATACAATTTAAATACCACTTTCTTTATGCTTCATATATGAACAGCTAAATTTGCTGTGTCTCCCTTTTGAATGTCATGGCCATGTAGAGGGATGGGGACAAAATTGATGACAAAGCAAACATATTTTGAAGCAACTGGTTTTAGTTTTGTTGGTATTGTCTGTTGTTTACAAAGTACAAAGGAGTTCTTTAATGCTTTAATTTAACAAATGTCTTTCATTTTTTTCTTGGAATGAGCTCCTAGCTTAGAATAAGGTCAAATAATGAAGCAACTTAAAAAATTAATAGCTTCTGCAGTATGACTGAATGAGTCTTGAGTGATGAAAATGCATGAGCTGAAGTGTTTGCTTGTTTATGTATTTTACATGTGCATAGCAAATGTGTATTAACAAGAGTGGCATACACTGTGGTTATTGCAGGGAATGGCTTTTGGAGAGACAGGTTTATGTATTAGTATGCAGTATCTCTTCCACTCTTTTTGTTTACCATGCACCTATGGAATAGATGTGGTTATTTGCATGGCTTTAGAAATAATGTACTCATTTTATCATTTAAACAGGCCATCACACCTTATGGACTTTTCATCCTATTTGGTAAGATATGTCAAATATACCTTGGCAAACCACAGGGTTAGTGGTTCTGTTTATTTATCTGACCCATGCTGGTTAATTAAAACTCCATTGCTCTATGCATGTCCAAGAAGTGCACTGAGAGAATGCACTGGTTTTAAAATGGCAGTGAGTTGAGTCAGGACTTAAGGCACAGATACCAGAATGGCAGAACAGTTAGTGTCAGAAGAGTTTTGGTGTGTGGTCCAGTTTGTTTACTACAAAAAATGGGAAAGCAAAGTAAGATGAAAAAACAGAGCTTGTACCAGAGGAAATGCTGCACAGAAATGGCTCATACATTAGCTGCAAGGGACAATGTTTGGCAGAGTAATATTTTAATATGCCTTGGTTAAGAGGACTTTGACAACTAATGCTCTATTTAAAAACTGAACTTGAACATAAACATGCAATAGTATAACTAGGATCTGGGGGATGTTCCTCCACTTAGGAGCCCCAGAAAATAATACACAAACTTTAAAACTCTCCTTATACTAATGTTTTAACCAATCTGTTCAATGAGATGATCATTCTTTGTAACACTAATGTTAGTTGAAAGAAAAAGTTTTGGCCTTGTGTTTTTCATAGCAGTGCTCTGAAAAAAATTTCTTTCTAAATTTCCACAGGTGTGTATGGTGATGTGCATCGTGTGAAGATCATGTTTAGGAAAAGAGGAATTGCTTTGGTTCAGATGGCAGATGCAGCCCAGGCACAATTAGGTATTGATTTTTAAGGCACAGTTATCCTTCAAGCTAACATGAGTTTAATATAAAGGAGAAATTTGTCATCTGTCAGTGACAAGCATAAACAAATTAAATTCATCGTTGTGCTGCGTTACTACATGCAAACTTTGATAAACCTTAGTGGTTTAAAATAAAAGTCCTATGAATCTCAATCTGGTAAATACTAGAATTAAAACATACAACTCTCCTGTCATTTATTTGAATAATATGTTATATTATTTTCCTGTAATTTATCTTATACCTACCTATTTAAGAATAATCAGCTGGTCTGTATTGTAATGCTGTTTTGCATTTTTTTGGCATTGGAACTGGAGGTTATATTATATCCTTCTGCCTTTTTTAAATGTAATGTTGTGACATAGCCCACCTGGTAGATGTGGAAGTTGCAGTTTAAATTTAGAATGTGAAATCTGACACTAAGTAGAAAAGAGTATTCAAAGAATTGTCTTTTCTTCCCCTTCGTTAATTCCTGTTCAAATTACATTTCCACTGGTTAGCTATCAACTACTTGAATGGACAGAGGCTTTATGGAAGGGTCATGCATGCTACTATTTCAAAATATCAGACAATTCAACTTCCTCGTGAGGGACAAGAGGACAAAGGTCTGACAAAGGACTATAGCAACAGTCCCTTACATCGCTTTAAGAATCCCTGCTCTAGGAACTTCCAGAATATCTCTCCTCCATCTGCCACCCTGCATCTCTCCAACATCCCGTGAGTATTTGCATGTGTCATCTCCTTGGAAAGATGGTTTTTAGGTTATGTTGAAAAGTCTGGTGTAAGTTTTGGTTTTCTTTCCTTGGCCTTTTTGCAATTCATTCTGCTGTGGGTAATTGTGATATGTAATTAAAGGTATGTGAATCCTTTAACTGTCCCGTTTTTATCATTAGCAAAGAGAATAACTGGGGGAATTATCTTCTTTGAGTTTTGATCAGTTCACATTTTCTTGACAGTATACTTTTGGTTCCTGACATATTAAATCATGTGTCACCAGTTTTCACAAAGGTTAAAGACATATTTTTGAGGTAATGTACATGACAACAAATTCATCATTGACATTGTTATTTAATATACATACAGTTTTAAATAATTTTAATACTTTTTAAAGATCAGTTTCTACAGAATTCAGATCTCTTATGTGGAGGGCAAGTTGTGAGAAAGAAAAAAGTATTTAGTGTGCTCTTTAAGGCTGAAATAATCTTTTTTATGTCTAGGATGTTATCAGTAGCGTGTGGAGTAACAGCCAAACATAAGTTTTTACAGGCTTCTCTTGTTTGGCAGCTGTGGAGGGAGGGGAAAAAAGGAAACTATGGAATTTTGCCCAAGTGAGAAAGGAAATTATGAGACACTTTGAAAACAGCTTTTTGAGTAAAATGAAAATCTTTCAAAATTGAAAATATGTGACATGCACTTGCACAAATTGCAAGTGAATACACATGAAGTGTATTCCTTAAGATTTTAGGAGGTGTTTATGCAATCTGAATTTTACTGAACAAGAAACAGGGTTGGATGAAAAGCAATAGAGTATGTGTAAAATATTTTTGTAGCACAATGTGATACTAAAATGTAGAGTAAAAGACAAGTGTTTTGGGCTGAAGTGTTGACATGGTTTAAGTTGATGGAGATAAATTTAAACAGCAAAAACTACTTTAGAAGTCAAAATTGAGATCTTGATATTATTACAGAACTCTGTGCTCTTCTACAAATTGATGGGAGTTTGTTTTTGTTTGTTTGGTTTGGTTTTTTTTTTCAATTAGGCCTTCTGTTACTGTTGATGATTTGAAGAACCTTTTTACAAGTAAAGGATCTACTGTGAAAGGCTTCAAATTTTTCCAGTAAGTTCTCTTGTAAAATTGCTAAGCAAGCTTTTATCCTGGAAACTAGCTAATTGCTTTTTTGTGACTTTCTATGTGTGTATAACTACAAGCAGAATTCCATGTATATATAGGTATATGCAAAAGTGGTACACCTATCATGATTTTTACAATACTTTCAGTCTTAAAATTTTAAATGGAATACTGGGTATTAGTGTAACTAAACTAAAAATATGCAACCTTTTGTCAAATTCCATGTATGTTCAAAGTAAAACAAGTTTAAGGAAAATAAATGCTCACTTCTTGAAAAAATACAAGATTTGTGTATATAAAATGCCATATAAAAAACTAGTGATGACAATGTAGCTACAATAATTGTTGGTTGGCAGCATTATTTTAGTACAGTCATACCTGCTAGAATAATATCATCTTTATGGATAATGAAATTATTTCTTAGAGGTCTTCAAGCCTCATTTTGATGTAGCTTTTTGAAGTCCAGTGTAATGAAAGAGTGATATGACTTTGAGCCATAGATTTGCAAAATGTATGTAGTTTTGTTATCTTTACATTTAAGCAGATCCAGAAATATCTCTGATTCTTTTGTTGTACAAGTGTGTGTAATACAGCTGAGAAAAAAACCCACTTATGTCACTTTTCTGTGGGTTTTTTTGTGTTGGCTAGTGAAAATTTGGTTAGGATTAATAATAATTTTTATTGTTCTTCAGGAAAGATTGCAAAATGGCTCTTATCCAACTGGGCTCTGTGGAAGAAGCAGTTCACGCTCTCATTGAGCTTCATAATCATGACTTTGGAGAAAACCAGCATCTCAAAGTTTCCTTCTCAAAATCTTCAATCTGAATTTTCTGTGAATTTTCCCTTTAAGGCTGCGTAACAGTTTTAGTAAAATTTTCAAATGAAAAACTGAGATAACTGTGACCAACTCTGTCTGTTGAAAGAAAAACCTCATTCATACACAAAGAATTAATGATGTTTTCTTATTTTAGCTGCAAGTATGTCATCCACAGAAAGATTCTTCTGTGAAATAGTTTTAGCAACAATATTGATCATCAAATTTCCTACTTAAAATTATATTTTGAGAACATCATTTCAGCTTTTGTTTGAAATTAACCTTACAAAACAATTTAGAGTGCTTCTACAATGTACCAAACAAGTATGTTTAATGAAAAGGTAAATCTACTCTGTGCACATTAAACACTAATTTGAATGTGAAATAATGCTTGGGTTTCTTGAAAAAAAGCAAACAGTAACTGTGAGTATCCTCTAAATAGTATTTATGTTACGAGGTGGTATTCATACTTTGGTGAATCTTTACAAATAACTTGTTTATAAAAAGTCTGTGCTATTCTTATAGATTAAATTATTAGAGAAAAGGCAGTGCCTTCTCTCTGTAGAATAAGAGGTATTTGACAAGTTTCTTCAAGGTATGTGGTATTGGAGAATTAGTTTGACTCGACTGTGGATTGGAAGTTAGATGTCCTATTTCTACCATGAAGGGATGTGTAACAGTACCTTGGAGAAAATAAAACAAGAAAATGGTCTCGATTTAAAATAATTTTTTACATTTCTTGAAGTAATTAAATGTTTGCAATCTTATGGAAAATATTCAGGTCTATGATGGTTTCGCAATTTTTAAGAAGTTATTTTTACTAAAGTCATCTTTCAGGGCAGAGAAATTAAACCTCAAGGTTTTTTACCACTCTGAAGTCTAATACTTAAATTACTGTGTATTTACCTAATTTCTTATTATGTGCCTTACAATGTGTGTATGAAACAATAGATTAGAGCATTATCTGAAGTATCTTGGAAAAATATTGTGGGCTTTGTGAAAATTCCCCTCTTGGTCTTTTTGAAAATGTTTTCTATGACGCTTCAAGATATATTTTTTCATTAATTAATAATTAATTTCAAATTCTAGTTTCTTGTGTTTTCTTATGGGGATTGGATATAGATGGGAATGTGGTTTCATTTGTTGTGAAATCACATAGGGATTCTTTAAATTTACCTAGTTGCACTTCTCTGATGGTAGTTGTTCACTGATAGAAAAAATACACTAAAAAAACCCCAAACAAACCTATATAGGAAGGCCAAACAGCAAATTCAATTCTTCTGGATTTCATCTGACTTTTTGAGAGACACTGGCTGTATCAGAGTATTCTCTTCAGGGTTTCTGCATTTCTTTATTTTTAATACTTTACAGTATTAAACTTAAAGTAATAGAATGCTATCACTCTTTCCTGTGTAAGTATGAAGGAATGTTTGATACTGAATCTTGATTCCTCTTTGGGGAATGAGCTGAGATGCAGTTAGGTTTTGCCATGAGTGTACAGATCAATACTAATGACTTCTGAGCCTATTTTAAAAAGCCAAATTTTCTAGGGTTTTCTTTCACATAAATTAATTGAAAATTAATTTAATTTTACTTCAGCACATTTTAAAGACCAATTTTTTTCAAACATGGCATTTATTTACTTTTAACTATTGCAGAATTTGTTTCTGCTGTAATGTTTTGCCATGCACAACTGTTTTCGTTCATTTGAATTGTATAATTTGGCTTTCTAGAAGATATGTTTCTGTGTTTCTACCATGATCTGACTGTTCTGTAGTGAGCTTTCTTAGATTTTCCCTCTGAATTATTTTTGCAAGATCAGACTAATAGTAGCTTGCCAGATACTACCTTGATGTACGTAAATTGATTACAGGTGTAGTGTTAAGGAAACTTCCCAGTCTGACCATCCAGGATCCCCTCTGGCAGTCATTCTTGCACCACCTGAGCTGGGACTGAGGCCCCTTCCCAGCTGCAGCCCCCACATTCCCACAGTCAGAACAGGTATTCCCTACTGGATGGACCCCAGGTTTCCCATGGCAGTCTCAGGCATCTCAACCATTAAAATAATTTCATCACAGTGCAATAACAAACTGACAGT
>JBBMKD010000115.1:22735338-22751184 GCA_037834095.1 Argya squamiceps
GTCTAAGGGCGGGAAGGTCTGGGATCATCGGCTCCGGCCGGGTCTCAGTGTCCGGTCCCGGCTGGGCCGCAGCTCCCCGGGCCCTTGGTGTGCTGAGGGTCGGCTCTTCACGGCCTCTGTGCCTGGGCTTCAGCAGCCAGAGCTCAGCCTGCAGCTCCCACTGCACCCCGGGCTGCCTCAGAGAATGTGTTCCTCAGTAGTGTAGCAGCCAATCTGACTGAACAGATGTAGCTATAATAAGTGCTGTACAACACAACTATATAAATATGCAGAATGTACTATGTACTGGAAAGTTCAACTGGCTTAGGAACAATATTCCCTTAAGTCATGTTTTGGATTTCACAGAATCAGAGAGGTGTGGGTTGATCTTCATGAAGTTCTCATAGGCCCACCTCTCAGTCTGTCCAGGTCCTTCTGGATGGTATCCTTTTCTTCCTGGTGTGTTGACTGTACTACACAGCTTGGTGTTGTCAGCAAACTTGCAGAGGGTGCAGTTGATTCCACTGTTCATGTCACCAACAAGGGTGTTTAACAGCTCTGGTACCAGTTCATATCCTTACAGAACGCTGCTCATTATTGGTCTCCACTTGGACATCAAGCTGTTGAGCACAACTCTTTGAATGTGCCCATCCAACCAATCCTTTTTCCAGTTAGAGGTCCACCCATCAAATCCGTGCCTCCAGTTTAGAGCCAAGGAAGTTTTGTGGGACAGTGTCATGCTTTGCACAAATCCTGGTAGATGACATCAGTTGCTCTTTTCTTATCCTCCATTGCTGTAACTGTTGTAGAAGGCCATTAAATCTGTCAGGCATGATTTGCCTTCAGTGAAGCTATCTGCTTCATAATCTTACTGGGACTTCCAGAGTTCCAGTTCCCTGGGTCTTTCTTATTTCCCTTTTTACAAATGTAGGCTATGTTTCCCCTTTTCAAGTGAAGCTTTAGCTTTCACAGTTTCATAGACTTGGGCTGCTCAGAAAACCTCTTTGCCTCCCAGACTACATGTTGTTACTTCCACCCTCTATAGCCTTTCTTTTAGTGTTTGAGGTCATCCAGGAGTTCCTTGTTTATCTAAGGCCATCCTGACATTTTTGCCTGACTTCCTCTTCCTCCTGAGCTTGGAGAAGGTGATCCTTGAATACCAACAAGCTTTCTTAGGTCCCTCTTCCCTCCAGGGCTTTACCCCATGATACTTCATGAGGCAGATCCGTAAGGAGGCCAAAGTCTGCTTTCCTGAAGTCCAGGGTAGTGAGCTTTCTGTGCACCTTCCTTCCTGTCCTAAGGATCTCAAAATTCATTTCATGGTCCTTGCAGTGAAGGCTGCCCTTGAGCTTCACATTCCCCACTAGCCCCTCCTTGTTGGGAGAAAAAGGTCCAGCATAGTACCTCCTCTCCTTGGCTCCTCTGTCACTTGAAGAAGGAAGTTATTATCAATGCATTCCAGGAAGCTTCTGGATTGTTTGTGCTGCTGTGTTGACAGATATTAGGGTGAAGTTCCCCATTAGGAACAAGGTTTCTGTACTTGAGGCTCCTCCTCTCCGTCTGTAAGGGGCCTCATCTTCTCTGTCGTCCTGGTCAGACAATCTGTAGCAGACCCCCACTATAAAGTCACCTGTCCCTTACCTGCCTTTAATCCTAACCCATTAACCTTCAATCAGCTTCATCCACTCCCAGGTGAAACTCCATGATCTCCAGCTGGTCATTGACATAGAGGGCAGCAACACCTCCTTGACTACCTTTCCAGTCTTTTCTGAAGAGCCTATATCCTTCCATTCCAGCACTCCACTCTTTGGAGTCATCCCACTGTGTCCATGACATACCAATGAGGTCATAGGCATGCACACATCTCTAACTCTTCTTGTTTATTCACCTTCTTATGTGCTATTGCATAGATGCTTTGGAGTTGAGACCCTAATGAAACTGACTTGGCTGGAGTAGCTGGAATTCCTTTGTGTTTTTCTTCTAGTGCTTTTCTGCTGACCTCAGCTTCAGTCACGGAGCATCTGCTGCTGGCACTGGCACCAGATTGGTAGGACTGGGGTGGACTGAGGCTCCCTTCCCCCTGGCATCTTCAGTTTAAAGCGCTTCTCATCAGCTTGGCAAGCCTATGGCAGAAGATGCTCTTCTCTTTTGACAGATGGACTCTGTCACCCCTCAGTAGGCCCAGTTTCTGAATGCAAGTCCCATGGTCAAAGCAGCCAAACCCCTGGCTGGACACAGCCCCAGAACCATTTGTTGATTCACCAGATTTGATTGGCCCTTTCAAACAGCTTCCCTTTCCCTATGAGCATTGATGAAAAGACTGCCTGCAGAATCTGAAAAAATTTTAACTTAGGAAAAATCTGAAAGTGGGCATTTATTATGTTTGCTTTTTGGTTTTGTGATACAAGTATATTGTATCTTTTTTGATTTACCTTTATTGTTCTGGTTTTGCAACCGATTTATTCTTGTCAATATTTAGATTTGTGTGTATCTGAAAGCTGCTACCTTTTAGGGAGATCGGTTTTTACAAGATATGCAGAAAAGTTTGAAACTTGACAGGACATCTTAACATTTGCTTGGCAGCATGAAGGCACTAATTTAGGTTGCTTTTTCCCTTTTAGTGTTCTGCCTTGAATGATTGAAAGCACAAACATAACACCTTAGTTATTATGATGCATTGTTAGTGAAGAATCATGGGAGATGGAATATTTTTTATACTTTGTGCTTGACTTGTTAGTGCCTTGTGCAAAAGCATCTCAGTTCTTGATTCTCGAAAGCTTATGATAGCAGATCCCTTGATATCTGTGAAAAGAGCAAGATTTGGGAAAGATTTATATTATTCTACAGTCTTACAGTGATGCGGATGAAAAAGAACCTCCAAAGGCCTTTGTCCTACCCTTCAGTCAGATGATGGATAACTTTAAGCAGTTACTAAAAAAATTTTAAAAATCATTTAAATTTAAAAAAAAATCAAATGGAACAAATTCTCTGTTCTTTGCTGTTCTGTTTGGCAGCCTTCACTGTCAATTCGCTTCATTAATATGTAACTAAGCTTTAAACATGCTACATTCTATATATTTTGCCCTTTTCCCTGTTAACTGTGTAACTTTGAAGAGGATTCTGGCTTCATCTTCTCTATGCTGTGGCCTTAAGTTGTTAAAGTTAGGTTTATAGTTTCTTTAACATACATTATTAATTTCTGTTTGTGAAGTATTTGGTAACGTGCTCAGTTTAAGTTAGAATTTGGACACATGGTATGGTTCTTTGGGGCTGTCTTGTGCAGGGCCAGGAGTTAGACTCAATGGTCATTGTGGATCCTTTCTATTTCTGCTTATTCTATGATTCTGTGACTGTATGGTTATACCTCTCTATATGTTATGCCCTTGCACCAACTCTGAGTTAACTCCTAGTCCATTCTTTTAGATGGATGGACACTTGGTTCAAAGTGTAATAAGGTCTTTTTAACAACCCAGGAGCAGCTAAGTGCCTTTTCAAATGATCCTTGATTTGTTATATAATGGTAAAACTTCTGCTTCTTTGGATTTCTGCAGAATTCTTAAAACATCAGAACCAATTTCTGAAACTTTGATTCATAATTTGACTCAGTTGCCTTGTCTGCTGGACCTGTAAGTTGCGCTGGTTTTGTGTACTGATAGATTGAGGTCCTTTTTATTTGGAAGATATTCCACATATCACTTAATTTTCTGATTACAGACAGCAAATCTTTGTTTGTGTGCCAAGAAAGTTATTAGTCTTTGTGGATAGTACTGCCAGTAAGGCCTGTCTGATCAATTATCTTGCCCTCCTCTGATTCATGCCAGTAGGAAAAGTGATAAGTAGGGTTTTTTTATGAGATGTAGACCTACTACTTGCCATTTTGTGTTGTTAGCTTATACTTCTGTTTTTCAAATGAGAGATCAGCTGCCTACAAAGACCATTGTTTTGCCTTAACCTTTGGCCCTGATATATTGTTAGCTAGAGCACAACTACCAGACTTTGTTTTGTTACTGTTGTGCTGAAACAGTGCTAGTCAGATTGCACAGAATTTTTTCTTTAAGTTAACTTTATCTTCTGTCTCTGAAGTTTGGTTAATGTATACAAGATCATTTGCCTGCTCTTTTCAAAGCAAATCCTAACAGTTAGAATATAAAATTTCTGAAGGATTTAACTTCAGGGTTTTACTGATGGGGGATGTGATATAGGAGCAAAATTGGACCAAAGTTTTTGTGCCTTCAGTAGTTTTATATGTAGGATTTTTCATATCTGTAGGTTCTTAAGTATAATAAATACATTTTTTCCCTCTGGAAAATGTATATTTATATTGTGAAAAATTAATATTGTTTACTTACTATACAAGAAGTGAACTACAGCTGTTTCAATACAGATTTAATTATTCTACAGTCTTTCTCATTAGTTTTTTCTTTTGTACTGCAATAAGTGGTAATCTAAGCATAACTCACATTATTTCCAACTTCAGATAATAATGACATGTTGTGCTTGGAGCAGTCGCAAAGGAATTAAATGCTTACATAATTGAAGGTCCTTGATAAATGAAGAAAGCTTTTATTTAGCAGATTAATGTCATCACTGTAAGCACTTTTTCAGTTCTTGGAAACTGCTTTATTTATGAGTGGGAAGCTACCACACATAAACTTGATTTGAAGCACTTTCCAATTCTTTTTGAATATGTTACCCACTTTCTGTAGAAGTTCACCACAGAACTGCAGAAGCACAAGACAAAAGTTGCTAACCAAGCAGATTCTTCCATCAGAATGTCACTTCAATCTCTGACCAAAGATTCTTCTGGTTTTACTGAGATATGTGAAAACCTGTTTTCTCTCACACTCCTTTCTGATGGGAAGACCCAATGCAAAGTGGCCTCTATTTGGAACTATTACTGGTGGTAGAAACAGTGGAAAATGAGATAGTAATGTGAACCAAATGGTGTGAGAGAAGGCAAAAAGTTAATATGTTGCTTTTAGTACTGTACTCAAGACACAGTAAATGTCTCTAATAATTGCCATCGTTCCCTCATTTCACATAATCTGTTCATAAAAGTTCCCTTTCAGTTTATAAAAATGTTCACCTAACACAGGAAAATACTGTAAATATTTATAACATCATGTTTTGTTTCATTTTTGTTTTTGTTTTTATAAATCTGGCAAAAGAGTGTTTGGGGAAACAAATGGAAATGTAAAATGTTTTATATAAAAAGATTGTCTGTATATTTTAATAAGCAAAAGCTTTCATTTGTAAAGCATCTTGTGGCATTGCATGAAAAGTATTCCATATCTGTGGAGATGACTTTAAACTGAAAGAAGATATAAGATGTATTAAAGAAACCTATTTTGTGACTGTGTAGTGCATGGTGAGTTTGATTTTGTTTGTGCTGTAATATATTCTGGTTTTTTTAGGTTTGTGTGTTTTCTGATTACATAATATCTATACCTAACTAATTTCCTAACTCTAGTTGTTGTAGCATGTCTTTCAATAAATGTAATTATGGCTGTACTCTCTTAAATTTTCCTGTGTTCTTGTCTATTGCTTTGGGTTTTTTTCTGGTGTTATAATTGTGCAGCTAATAACATGTAATTTTCTATTTTTTTCCTCCAGCATATGTGGGCATCTAAACAAACCTTTTCATATCAAAAGTGTTTTAAGGGGGTTAATGCACATCTTCAGCAACAGGTGAAGGTCAGCAGCACCTAAACTTTTTCCTGAATAGGACAGAAGTTCTTATTTTCAGTAGGATGGAAATCTATTCTACAACTCTAAGCCAATACAGTAGTTGATGACTGTTTTGTTATTTGAGACAGGGATGAGAGGCTTCAGTGATGAGAGACTTGGGGCCTTATTATTGAGAATTCTTTTATCTTTTACCATGCTGTACTCTTTTCTAGTCCTAGGACTGAAATTTATATCCTTTGCACAAAGATTTAAAAAAATGTAAATAGCAGCTTAAAAAGATGGTCTGCTTTCAGCTTCCTGTTTCTCAACTCTCTTGATTGCTTTTCTTTCATACTTCTTTTGTTGCCCTTCTCCCTGTTGCACAACACTAATTTAGACCCTCTTATTCTTGCATCCAAAATCCAGGATTGATGGTAAACAGATTGTATTCTAAGGCCATAGATACAAATAGGAGGGGTGTGCAGCAACTAAAATTTTCAGCCAATCTGGCAAGGATTAAATTGTCTGCCATCCAGTAAATTATGCCATTACCAGTCTCTGAGTGTAGCTGCTTTTGTAGGGAGAAAAATCTGATTCAGTTTAGACTGAATTCCAGGTTTCAGCAAAATGCTTATTCTCCAAAGGCTAGATATGAAGTCCCCATGTGTAACTTTTGATTTTGTCCTTAATACTTAAATATTTGATGAGCATTCTGGGGAAAATGCTAGCTTTTGGTGGCCATAATCTGGCTTCTTATTTTTTGACCAAGTCTGCCTGAGAATGTGTGAGAAAGTGAAATTCCAGACTGTTGTTTTCTCCCTTTACTCCTTAACCAAAAAATAAATCCTATCTTGAATTCTTGTCTCCTGTTGTTAACCCTGCAATGCAATCACAGTAATATTTTTCCTTAAACAGTTTATATAAGTGTCTATCTTGGAAAATGAAAAATTAAATATAACTTTTGAATAGCACAGGTATAAAATTTTTGATACCAGAATTTGTTCTGTTACTCACAAGCTGAAAGAGAAAAGGCAGTAACTGGTGAATTTCCCAGCATCTAATTTCTCATATGGCTTGGATCAGTCCCAAAAGATTTCTTTATAGCCCCAGGGCTTACCCATTTACAGAGGTGGAAAGAAGATTATTGTATGGTTTGAAAATAAAATGAAAATTCCACTTGCATTTTCTAAACTGTGCTGAGATATTTGTACTTGAGTTCTTTGGCATGTAGCAGGTGAATACAAGTATGTCTAAACAAAAGATAATGAAAGCAGAAGTTGTGGCAGAATATGTAGGTGAGAAAAGGTGTGGAGGGTAGAGGCAGAGGGAAGAAGAGACGTCAGAAAAGTGAGTTATCCCAGAGACCATTTCCAGACCAATGCCTTTGCTGTTGAAAAAAACTCATCTCAGGTGCTGCAAAAAACCCAGAGAGTCCAGTGAGACAATGAGAACAAATGTCTTTAGGGTAGTGCTAAGGTATGAGTTGCCTGGCTCCAAAAAAGCTCATAAAAGAAGAGTAATACTTCACTCTCAAGTTAGTGATCATTCTTATTCCATAGTATTTGCTGCTTAGTCTGACAGTTCCTCAGGGTAACACTCCTAGGTCCTGTGTTTTATTTCCAATCTGCTTCAAGTACAGCTACTCTGTCTTTTTGTGAGACTCAGATCATTTAATGGAAGCAAAGTATACCTTTTGTAATGCTTCCATTAAATCTACTGTAAAGTGTTTTTCTAGCTATGCACCTTAGGGAGATACAAGAAGGCTGGAGAGGGATTTTTCACAAGAGCAGTAACACAAAGGCAAATGGCCTTAAGCCGAAGGAGAGTAGGTTTGGATTAGATGCTGGGAAGAATTTCTTTACTGTGGGGGTGGTAAGACACTGGAACAGGATCAGTGGCTAGAGAAGTTGTGGACTTCCCATCCCTGGAAGTGTTTAAGGCCAGGCTGGATGGGGCTTTGAGCAACCTGGTCGGGTGGAGGGTGGTGTTGCCTGTGCCAGACAGGTCAGACTATACAATCTTTAAGGCCGCTTCCAAATGAGACTGTTCCATGATTATAGGAACTGTTTCTCTTGTGCATACATATTGTTTGTACAATGAAGAGTCTGTAAGGGTTTTTTTTTGAGGGTTTTCTGTGGGTTTTTTTCCCTCCAGAGCCCATCTTGGTCTGCAAAGCCACATTGCTCAATGCTTGGAAACTTTTTTTAAAGGAGGGTGGACTGAAGGATATTGCATAATGCCCTAGGCTTACAGCTTTGTGGTTGGATACAGGTTCCATTTCTACCCTACTATGGTGTTGCCTAACACACACCTAGAGAATATATTCAGTAAGTAACACTGCCTGTAAAAATAAAATTGAAGCTCTTTTTAAAACAAATATGATCTCAACACAAAGAAGGACAAAGGCTAAAGAAATTAGGATAACTCTGCTGCTCTTTAGTACTGTAAGTTCCACTCATGATCTGGGAAAAACTGTCTGTCGCTCCAGTCTATTTTAGTCAATGCAATGTGGGTAGGTGCTGGAAAGGAGGGTTGTGGGTTCTATTCTAATTAAAAACTTCTGACAAAACCATGAAGTTTCAGGTTTAGTTCTTACCCAAAAACATGGCAATGTTACTGGCTGTCTTTTCAGCATTACTGACCTTCTCTATTTCTTTCCTTTTCTTCCCTCTTCCAAGTCTCTCCTATGACCAAATTGTCCAAAATTGCCCAAAAGCAGTGTGAGATTTAATAACAGCAATACTGTACCTTCAGCAAAATGTCATTTCTGTATATGCAGAATTTGACTCATCTAGTCATTAAATTTGAAGTATCTTGTGGATTGTGTAACTAAGGTTCCCCGTTTTGAAAAGCTCTGAAAGTAGTTTTCCTGTTTAAGGTCACAATAAATTTCTAAAAACTGTTTGCTACCCAAAGTAGTCTCTTCTGTCACATCTATTAACTGAAAGTTGTTTCTATACTTTTCTTCATATGTGATGTTTGGTTGGGTGACATGCTCTTTTCTTTTTTGTGTGTGTTCTCATTATGAGTGAACTGCTTAAAATTCTGTCTTGCTGAGGTATTAATTATCTTTTCAAAAGCATACAGAGTTTATACTGTTGCTCTTTGTGTTTCAACAAGTTTATCCTCTTTCTCAGAGCCTTCATTGGTGTATCAGATACTGAACTGGTTGAAGATTTTTGATAGCAGACCTCTCCCAATCAACTCCATCATTGAGTGTGTTTGTTTCAACAATAAATGACTATGCATTATGCTCTTTGAGCATTAGATCTTTCCATGTGGATTCAACCACAGAGACCTGAAGGTTAATAAACAACACCACACTTCTTGATGCTAAGACTTGTTATGGCATAAATGTATTTTTCTCTTTTTCTGCTCTGGTTTGGCGCTGGTGGTTACAGCCTGCCTGACACAAGATGGCCTGAGTTAATTTCCCCTTCAAGGATGCTATATGTGCTTGTAAGATTTCCAAAGAACTTATTGGAACTCTTTGTGGATTTCTTTATTCACCAGTCAGTGCAGAACTGTGCTACATGTGTTAACAGTTTTTCTTTGAGGAAGTTGTTCAGTCACTGTGTACCTCTAGCTTTTACACAAACTGCTTATTCTGCAGGGCTTAGATTCTCCCAATTTTATATTATAGGAAGACTGCATTTTTCATTTAGGTTTTTTTAAAGTATATGACTTTAATCAAGGCCCTTCAAAACTATTTTCAGGTCATTGTTGCCACTCATCAACAGGAAAATAGATAAGGAAGAGGCTACTTTTGAAGGGCCTCACCATAAGATGTTAGCAGCAGCATCCTGTCTTGCCTGGGATATCTCACTCACTCACTGTCTCATGAAATCTAACAGGAAAATTGCTGATAACTTTGCAGATCAATTGCCTAGAAACGCTGGGCTTGATTAAGGTGCTGAATGTAACTTTGGGAATCCTGCTGACTAATCTTGATTCTTGATCTGGTCCCTTTCAAAGACTAGGATCCAATCTAAACGACCATACTTCTAAACTGACATACACATAACTTCTTGCTCTCCAAATGATGGGCTGCACCTTCAGCCAAAGTTTAAAACACCCTCTGGTGTACATCTTGTTGTGCATCAAATTGGTATAGAATAAAAAATCTGTAATTGTAATTGGACAGTGGATTCATGTAGCACATAGCAAGAAAAAAATTCTCAGCTTTGTGCAGGCCTAAATGGTCAGTCATCATTTTAGTTTTCACAGATGTATTACATTATTTGGATGTCAGGTTTTTCTGATACATGGAAAGTTCATGAGCCAATGGTGCCATTGTGGCCAAACAGTCCCATGGCATCCTGGGTTAGATGGGGAGGAGTATTGCCAGCAGGTCCAGAGGGGTAATCCTGCCCCTCTGATCAGCCCTGGTGAGGCCTCACCTGCAGTGATGTGTCCAGTCCTGGGCTCCTCATTACAAGAAAGACATGGAGCTCTGGAGTGGGGCCAGTGAAAGGCAACAAAGAGGATTAAAGGACTGGAGCATCTTAGGAGAAAAGGCTGAGAGAGTAGGGTGTGTTTAGCCTTGAGAAGAGACAACTGAAAGGGGATCCCATCAATGTCAATGAGTATTTGAAGGGAGGGTTTCAAGAGGATGGAGCTAGGCTCTGCTGAGTGATGCCAAGCAATAGGACAAAAGGCAGAAACTGTGCGCAGAAGTTCCACCCAAACATAAGGAAGAACCTCTTTACAGTGTGATTGACAGTGCACTGGAACAGATTGCCCAGAGAGTTTGTGGAGTCTCCCTCAACTGAGATATTCAAGAACCATCTGGATGGAATCCTGTGCCATGTGCTCCCAGATAACCCTTCATGAGCAGGGAGGTTGGACCAGGGTCCTCCAGTGCCTCCCTTCTAAACTTTCCCATTCTGTGGTTCTGTGATTGTAAGACAAACTTAGTTTCTTGCAGATATTATTTGAAGAAAATAGGGCTTTCAACTTTGCAATTCAAATGGAAAAGAAAATAAAAGGACTAGGTGGCCTTTTATTTCCATAGAAATGCCAACCTTAAGTCATTTTTACAATTTATAACAACGCAGAAATGCCATCACCCAGGGTGTATTTCTCCTCTGATTGCCAGTAAATATAGAAATAATAGAGTTACACCTAATTTAATTTTCCAAGATCAAAGAGCAGAGCTTGTGCTGGTTTTCTTACAAAACAAAAACATTCTTCTTTTTTTGTTAATGCCACTGAATGCATAATTTTTTGAATCTAAAATCCAAGTCATTCTGCTGGCTTTGTATTCCCAGGGTCTAAAAATGCAGTAATTTAAGATACTTTTTTATTGAGATAAAAACAGCTACTTTAAACTTGATAAACAGCATGTAAAACTTTAATTGCTTACAGAACAACTCAGAGAGTGAAAGTTGAGGTATTTGCTACGAAAGATTTGGTTACTAGATTCCCTTTTCTTTCCCACTACACAGTGTAGATGCAAATCCGAGATTGCCCAGTGACAAAGTACAATTGGTCCATAGAGAAAGAAACCATGGCAAAAGAATCCCTAGCTGCCTGAACAGCTCCAGAATGGTTTGGTCTATTATCTGTAGTCACAGAACCACAGAATGGTTGGGGTTGGAAGGGACCTCTGGAGATTATCTGGTTCAACTTCCCTTCTAAAGCAGGTTTGCAGGAACATGTTCAGGCAAAATGACCAGGAACTCATATGACACAAATATGAATTTATCTTCATAGAGAATATAGTTTGAGTTGCTGTATTTCCCATCTAGTGTTTTTAGACCCACTTTTAGACTCATCTTGGCCATAAATACGGCAAAACTGATGGTGAGAGAAGGATAATACAAGGATAATTGTGTAGGCAGTGGGATTTGGGTTTTTCCCTGTACCTATCAAAGATATTGTCATTAATTTTTGCCTTATTGACAAGCTGTAATTAAGTTTTATGCAGCTGCAATAGAAAGGTGAGCACCCCTATGGTGAGCGTGGGGAGCCTGGCAGAGAAGAAAGCATGAATCTTGTTGCATGAATCTTGTTGCCAAGTTCTTTCTCTTCAGAAAAATATTTTAGTGTATATCTTAGGATCTGAAAGGAAAAGATGTCTGTTCATCTACTTGGAGCTGAAAAAATCACATTACTTTTTATTTATTTAGTCATTCTTTTTAAAATGTATGAAAGGGGTGCTGTTACTGTTCCTTTCTGAGCTTTTGCTTTGTGCCTCTCTGCCTCCTTCCTCCTAACTATGGTTTTCAGTCAGCACAACCCTCAAAATAATGACACAGCATGAAACAATCAGAAGCAATGGCTATTTGCAGTATTCTTGGATGGCATTCCAAGATCTGACAACACTAGGACACTGCCCATTAACCAGTATATACTAAGTCCTTGTGGTTTAAAAGCTTCCGAAAACTGGGGCAGACTGCTGTGGCATGAAAGCTTCTACCAGAGGTTATGTTGCACCATGCACACTTACATAGGAATACTATCCCAGTTACACATATAAGTGGGAGGGAGAAGTGAAGAGAGGCAGGGAGGACTTATCTTATCAAAGCTCCCAGTGCGTTTGTGGCAAAGCCCAGTTTGGTCTCCTATGCTAAAACCCACAGATAGCAGCCCTTTTGCTCTGGAGAGCTGCTTTTCTGATTAGTGGTAACTGTCAGCAGGCTTTATCACCTCCTATGTCCTTGTTATGAGATGTACAGGGCATGCTCTGATATATGTTATATCCAAGGCCTATCTTCTAGGCAAATTGTATAGAAGCATTCAGTATTCAAGGTTCAAATTCAGGTATTCAATGCTTTTACAGGAGTCTTATTAACATTTTCATCTTGACTTTATCTGCTAGGAGCTGAGACAGTGGCGTAGGCACCCTGAGAGAACAGAGAGAAACACTGCAAACAGCTTAAGTAATAATATTTCCTTTAAAAAAAAATCATACAAGATATTGCTTTACTTCTGCACTTTATGTACATGTATGAAGCATTTTCAATAGAAACTGAAGAGGCTCAGCCAATCTTTTCAGTTATTTCTGAATATTTTGAATTATTTTCAACAATTGGTGTTTCTTATTTTGGGAACTAAGTGGGTAACCCGAAACTGGTTATTAATTTGAATAATTTTAAATAGGCAAGGGAGACAATTCAGATAGAAAGAATCTTCCATCAAGCTGTGGTTACTCTTTTCATTGCCAGTTGGAAAGAAGCGCTTGATAGCAAGCTGGTCAGGAATGCAACTGCACTATGAATAGCTGAGTGATCTGTTAGCAAGGATGAAATACATTTATTCACCCTGACTGAAGATGTTTGCTGAGTTTTTAAAAATGTGTTTGCTGAAAGAGTTATTAGTATTTTATTTTGTATTCATGTGTCAAAATAAGCAGTGTAGTCTATGCCAAAACATCCTTGGGAGAAAAAAACAAAGAGATTTGGATGACATTGTGATATTCATTGTCTGCAAAGGAGACAGAACAAATATAGATGGCTGAGGAGATATTTAATCCAGCTTACTCTTCTGATTTTCAGTTACCTGCATTTAGACACTTGCAAGCTGAAAGTGCACAGGAAGCTTCCAAGCATCTCTGGAAAAATTTAATTACTTTGGCCATCACAACTATTTTCTTTTCACAAAGAAGAAAAATTGAAGTAAATACTGGTATATGCATCTTCTGGGTAATTTAATGTTAGGGATGAAGGAAACTCTGTAATAACAAACTAGGCTTCCTTCAGGTTTGACAAGGAAAAGATTAAAATTTTATCCTATCCAGAACAGAAAATATAAGTAGATATTAGTCTGTTTTCATTTGAGAGATTTTTACATGAAACAAGCAAGATTTGCCTAAGATGTTAAGGATCAATATGTTGGGACATTAGTCTACCATACCCTCCTGAATCTTTAATTATCTTTCTGCACCAATTAGCTAGGGCTTGGGCAGGTAACCCCCCAGGCAGGAATGATCTGTGATGAATCTCACTGGTGGATTCAAATGTGAAGCAGTGGAAGAGATTATTTGGGAATGCTGCGAATTCCGCATCACTGTGAACATATAGAGCAAGTTAGACAAGTATGTCAGGAATCATAAAGTTGACCTTGTGAATAAATGACTTCTCAATATCTTTTGACACTTATTTCTTATGACCATGCATTGAATTTAAAGTAGTCTTTGTGTGTCCTTTAATTATTTGTTTTGGAAGGATGTCTTAAACAGCATTTAATTGTTCGAGACACAATCAACAGTAACATAACAAGGAGGTTCCAGTCTAGGTCCAGTACTTTTTTCAGCTGATATACATCTTTTTTTCTTTTTTTAAAGAATATTTCTATTACAATTTTAAATTTGTTCTCTTTATAAATACGATGTATTTCTTCAGGCTTTGTGACAAAAATATTTTCCTGTTTGCTGCATGAGGTGCTTATAATTATAAAAAGTTGCTTCCACTACTTTTTATGAAAGGAACAGTAGAAATTGCAGTGATTAGTAGGTCTGCTACACAGTGAGTTGCCAAGGAAAGGGAAAATTGTAATTTCCAAACCATTTTAATACGTTGTGCAGAAGAATTGCTCTCTGAACCATTTCTTATAATGATAAGCTACTTACCACCACTGAGAATGCATGCTTCCAATTTCGGTAATTTAAAGGGAGAAAAATGCAGCAATGACATCTGTACTGTGTTCTTGCAAAAGCAGGATCACTTGAATGTGACTGGCTGCTGCTGAAGAATCTGGTCAAGATGAATAAGCATAGCAGAAACTGATAAAAAGAGTATAGATACTTAAGTAGGCAGAACAGTAATAATAAAAATTTTAAAAAAAAGAGAGAGAAATAAAAGAAAATAAAACAAAACAAAAAAACCCCCAACAACAACAAAAAAGAAATGCCACAAAACAAGAAACTCAAAAACAAACCAAAAACCTTCCCAAAACAACAACCCAAAAACTGGAAGAGAGTAACTTAAGTAAATAAACCAATAAAGTTGATAATTCAATGAAACTAGGGTTTGTGTCCCTTGAAATCAGGGACAAACCGATAGTTTGCTGTTTGTTATTACACAGCAGTAAAAGATCAGGTTATGTCACTTAATATTGATGATAGAGGACTGGGCTGCATTAGCATTGAAGGGTATTAATGAAAAGCCGCCGTAGCACATCAGCAAAACTTCTTCAGGAATCTCATTAGAGTTATCAAATATGCCGAATTCTACTTTTGTGTTAGGCATCCCCGATTCCTCACCTTGGCACTCCTCTGTTGTGGTAACTGGGCAACTGCATTTGTAGATGAAAAGAATTTATGCAGCTTTCTAAAATGGAGGCTCAGGGACATGAATGAGGACTATGAGCGGCTAGGGCTATCACTACTCTTCTACAGCAGAAAACTCTTCTACTGGTCCTGCCTAAACCCGAGCTTTGGGGATTCACCTGAGCGGCGTCTAAGGCCTGCAGTGAGAAAGCTTTACTTTGTTTCAGGCACTGAGGGCTGGCGGTGTACGGCTGTGTCAGCTTCGTACATCGTAGGACTGAGGCGGCACCTTCTTGCCGGGGGCGGCGGCGCCGTGCGAGGCGGCAGCTTCGACGCCCGCCCGTCGGGGACACACCGAGCGCTCCGGCCCCGGGCCCCACCCGAGGGGCTGCTCGGTCCCGTTTGCCAGCGGGAGGCGGCACAGCTCCCACGTACACACAGGTGCGTCTATCCAGCCGCACTGCCCGGGAATCATAAATAATCCTACCATCCGCTTCTCCCCCCGCCCCACGTACAGCAGCAGCTCTTATCAGCCTTGCCACCTGCCTGGCCGAGGCAGAGGCGGTGTCCCGGGGAAGGAAAGGGGTTGTGCCAGGAAGAGAGGAAAAAGTTAAAAAAAAGGAAAATAAGAAAAAAAAAGGAAGAAAATAGAGGGTTTTGCGGGCAGTGGGGCCGGGGAGGAAAGGGGCCTCGCTGAGGGTGAAAGCCCCGGGGGGGTCGAGGGCGCGGCGGTGGCGATAAGGGCGTGCCGCCCTCCCGGAGACAGCGCCAGCCGCCCTCCGCCCGGGGCCGCGGGCTCTGCCCTGCCCTCGGGCTCTGCCCTGCCCTCGGCTCCTCTCGCTCCCTCCGCCCGCAGGGAGGATGCAGAGGCACCGGGGCTGTGCAGCACCGAGGGGCCCGCGGACATGAGCTCGGGGGGCGGCCGGGCCCCTGGGCCGCTCCTGCTGCTGCTGCTGCTGCTGCTGCTGCTGCTGCTGCCGGCGCTGCCG
>JBBMKD010000115.1:22751284-22776337 GCA_037834095.1 Argya squamiceps
GGCAGCCCATGGTGCTGGCGGAGCATTGCTGGGTGGTGGTGTTGGGGAGAGCTCATGCCGGTGTGCGTGTCCGAGTATCCCACGGGGACAGTGGCGGAGCAGCATGTGGTGTGAGCGTGGGTGGTAGCTCACGGTGGTGGCGGAGCATCCCGCAGTGGTGGGGATGGTACCCGCGGCTTTGGTGGCGGAGGCCGCCGTGGTGGGTGCTGTCCTTGGCGCTGGCTGGTGTGTCGCCTCGACGCCTGCTAATGCAGCGACCTCGTGTCCTGCCGGGCTGAGAGGGCCTTGCCACGGCGGGAACCGCGCCGGAAGGAGGACGTGGGTAGGACCAGAACAGTGAGGTGATTGTAGTGCTGGCATGCTGTGTGTTGTGAAGGACAAATAAGTAATAAAATTTCAGCTGTAATAGTAGGGGGAGGTGGGCGGTTGAAACACAGGTTTTTTGTAATCTCCTGAAGCAGCAATCTGAGGAAGATACTCCCATGTCTTATCAGAAGATTGAGGTATCATGAGAAAATTGTCTGTCCGTGGCTATTTGTAAATTTAATTTTCTGATCTATGTTGGCTGCCGTTGCATGCTGACAGTTTCTGTTTTCTGTTCTTATTGGAAAAACACACAAGTATATAAAAACATAGATAATTTAGGAGTAGGAATCCAAGATGCTTCCCACAGCCTTAAGGCATTAATAAATGTAGGTAAAACTGAAACTCTGTGCATGTGGAAGGGCAGTTTTATCACAGTGATAAATTTGATGCATAAAAATATACTAGAGTGTTCAGTTGTCTTCTCCTTCCAGTTATGGTTATGTATTTAGACATTGTAGAATAGTCAAAATTCTGTCAGAGATGCTGAATGTAGAGTGATGTTGATATTCTTATCAATTTTAGCTATCTTAGAAAAGTGAAAAATTCCTTACTTCTATGTCAAGCACCATGTGACATCAGCTTGTGCAGTATTAGTTCCTTCTTTTAAAATGTAAAAAGGTGTTAGCATACGCATGCTTTGTCTACATTAAATCTAGCCATTCTGACTTTTGTCATTTGGAAAGTGAGGGTATGTGTGATAACAAAAAGAGCTTATTAAAAAAAATGGAGAGAAGTGAACATAATGCTCTGACAGTATGAATACAAAGAAAAGAACAAATTTATATTTTATTCTAATTTCATGTATATTTACAGCCCTGTTAAATTACAGTAAATTTGATTGTGTGCTTCTCAACCACTTTTAATATAAATTAATTTCTAAAATTACTGTAAGTCATTTTACTCCTGGCAGCATTTGCAACAATTTTATGAATAACTTTTTCACCATATTGACACAATACGAACAAGTATCCCAAATGTCTATGTGTAAATAATAGAAAAAACCTCAACAAAACAGAAATAAACAAAAGTGAAACAAATGCATATGGAGAAAAGATTAATAATATTGGATAGAGCTAGTTGCTAAACACCTTCTAAACCTTTCTGATTCCTGAAAAAATCTTTTCCTTGTCAGAGAAGAGAAGAGTGGACAAAAATGCTTAGTGTAGTTTGTTTAGTCTTTTCTGTTTATTTTTCATCTTTAGTCTTTTAATACAATAGCTGTGGTTTTCCTACAAGTTTCAAAATGAGGTGGGAGAAATTAGTAGTCTATTCTATGTGTTTTAGTCTGGATTTTATCTCCACTTTGAATTCTATGCTGGTTATCCTACCATGCCACTTGTAAGGTACTTTTAAAAAGGTAATTCTGTTTTTTTTGTCCTTACAGCAATTGTGACCAGATCCATTCCCGATGTCTGCGCAACTTGCCACATTCATGCAACATGTCAGCAAAGTGGAGGAAAAAGTGTTTGTATCTGCAATTATGGATTTGTAGGCAATGGAAGAACCCATTGTCAAGGTAGGCTGCCTGTTTATAAAATGGAAAGAAACCCTGTAAATTCCTGAAATGCTCCTTCTCAAGTAATTTTAATGAATTCTTCAAAGGATGTGAAAAACTTTGTCATTTCCTGGCAGAATTTCCCATAGAACATATTTGGATTGTTTTCCTCACCAAAAGACTTCCACATGTTTAGAAGTGTTGTTTAATATTTTGTTACTGTGGCTGATACTGTCCTTCTAAGACTATCTCATATGTGAGGAATCAGTATGTGAATCAAAGAACAGTGTCAAATGCTGTGTCTCACTGTCTGTAATAACTTATCAGTGCTTAAAGGGGCTGGTCCTTCACCAACAATCTCCTCCTTTCCATCTCTTACCCTTCTTTCACAAAGCACTGGCAGCTGCTGGACCCTGCACGGAGTTCAGGTATCTTGTTGCAGGAAAAACATCGAATCATAGAATGCTTCAAGTTGGAAGGGACCTTAAAAATCACACAGTTCCAACCCCTTTGCCATGGCCAGGGACAGCTTCCACAAGACCAAGTTGCTCAGAGCTCCATCCAAGCTGGCCTTGAACACTTTCAGGGATGAGACACTGGGGCATCCACAACATCTCTGGACAACCAGTTCCAGTGCCTCAATACCCTCACAATGATGAATTTCTTCATAATACCAAATCTAAATCCATCATCTTTCAGGTTAAAGCAATTCCTCCTTGTCCTAGCACTACAAGATATTGTCCAAAGTCCCTCTCCAGCTTTCTTAAAAGTCTTCTTTAGGTACTGGAAGGCCATAATAAGGACTCCTCAGAGCCTTCTCTTTTCTAGACTGAACAACTCCCAACCCCTTCAGCCAGCCCAGGATTATTTTCATGGCCTCCATTGGACTTGCCCCAGCAGGTCAATAACCTTCTTTATGTTGGGAACCTCAGAGCTGGGTGCATGGTTCCAGGTGAGGTCTCATCAGAGTGGAGCAGAGAGGCAGAACCCCCTCTCTCCCCTGCTGCCCACGCTGCTTTGGATGCAGCCCAGGACTCGTTTGGTTTTCTGGGCTGTGAGTGCTCATGGCTGGGTCATGTCCAGCCTCTCATCCACCAGCTCCCCCAAATCCTTCTTGGCAGGGCTGCTCTTGATCTATTCTCTATCCTGATTGTAGCTGTGCTTGGGATTGCCCCCACCCAGGTGTTCCATGAAGTGCTATCATCGATGTATGCCATAAGGAAGAGCAGAAGGAGAGAGCAGGGCCCTGTGGTTTCAGCAGCTCTTAGACTCTTAGATCAACTTAAGCTGTGTCACGAAATTGTATTCATATTTTCATCCAGAAACAACAATTTCTGTTGTTCCTTAGCTTAACAACAGTGTTTACATCCCAAGTGATTTATAAAGGAAATCAGTAAGGAGAAGTCTGGGTACTTATGCATGAGTGAGGAGGGGAGGATATCTCACTTTTCTTAATCTCTCTCTCTGATGTTTTTCACATGTACTGACAGATAAAGATGAATGCCAGATTGGAGCCAGCAAGATCTGTGGAAATCATACACTGTGTCACAATACACATGGAAGTTTTTACTGTGTTTGCCTAGATGGATACCGAGCCTCCAACAACAACAAGACATTTATTCCCAATGATGGCACGAATTGTACAGGTAGACATCAGAAAGAATCCTGAGCATGACAAATCCAGAACTTAATTTTCTACTGCACAAATATATATTTTTTTCCATCACTGTAGAACTTTGTTTCTGACAGTGTATCAGAGAACTTTTTGTTGTTGATGCACTTGTTTGACATCCAGGTTTCTAGCAGCTATGAATTAATTCCATTTTGAACTCTGCTATGTTACAAATCATTGCTTCACAGTCCCACTGAAACAATGATCTTTTCAGAAGAAGCAGCAGCAGCTAGATTAACAAAATAGGATGATACTTAAAATTCCCTAGATTGTCATTTTTGTGTTTAGTGTAGAATATTAGCTAATTCCTTGTTAGTGATGAACTGTCATAACCGTTCAAGAGATGCCCAGATACAGGATTTTTCTGGAATTGTTTGAACAGCATATACCAAGTCAAGTAAAACAGCAGTAATTCTAAAGATAGCTAGCTACAAAATTGCAACAGTCCTCTCTCCAGATGCTTCAAGATAGGACAATTATAAGCTCCTTTGTTTTCCTAGAAGAGCTGTGAGAAGTTGTGTAGAACTCTTCATGGAAGAGTTAAGCTTGGGCCCTATATTTATTAATTAATTATTTTAATTAATATTAATTTAATTATTAATTAAAACAAAAAACCCTATTATGAAGCACATCTACTTTTCTCTGAATTTTTAGACATAGATGAATGTGAGGAGTCTGGGCTGTGTGGTCACAATGCAAGATGTGTGAATACTGAAGGAAGCTACATGTGTTACTGCAATGATGGTTATAAATTAGAAACTGGAGAGCGTTCTTTTCATCGAGATGGAAACAATGTTTCATGCATAGGTGAGAATCTTTGGATGCTATTTTGCTAGCAGACAAAATCACCTGTTGCACCACAGTGTAGTACCTGTTCTGGCCTGTGCTTCTCCAGGGCAGAAACCCTTTCCCTGGACTTTGCTTGCTGTGTTTGTTTTTTTGTTTGTTTGTTTTGTTTTTTGTTTTTTGGGTTTTTGTTTTTTTTGTTTTTGGTTTTTGGTTTTTGTTTTTTTTTTCTCTTCTTGCATTTGGTTTGTTCCAGTCATGTCCCATTCTCAGCAATGCTTCAGATGTGCAAGGACAGAGAAGCTTGATAGTGTTATGAAAGTAATGTAGCTAGTTTCTGAGTAGAAAGGAAGTGTGTTGTAATCCAGTTGTTTATATAATCACACCACATAAAGGGGAAGAGAAGAGAGACTAAATTGCTGATAAGAGAGGTTAGATGAATGAAAAAAAGCCTAGGGGAGAGAAATAATAAGATAAAAAATACCTATTTATTACATAATGTGCCTTCTGCATAAATAAATGGTTCAGTTTATGTTGCCATAAAAAAAAACCTCAACTAAAACCAAGTTTCCAATTCAAAAATCTGTCTTTAGTGTCAGTTTCACAGATGCATACTGCTAGCAGTGTAAGCTGTGGATATCAGGGTATATAATGAACACAGGCATCCCAGGTGGAAGGAGCTGCCTAGATTATATTCAGCTTTTATTTCTGAATTATTGCCAGAACCATCAGTAAAGCTCACAGCCTGCAATTGCTCATTTTTTCTGACTGGAGTGCTCCACTTTGTTTGCCAGAATTGCTGATAACCCTGCTTCTTATCTCACTGACATGCCTCTCAATATTCTGTGGTGAGCTAGAGGGGTCTGTACCAATTGTGTTTCTTGCAGAGTTCCACAAGAGAGCCCTGTCCAAGCAGATGTGCTGGAGGAGTGGAGCTTTTGTATGCAGGCTGTTTCAATGAGATGGAGGATTTGAGGGGCAGAACATTTCTTCTCAATTTATCTTCTTCAAAGTGCTTTACTTTTCCCATGCATAGGGAAATAAAGCTGTGCACTGGGGCCTGAATTTTTCCTCTGATGTTGAAGTATCGTTCAGCCATTGCTGTAAGGAGACTGGCCCACACAAAGCACCATCACATTGCAGTGTCTCCTCTTTGGTGTTGTGAACGACTCCAGCTGTATGTTAGTAAAGGTGTAGCTCAGTAACTGCTTCCCTGTGTTCCTCCAACTGTGGCCAGGACAATTCTTCAAATCTAATGTTCTACCTCTTTGGCAACCCCTCAGATTCATCAGATCAGGTGTATTTTGTGATCTGATCATCTCATTCAGCTGATTTTAAAGCAGTCAATGTTGTGATTTATGTGCTGTGAGATCTTCCAACCCAGTCTCTTTGCAGAAATCGGATGTGGTTCCCCTCCTGAAATGAAGCATGGCTACATTGTGGGGAACTACAGTGTGCTACCAGGAAGTGCAGTTCATTATGAGTGTCAAGAAGGGTTTTACAGCAATGAAGGAAAGTTCTCATACTGCACTGCAAATGAAACTTGGGAACCTGCCACTTTAAGCTGTAAAGGTGAAGAGTCTTAAATCTTTTTTAAAATCTTCATTAAGGGGGTTCGTGCATGGGAAGTGTGTTTGTGAAGATAATAGACTGTTTCCATTGAAGGAAATGTTTTCTCAAGATCTGGCTATTTGCAGAAAAAGAAGAAAATGAAAGGGCACGTTATTGTTTACCTTTTTCTTTAGTGTAGTGACATTTTTTATGCTGGTCCCTGCATTTTTACAGACACTGCAGTGTGTCCTTCTGCCTGTGGGCTGAGGCCTAGAAAACAACTTGATTTCTTTAGCATTTTGCAGGAAAGGCTACCGAGTTGGAAGGCATCACTGACCTCTCATGAAAACATCAATTTTCCTGATACCTTGTGAAGTTTTGTCTGGAGATTTGCTGTAGATGCAAAAGAGAGGCATCATAGCACTCCTCATGTCTGGGTAGTTTTCATAAATTTAAGAGCATTTTGCATGAACAAACACTTCCACGTCTCTGAAAAGTTAAGTTTCCTATGACTGTCTTAAAAACGTGTACTTGGCTTTGGTGCTCTAATCATCCATTCTCTGGCAATATTACTGCTTATAAATGCATGATTCTTTTTGTGCTCCTGTGAATAGTTAGAAAGCTTTTGTATTAGTTAAATGATACTTGAAGTGCTAGCTAACAGAAGATACACTGTGTATAGCAATTCTACAGGGGAGAACTGTCATCCTGGAAACTGTCACTTAGTGAGGAGAGTTCTTCCTTTCTCTGATATGACAACAGTCCAATTACTTCCCTTTCTTTCTCTCTCTCTCTCTCTCTCTCTCTCTCTTTTTTTTTAATGGATAGAAATATAACATTTATGGGAAGTGGATAAATTAAAATAACGGTGCTAAAACAATGTTGCTGGGAAAAGCAAAATATTAACTATCACTAGAAATTCATAAGGAAAAAAAAGATAAAACAATTATAAAACGATGCAAGTAACACTTCCCCCCCAAAAATAAATAAAGGACAGTGAATTTGAAAACAAAAAGGGAGTGCCTAGAGTCTCAAGTGGTCCCTAGTGAAAGATTGTGGAATGCAATTCTTGTGAGTTATTGATATGTTTGATTTGTGTTAATGTTTTTCAGAAGTTGCTTTTTCGTGGGATTTTTTAAATTTCTACAATCAAACAGTAGGTTAAGTCAGACTTTCTCAGCACATCTGTTATGGTTAATAGAAATAAAATACAAAAATGATACACCAAGAAACAGCCAAAAGTCTGAAATATCAAACTTATTTCATCCTAGTATTGCAAGCGCTCTTCCTGGTTTTCAGTGAGGATTTCTCTTTCTTGTAAAACCAGCAACTTGATTTTTTTTTAGTACTAGTAAATGTACTTTTAACAAATGTTTCATATTTTGCATGTGTGTGTGTGCGTGCTACTTGACTTCTTTGTTTAAGCAATGTAGACTCTTGCTTTGACAGGAAACTTTTATATTGTATATTGTAACCTTTTCTATGGCTTTGCATTTTTAGGTTTTGTACACTTTTTAAAGTTTTGCTTTCTAAAGGCAGTTTCTGCTCATTGGCCTTCCCTTGAGTGCTGCTCATTGCAAGTGGTCTAGAACCACCTTCTCCAATGTAATCAGGTTTCTAAAAGCAGGAGAGTCTGAAGATTCAGAAGAAAACCAGGACTTCTCTGTATACTAGCAGCTAGATGGAGGGGACAGTCACAGATTTAGCATGCTATTCTGAGAGAAAGAGAGAAAAGTGTCCTTTTATTTGGAAGCAGATGTTTGAAGTAGCTACGGCAGTGTCAGTTACAGTGGGGATATTGCAGAGGACCTGAGGAAGTGTTGTATTACTACAGGAAAAGAGGGTTAGCTGGTAAAGATAAAAGAAATACTTACCTGAGTGCAGCTGTCATTGCTCCTGCTGGTTGACTAACATGTCTGTCTTCCTCTTCCCTCATCTCCTCAGGTGTGGACTGTGGAGTTCCACCTTTGATTTCGAATGCATGTCCAACATCTGTGAGTGGGACCACATACAGAAGTGAAGTTACTTACAACTGTATTCATGGTTACCTGATGGCAGGCAGCAGTCGCACTGCAATCTGCAATGCCCAGGGACAGTGGGATGGCCCTGATTTGGTGTGCAAAGGTAAATAAAGTCTGCATTCAGATTGATTTAGCATAGATACCATTTAAGTCACTGCAATAAATATCAGTCATCCTCTTTGGGCATTCAGGTTATACAGTCTTCTGGCATAGAAAATTGTCACAATAAAAAGACCATATATTGAACAGGGTTTTTTGGTTTTGGTTGGGTTTTTTTTTTTACCTGTGTTGCTAATGAAGTTTCAATAAATTGTTAAAAGTTAACATTCCAAGAACATAATCCCAATGCATGTCAAGCACTGAGATGAAAATACAGCCTAAATTGCTAACATTTTTCCAGTTCAATGAAGCTGAAGTTTCCAGCAGTTGAAGCCACTATCAGGAATCAAACTGCTGTAAGTTATTAATATACATTCAAAATTCCTCTATTTGGACAGCTTATAGTTGCAAAATATGATTCCTCAAACATGCTGTTGCTATTTGAGATGAGTCACGTCACTTATAGTGCTATGATTTGGAAGAATGTAGACTAAATAATGCCTCAATAAGATGAAACACAGAAATACATTTCTAAAGAAACCCTTCTGGTTTTTGATTTTTTTTTTAATCTGGGCTCATCTTCTTAATTAGGAGACCTTAAAATAACTACACTCTTTAGCTGGTTTTTACATTTACACAGCTTCACTTTTCTATTTGTTGGGTAAGCAATATCTTTTTAGCTTGATCCAGCAGGATCAAGCTTTCAGTTTATTGCAATACAATGAAGTAATTTTTTGAATGCTCCATGTGTATGTTATAACCACTCTGTACTTTTAGAATGACCTTTAATATTCTCATTTTGTGTTATGAGTCTAAGTAGAAGGTTTGCAGTGTTACTCAAGAATGTGCTTCTGCATTTCAGTCTGCTTACAGAATGGCCATGGGCAGGGTAGCTGGAACAGGAGGAGTTTTTGTCTCTCATCACATACTGTCCTTCTGTGAGTTAACCACATGCTTGCATGTGCATGAGTTATTCCAAGGCTTGTTCTGATGGTTTATAGAAGATACATTCATACTCATTGGTGCATGAAAAGAAAGGTCGTCATGATGGTGGATGTATTGCCCATTGAAATACGTATGGGTAAATGTAAATAAGTTTTCCTATAAAGGTTGTGCAGATCATTATTCTATAAGCTTTGGTTTTTACTTCTTTCGTTTCCTTTATTTTTTCTTTAATAGAATTTCTGAATCACTTAAAATTATTGAACGGTTTTAAAAGAACTTGTTTGCTCCATATAAGCTTTAATGAGGTTAAGATTTTAATTCTTACAGTGTTTCCTTCTTATAACTGAAGTGGTGTAGAATCTTTCATTGAGGTATAATGTTCATTGTGAATTGAAAAGCAGATTTTACCATCTGTTCCATCTGTTTGATCTTCACTTTTTATTCTTTTTGTTTCCTGTTTTTATTATGCTGCCCCCAAAACCTGAGCACATGAATTAAATTATTAGTTCATTATCCCAGCTTTCTAATTATCTGTAAAGTGGTTTGCATAATCTATCAAATTTTCCCTCAGAATTGCTCATTCATCTTGTGTGTAGCAGCATCTTTTTTGAAAACTTGAATTAAATCCACTGACAAAGGAACATGACATTCTTGATGCTGTTCTTTTATGACCTTCCTTGGACCATGTGTCTCTTTTAATATCTGCTGTTACTAATGGTAGATAAAATAAAGGAATAAATAGCATGTGGAGTAAAAGAGAGTGTTGTGGTAAGATAGACTTATTCATAAAAAATTGCTTAAAGATCCTTGCTGTCCATATCTAATCAGGACAGGTTTTTTTATTTTATGGGTCATCTGGTAGGATAAATGCCCCACCCTGCTAGAAAGTCTCCAGCCACAAAATTCTGGGTTCTGATGAACTGGCCTGACTTCTAGAAATCTCTAAGAAGTGGAAAAAAGTGGAGTATAACTTGCTGAGAGAGTTCATCCCTCCACGTTTAACACTTTGATATGTCCTGCCTATTTTCATTTCAAGGTCTTGTTTTCCTGTTTTTCTCTGTTACAGAGATAGACTGCGGCAAACCTTGGCTGATTCCACACACAACAATGACCTGGGACAACTCTACCACTCTGCAGAGCAGAGTGTACTATCACTGTAAAGAAGGATATTATTTCAATGGAGACAAGAATTTTTCAGAATGCACAATAGATCAGTCATGGGAGAATATTACATACGTATGCGAAGGTAACTATTACGATACCAAGTTGCTGTTTAAATTGCAATTTAATTAGTTTGCCATTCCTGTTCTGAAGTTAGGAACAGGAGGAGGAATGAAGGCAAGAAATCCTCTTCTAATTTAAGATGTAGGGAATATGGTGGCACTTTTGGATGGAAAGGTAACAGAAGAGAGTATTAACAATACAGCAGCTTCTACTGGATGCCACAGATCTTTCTATAGCTGTCTTGTTTTGTATCTCAAACAGAAAGAGACTAATGCAACTGGAGTTTTATTGCTTCACTGACAGCCTTCAACTTTAGGAGCTTGTGGACTGTCACCAGAAGGGCAGAAGGCATTTAACAATATTTTCTTGTGAATGTAATATTGTAAAGTGCACTCCAGTGAAAGTAGTGGCAATTGAATTCAAAGCCCTTTATCTCTCCCTCTCTCTCTTGTTGTTTGTTTTGTTTTTTATTCTTTTCTCCTAATGACCAAAGCAAAATTTGTTCACGATTGCCTTTCCAGCCTAGATCTAGTTTCTGAATTTCATTCCAGAATTACTTTCTTATTAAAGAATGAGTCCTGAGAAGGAAGATGTGGAATAAAGGTGGTGTCATACTTCTGCTTGGAAACAGGATGTACTGACACTTTATTAACTAATTATGCAACTAGCAGATGTTTTGGACTGTGACTGTTGTGCTCTTCAGTGTTCTTCTGTGTCCTAAAAAGAAGTTGTCTACCTGTCTATCTCTAGTTCCTGAGCAGCAGTGCTGTCTTTTGCAGAAGACAGTGTTCATTTAGCTTTGAAACATCTTCATGGTTTTCAAAAGGACTAGAAATGTGTCCTTGACTGCTGTGGCTTCACTTCACACAGTTACTGCATGAGGCCTCTCTTCCCTCGCATGACTTCTTGAGCATCTACTGCAAATGTAAAATGTGTGACATCAAGTACAATGAGTATGCAAAAAAGCAGTTCTCTCAGCTGTTAAAGTGTTCCCAAGAGGAAATGGAACTGCTGTTGTTAGCAGTCGTGATTCATATCCCATTCAGGAAACACACGACTGTATTTTGTGAATTGATTTTGAAGCCAACATTGTGTAGAGTGATTAAGTTAGTCAGGTCCGACAGTCTTTGCCAAGACTTGTTGTTGTCTGGAGTGCTCTGAAACTTTGAAGGGCCTGAACCTGCATACTGCACTCATAGGATTACCATGGATTTCAGCAAGAGCTTTGCCAGCTCTAGCTGCTGGATCAGAGGGCCAAATAAATCAGTTATGGTGAAATGGAATGGTAAGGAAGAGTTACAAAAATAGCCTAACTAGTCCAGACTCCTTTAAAAAAAGCTAATCATCAACAGGAAATTGTTACAAAATTTTTCATCTTCTTGACGTCTACATTTTTCATATTCACTAGAGGTAACAAATTGCTTTAAAATTAAATGAAATTTCTATTTGTGCAGTGATGCCTTTGAGATTTACATGCTCTTAATGATGTGTGTACATAATTAATCAGTAATGCCTATTAAAATGAGAGAAAGTTATGTACCATTCCAAAATGATTTATGATAGACGTTGGAAAACCAATTGTCTTTTCATCCTGCCTGAAAAATTCCATTAGCAATAAGGCAGTTGTGAGAACATCTGCAGGAAGTTCTCTTTGACAATAATTTCTTCCTTTCATAAGAAGTTACTGCTATGCATGCCTTTTATTTGCATTGTTCGGTGCATTGTCTGTTGGATATATGGTACATATATGTATGTGTGTGTATACAAGTACTTTTCTAAGTAGCTAGTTTAAATATTAAAAATGTCTTTGCAAAGTTAATTTTCCTTGTGATGCTGATTGGATTAAGCCATCAGTAAGGCAAGGCAATAGTAAGCTGGATTACATTTATACACATTAACTGAGGCGATCGAAGTGCAGAGACCAGATCAGCAATTAAAATACCTGTTGTCGAGTGTGCTCAGTGAGTGAGCCTGGACATCTTGTGTAGCTAGTCCTCACAGAACTTCTTTCCCTGTGGAGTAGAAATGCTTGGTTTCCCAGAATCTCAGAACAGTTAGTGTTGGAAGGACCTCTGGATATCATCCAGTCCAATCTCCCTGCCAAGGCAGGGTCACCTGGAACAGGTGACACAGGAACATATCCAAGTGGGTTTGGAATGTCTTCATGCTTCCCTGAGCAGCCTGTTCCAGTGCTCTGCCACCCTCAGTGTAAAGAAGATCTTCCTCATGTTGAGGTGGAACTTGTTGTTTTTTAGTTTATGGCCATTGCTTCTCATTCTGTCTCCGGGAACCACTGAAAAGAGTCTGGGACCATCCTCTTGGCACCTGTCTTTGAGATATTTTCATTTATTTAATTGCAAAAATGTGGTCTGTATTAGTAGCAGGTGGTATTTGCAACATCATTCACCACTTACAGAATTTAACAGGCAAAAATATACAAAGAAATGTAATACTTGGGTTTTTTCATTCCACTGAATTCCCCACACGTATGTGGGGGATAGGTGGCAAGAGCTCTGTAAATGAACTTGCATGTGTGGATTCTCTTTTAGCTACTTGCTGAAGATAAATGTCAAGAGTGGAACTGATTCTATCTGCTTTCTGGTAAAAAAGTTGCGTCTTTGAATTTCTTGGCATAATTTCTCCCCCTCCAACACCCACTGGTGCTGTTAAACACTGTGTTTTTTTTGTTTTGTTGTTGTTGGGTTTTTTGTTTGTTTGGTTTGGTTTGGTTTTTTTGGGGGGGGGGATTTTCATTCTACCATTTGTGTTGTGTTTACCGGCACCTGTCTTTGCTGACTGCCAACAGCCAGGTGCTATTTGCATCTCTCTATCCTCTCCCAAATCTACCTGTCTTGTATTTGACTCCTCCAGGATTTTTTTTCACCTTTCACCTCTGGTTTTCAGGTATTTATTTGCATGTTGTTTCTACGACACTTTCTCTTGGGATGGGAAAAATATTGTGAAGGTAACCTGAAGGTCAGTGGGGTAGCAATGAACTTCACTCGCCTTGGTTAATTACAGGTTAAAATTTATAGTGCTGAAATATAGGCAAATGGAGGGTCCTTGCTTCTCCCATATTATTTGTGAGTTTAAGCTGTTGATCAAAATCAGACACATTTAGGACCTGGATGCTGCTGTCTGCTACTGTGTGTTTCACAAAGCAAGTTTCTGTAAGTCACTGGCACTGTTAGATTTCACAGCAGAATGAATGTTTCAAGGAACCTGTCTCCCTCTAGTTGCAGAATACTTTTTTCAGAGAAACCTTTGTGCTGTTATTGCATACGATGTGTATGGTACTGGGATTAATGTTAAACCAAGCCCTTTCTGTATATTTGGTTGTCCAAACAAGGATTGTGTGATCAGTAAGAATAATGGAGAAAAAGCAGTCTCCTCAGAATGCTGAAGACTTTGTTGTTGTAATTGATCTTTACAGGTTTTCATGCTCTTTCACTCACATCCATTTAAAGCAAAAACTTTTGAGAAAAGATCTGCCAGCTATTCTGTGAATTCATGGTCATTGCCTGGCAGCCTTGTCCCCAGAGTTCAGAAAGCATAACAAAAAAATGGATGTAGATAGAAAAAAAAATGGTACTAGTTCTGCCTTCTTCCTTCGAAGGAGGTCACTGTACAAGATTTCTTTCCTTGTCTAAATACCCAGCATAATCCCTTTTGTTATTTGCTGCTTTATTTTCCTCTTTTTTTTAGCTGTATTTTATAAACTCATAAGTCAAGTTGCGATTTTTGTGCTAAGAAGTCTTGCAGATTACTCCCTCTTTTGTTCCCCCGTCTCCCCTCACTGCCTCCTTGTTAGGCATTTTAATTCAGATCTCATAGATATGGAAACATTTTCCCTCTGTCTGTGAGTCCTTCTTACTGTACACTCTTTTCATGAAACTGTGTCTGATTTAAAGAATACAACAACTGAATATAATATTTTGCTTTATGTTGGTAGAGAAGCCTTAGACTGCAGAGTTTTGGAGCAGTACTGTGAAATAGATAACAATAAAAATAAGCCCCACTTAAATACAGTTATATCACACAGCTGTTTGTGAAAAATTTGTTTTAGAGAACATGCAGATTAATCTCTTTCTTCTGTCCTGGAATCATGGAAGCTTTCAACAACATTTCCATATACAATGAATGTGGAATGGAGTAGTTAAAATTAGCTGGAAGATTAACTGGTCTAGTGAGTGAGATATTTCACTAGATCAACATCTCATTTGTTGACTATATGGAGAGGGAGATAATGTTAGAAAACATGTTGGGGTGTGTACCCACAAAAACAGTTTTATGGAAGTTCTAATAATCACAGAAAAAGAAAGAAAAAGTGCTGCAAAATACATTAACGGTTACATTGTCATTCTAATTAGCTGCCTAAGTATGAAATGCTAGAAATGCTAGAAACTCTTAATGTACTGCTTTATTTTAGTGGCATCTTGGTGCCCACATGCTACTAGGGGGCCCCTGTGAGATGGTAATGAAGTTTATATACAGAGGAAGAGTGCCCTGACCTGTGCTTGCTTTTACAGCAGAACAATACACCCACTATTTTGTGAATATTCCCTGAAGAATTAACCAATGC
This sequence comes from Argya squamiceps, assembly GCA_037834095.1. Lineage (NCBI taxonomy): Eukaryota > Metazoa > Chordata > Aves > Passeriformes > Leiothrichidae > Argya > Argya squamiceps. The sequence continues at coordinate 22,766,026 of JBBMKD010000115.1, forward strand.
TGTCCTATAAATACCTTTCAATTTTCCAGCAGCTAGTAAGTGTTTTTCAGCTTAGAATCTATATCAGGTTGGGTTGGTATGACCTTGGTCATGTAGTGAATGTAATAAGAAAATATGGTAGTAGGACACAGGAATGACAATTTGAAGGCTGGTGAAGGAAAGGAGTATGTTTACTGCTGATCTGAGTTGTGACCAGGAGCTTTGTTCTGAGCCATGTGAGCATGTTATCTCGTCATGTGAGAGCAACTGCGCAGTGTCTAATGACAGTAGTGAGAGAGTTGCTGGAAAAAAGCGTGGATGAGCTGACCTTCCTAGCTGTGCTTTGTCTCTGAGAAAGCCTGCTCTTGTAAGTGTGTAAATTAGCAGAGCTGTGTTGAGGGATGTAACTCTGGTTGCTACAACTGTTCTTCCTACATGCTCGGTTCTGTGGGCTCCACTGTTTTAACCTAGTGTTTGTTTTGAAAAGTGTTCTGCTATGTTACTCAATTTTATTTATTCTACTACAAGAAAAAATGTCAACACCTTTTAAAAAGCAACTCAAGTAAATAATGAACCAAAAGATTCATTCATCTACAAATAAACTCTTTTCCAGTCTAACACAGAAGCTTTCTTTAAAAGCTCCTTGGGTCAGTTCATGTAATGCTGGCTGTGTGTTTAAAGACTTCACAGTCTTTAGCTTCTTCAGTAAGCCTGTTATTTTAAGTTTAAGAGCCAACACAATTAAGAGAACATAACCTAACATATGCTTATCTTCTTTGATTTTTTCTGTTTAGACAAAAAAGCAAAGCAAAAAAAACCCCCAAGACTAAACCACAGAAAAAGTAAGAAATAAACAGTTGCTCCAAACATAAGATTTGCATGAGAAGTAATGATTTTCTTTCTGTGCTCATGTTTTTGGTCACAGAGGAGGAATTATTCAGTAATTTATCAGTATTCAATGAAACATGTGTGAGGTGGCAAAGGAAAACTGGAAGACTGGGAGTGCAGGAAATGTACACAGTAAGTAATAATGGAAGTATTTGAGATTGGGAGTAACTTTGTCCTGGTTGTATCTGCTGGTTCAGCAGTGGGTATTTGTTTTGTGGGTTTTGTTTGTATGGTAGTTTGTCTTGATCTTCCCAGTGGAACACCTAGAACCCTAAAGGCGACTGGCTGGGTTAGGAAAGAAGAATATTCCTGTCCTAAAGGTAGGTGGAAAACTCAAAAGCTTCTGGGTCTCATTCCAGGAAATCACCTGAATGCCTGCTTGAATCTGTAAGAGGTTACAGCTTAAGTTTTAGTGTAGTTCCATGGAAGAGGTCAAGCTCACACTGCCACAGAAAACACTGCAAAACTTGGGCTCTGTCCCTGTCCTTGACAAGCATCTCAACTGAACTGTGTATCATTTGCAGATACTGGATATAACATGTTTTACAAATGCAAGGTATATTGAAATAGTATGCCTTGCTCAAAAGGTTCAACTAATGTAAATCTGAACATTTTAGAACCTTTTTTCTTGGGAATTGAAAAAAAAACCTTTGTAACTTTTTTTTTTTTACATGAGCATAAGAATAAAAATTAAGGCATAAATTCACAGAAATAAAACAAATAGTTTGGTCAGTGTTATTGAAAGCAAAACCAACATGATAAGAATTCCTGTGTTTTCACAATAACATCCCAAGAAAGGGGATTTTTTGCATGTGTTGTTTGGTTTTAGTTTTTTCCTTTTTTTCAGTATGTCCAAATAAGGAAAAAAATAAAAAGGATTATTTAGGATGTCCACTGTTATGGATGTTAATGTGGAAAACACTTCAAGGTTGAGTAATAATTTTGGAAAACAACCCATCTTTCCCCTCCTATGTCATAACCAAAGTATTTATAGTATTTTTTTAGTATTTAGCATAATTTAGCATTTATTTAGTATTATATTTAGTATTTTTATACTTTTATTGAGCTCTGCTGAGATGGAAAACACAGCTTCCCAGTTCCCCTAAGAAGTCAAACATGGTTTTTATGTAGCCAATGGGTATGTTGTAAGCCATGGATCTCTCGTATAATGTGCTCTGTGCACATGCTTTTCCTGAATTCAGCCATCTGAAAGACACTTCAGAATAGCCAGAGAAGGTGAGCTTTGTCCCTTCATGTCATATAAGCAACAGATTTCTTTTTCATTATTCTGGGACAATCTTAGGCAAGCTTATCTTTTACTGTTGTTTGGTGTTCTGTTCTACTACTGGTGGGGCAAGGGGAAAAAACTAGCAAAAGGGTAAAGAACAAGTTGATGTAGTTTCTATCCGTGTGCTGTAAACAAGAAACAATATTTGCTTACACCTTACTATTTGAGTTGGAGATCTTTGTACGGTCCACAATAGATTAGGTTCCTAATAGATTGGATTAGATTCCATAATAGATTCCTTCTATCTGTTGTGGAAATTATGAAAAAATATGAATAATTTTAAAAGCCAGAAGAAATAAAGATCCAGTTTATTAAGATATCTTGTAGCTAATCAAAAACCTGTATCTTTTCCTTGAAATTATACTCTAAACCACATGTAATCCTGTGTTCCCTTTAAGAACCAGTAGTATTAAATAAGCTAGTATTCTGAATTTTGGAGAGCCACAAGAAATTGCATTATTGTCTTTGTTTCAATAGTTTCATATACTGGGCCAAAGACTGGATGAGAAGATATTCTCAGAAGATGTGATATTTAACATCAGTACAAGTGAAGATAATCCAAAGGTGTGTTTAGATCTGAACTCTGGAAGTAACTACGTGGTGAATATAACTACCATTTCTTCCACAAACATTACTGTCTCAGTTACAGTAGCAATTCAAACAAAGGGTAGGTTGTATTTTGTATTCTATGTGCTTATAAAAGAACTTACTGTGCTGCAGAGTTCATTTGGATTTGAGTCCAAAAGACAGGAAAAGGGGCTGTTTCCTAGACTTCGTAATTCTTCATGCTGACTACGCACGTGTAGCCACTGTCACCGTCCTCTTTTTCTGCAAAATGTTTTTATTTCTACTCAATTGGTCATTGACTCTATGAACAAGGAGAGCAGTGGCAGTAAGTGCCCTTCAGAAAGATTTGGCAAATTTACTTTTTCAGGACTTGCCTTCTGGCTGAGGCAGGACTGGTACAGAATTTTGGTCCATGGTACAGTGCCTAATGGTTTTCATTTTTTGCCTTGAAATATGATTCTCTGCTTCTAGGAGAATTCCCTGTTGCTTGGCTGTGTGATACTAATCTAAGTGGTATGAGCATTACAGACAATGCTCCTTTGTTTACCAGTGATTAACAGGGTTCTGGCAGTTACCGGTTACTGTACAGAAGTCATGTTCTAACAGTGAATTTCAGTAGTATTTTAGTCTTGAAGACTTTAGGCTTGCCTTCTGACATACTAATTCTGGTGAGACATATTTTGAGAAATAATTGCTTTTGGAATCCACAAAAATGCTTTTGCTTATATGCTTTTTCCTAAAGGGCATCAACTATGACAAATTGTTCTGTGATAATTTTATTTACATCAGGAGGCCTGAACCCCTGATCTTTCTGTCATTATAACCTTCTAGGCCTGGACTAATAAATCATGTGTTGGATTTTCTGAATAGCATGCTTGGGTTTTTCCAAAAGCCAGTTTCTCTGGAAAATGATCATGCTTTACTTATCTTATTCGTTCATTCAAAAAGAAATTATAACCTACCTCTCTGTCTCAGAAGAGAATGAAATTTAAAACTTTTTAAAAAATCTTATTTTCATCTACTCATATCCAATTAAGTAGAAGGAGGTAAAGTCTTTAAAATAAGTTGATCTCTGTTTTAATTGTCTCTACAGTAAAGGAAGCTTTCAATAATGTATCCATTTTTAATGATACCTGCTTGAAATGGAGGAGAAATGTCAGGGGAACTGATGTGGAAGACAGATACTCAGTAAGTGACAATCTGCATTTTGAATCTAGAAAGCAACTTTTATTAATCAAAAACCTAATTTTTCAAACACGCACTGCTAGCAGTGTTCCTCATTATAATAATGTCTCATAAAACCCCAAAGAATAATCTTGCATAGCAGCCAAAGAAAGATCATGCTCTCTCGCAGTCCCCTGTTTCTTGCTTATTTTTCTCATATTTAACTCTTAATTTGCTCTTCTTGTCTGTATTTTCAAGTTTGCCATGATCAGGCAAACAACTCAGACAGCTCTATTCCAGTCCCACTGAGTCAGTTCTCTTTGCCTTGTGGTATGCCTTCAGTCTGCCCTTATCCCAACAGGGAATTTCAACATGAAATATTTCTGTCAGGTCTCTTGACCACCTGCTGTTGTCTCAAGTTTCCCTGTGCCAGGAGGCACTAAGAGATTATCTGAAGGCATAGAATCTATTTAAAGGAAAATTAATGCACAATTAATATCCAGCAAGCATTATAGTTTTCATTAAGAGACAAACATTTGATCAGGAGAGGACTTAAGTTAGTGACTTCATGATCATTTCAGTCATCAACAATAAAACAAAAAATCCTACTGAAACTAAAAAAGAACCCATGAGCCTGCAAATTTCCCTGGAAATATAGGTGTCTGTAGACAGATCCCAGAGTGTAGTTGGCATTTGGACATGGGTCAAAATAACTTGATTTTGTCTCAATCCTCAGGGTAAAAATGGAGAGATGTTCATGTGCATGTGAGCTTACTTTTATAATTCACCAGGAGGATATACTTCAATGAAAATGAACTGTTACTGGAAGCCTATATGTTAGCAGAAAATATGCTCTAGGGGAAATTAATTAAAAAAAAAGACAGGCTACGAGGAGATGTGAAAGAACCTGGAAAATATCAGATCTGATAAAGACAGATCAAATTTTGGAAGCATTGGTATTTGAGTAACTATCAATGCCAGCAGTTTTGACACATCACATACAGTGCTCATTTGCTGTTTCTTCTAATTAAGAGCATGAGATGGCTGAATGCAAGTAACACACGATAACATTTCAATTTTCATGCTGTGATTGTTTGGTTACAGTTTCATGTGCAAGGCCAGCGTTGGTATCAGAAGACCTTCTTTCATGAAATGACCTTTGAACTTTCCACACACAAGCAAGCTCCTGAAGTTTGTTTAGATTTGCAACCAGGCACCAATTACTCTATTAATATTTCCATGGTAGCTTTGAATTTTTCACTGCTTGTTTCTATGACAACACAAATTACAGGTAGGTCTTGTCATTTATTTTATGTATTTACAAAATCACCTAGTGGGTGTATGAGACTCAAGTGAATATGTTGATCTCAGTGTTGTGTGGTGGGTTGCCAAAGTATTCTTTCCATGCTCAAAATTGTCCATGGTAGAGTTCAGAAGCAGAAGGGGGAGAGAAATTGAGGTGTGGAGTGTTAATGTGTCATTTGGGGACATCAGGGAAAAGATAAATTGGTGGGTTGGACACAAGACTGGTATCTTGCCTCCAATAGGACAGCTGAGTTAAATTCTCTGTTGGAGGCTAAGTCACTTTTTAAGAAAAAGTTCTCTCCATAGTGGAGTTAATAGCTCAACTGCACTTTGTATGGGCATTTGTGACAACAGAAAAAAATACTGCAAGAATCCAAAGTAGACTATGGGAATCTGCAAGTGCCTCATACAGATACTTTTGCCCCTGATTGTCAGAGTAAAATGTAAAAGACATGTGAGCAAATAAGCTTCTGAAGCAAGAGCCTCAGCTTCACAATTTAGCAAGATATATGTCACTAAAATGCTGTGATGAGAAACATGGGTGTTGTTTTGTTTAGAACAGTTTTCACCATCCCTGTACTGTCAGACTCTGTATTAGGTGAAGTACAGTGCAGTGTTTATTTGATGATGGTATCACTCTTCCTGTCAGGGACACAAATTAAAATAGGTAATAAATATGAAAGCTCTCTGAGCGTTTGTAACTCTGTTCAGCCACTAGATGGAATCAATTCTCTTCTGGCTGCTTAGGAAGACCTGGCGATTTGTGTTTTGAAATTGACAGTATTGCTGTATTTTCAATAGTAAATCTGACGGTTTTAAGCTTCATGAATGGTAAAACATCTCTTGTTTCTTAAAGCTTCTGTTTATGATATATAATGACCTGTTTGTTTCCTTTTTCTTGAAATTAAATTACAGTAATGTTTTGGTAATTTCTTTTCACAAGTTTCCTAATTGTCACTCAAAAGTAGTGCCCATGAGTTCATGAGTACATGAGTTTTTGTAAAAAAAGCTAGTAAGATATCTCAGAATTTTGTTGATAGAGGTAATTTTTGAATACATACTCAGAGAAAAGGAAAAGCTCTTTACTCTCTCCTCCTGTGGTATTTCCTCAATTCTGCAGGATTGCATCAGGTCACTTACTCAGCAGAGCTCTAGAGAACACTTTGCAGCAGGTGCTGTGTGAAATGGTATTTGTGTCTTGGCAGCTGGCATATTTTCCTCTCTGCTGAGTTAGTGCTTAACAAATGCACATGCATAGCCCCAGGAAAGGTCTTTGCATAAAAGTCAGGTCATTTCCACTTTGAAAGAAGATTTTACCACACAAGCCTGTTTATACCTGATAATTACCTTATTCAATAAGCAATAAAAAGTAGGTGCTGCTCTGTCATATTAGGAGTCTTAATCTAAAGCTTGATGTGCAAACATTTGTTTTTTGACTTCCATTGAAAAAAACATAAAAGTTTTTGAAGTTTTTGCAAAAATCGCAGAAAATTAAAAAGCCAATAATCTTGCTGCAAAACTTGCCAAATAATGGAATTTAAATAAGATTAATTGTGTTGTTATTTCATCTAAGATGAAAAGGATCCAGCTGAAATAATTCTTCTGGCAGCGCTGCTTTGACTTCTGTGTCTTATGCCTTGGAATTGCATTACCTATGCAAGCAGCTAAATTTATATAAAAAACTATAATTTTAGAGTAGGTGTATAATTTTCATGTTCATTTGTCCAGTTAGTTTGTAATCATGTATGTATTTTCTGTGGTAGACGGAATGACCTCAATTTATCTGCCAACTCTGGCTTTATTAGCTCTGGTGGTTTTCTAGCTAAATGGTATTGTAAAAATGCAAGATATGTCTTAAGCACAATTTCCCTAGGACTGAGACTTACAAAAGTGTTTTACTGATTATGTTCTCATGCATTGTTTAAGGTTTGACATGCCATCCTTTGAGAGATACATAATCAGTTTGTCTATTTCCACAGCGGGGGAGATGCAAATCCAGATGTGTCTCCTTGACTTTTGCAAAGCTTACACATTTTGAGAATTTGGAAAATCTTAACTGTGGAGTTTTAAATAGTGTCAAGAGACATGTCCTAGACAACTGGATGATCACTGCCTTACAGACCTAATTTCCTGACAGGGATAGTGATTGTCTAAATTTTTCGACTATTTCAGAATATAATAAGTATGTAAATGCCACCAATAAGTTTGGCTATTTTTTCAAAAAAACCCGAGATTTACAAATGCATGTTATGAAAGTTACTTCTATATCCTGAATATCTATATCTATGCCCATATTAATCCTGAATGAGGATATGTTATATCCATATTATTTCTAGAGAAAAAAAGCCAAGAACTTGGACCTAAAAGCCTATTTTTCTCCCTGGCAAGTAGCACCCTCTAAAAAAATAGTTCAGTGCTGAGCACAAAGTTGGTTTTGCCCATCATCTTGTGGATGATAAATACAGTCTAGCAAATGCTTCATGGATCATTGTAACAGACATCTTGCACAGTGGTTTATGTTATTTTAACTTATTTTAAGGAAACTCTCACCATCTGTCTACTGGAAATAGGAAACTGAGTCAATTATCAAAAATTATTAGGCAGTGATTATATTGTAGCTGTATAAAGATGGTAGCAAGATTGTCTTTTAAGCAAGGAATCTTGGGTCCCTTTGTCCTAGGGTGACTTTATGATACTTGTATCCCCAGTCTGTTCTGTTTGTGCTGTGTATTGAGTTCTGTGCCTTTAAGACTGGTTCTGAGAGCAAAGCAGGGAGAAGCGTGCAGTTTGTTAAATAAATAGTTTTTTCCACTTTTTTCCAAGGAGGTTCTTTCCGGACCGGTTGGGGGGAGGGACCTTTGGGCTTGCCCCCTAGAGGGACCCCATGCAGGGGGTTTCTCCCAAATTTGCCCTAAACCAGGACACCCTTTCCAGAGAAGGAAAGAAATATCTTGTGGTTGTACTTGTGATTATACTACTTACACATGGCTCTGTTGATTTTTCTTTTGGAATATTGTTTATTAAGGCATGCTCAGGGGAGGCATTGTTCTTGATTTCACTACCTGTTTTTACATATGAATTTAAGATGATTGAACTTTGTAACCATTTTTTCAAGTGTTTGAAAAATAGAATAATAAATAAGGAGCTAGGTCTATTTTACTTTCATTGCTACTGTTCTGAATAAGAGTAATTTTTTCAGTTCAGCTACACTAAAATTCTATTGATATTTAAATCTGGTTTTGAGCTTTGCTTTGCGTAGATTCTTTATAAAAATTCTGGTGTTTGGGGAGTTAATTAATGCCTCTGTGTTTACAGAGTCTGGTTAGCTTTTTTTGGTTTAGAGCAGACCACTATGACTCAAGACATACTAAGACAGAAGTGTTTCTGGACACTAGAAATAGATTTTTGTGCCTGAGGTACTGATTACATTTCCTTCTTGTAAAATAATTCATATTAGGTTTAATTATTATTTCTCATTGCTTTTCCTCCTCTTTGTTTTCTGCTTCGAATCAAGCTGTATTTTGAGTTTGTTTAAGGCATTCTCTTCACATATGCTGCAATTCCTTACGTATTTGTACATGTACTTTCCAGGGTGTTTGAGTAGGCTTGACCTTGAGTCTGTGTACCTGAGATAATTGCAGTACTTCCTATGTTTCTCTTTTTGATTTAGCCCAGGATTTACCTTCAGGCCATGTACTCATGTGTGTCTCCTCTCTGTTTCATATGAACATGTGAGTGAGAAAGTAGACCCGCAAGCAGAGAGTCTAGAAAGTGTTTTGAATAAGAAGAATGTATTCCATCACATATTAAGTATAATCTTTTAGAGCTCTGCTCCTTTATCTTGGTGTGTGGAAGATGTATGACATTACAGATCAGATTGTGATGTCTAATTTGTTCTTCTGCCTATGGATGTACACACACACATAAGACTGTTGTTCTGATCTGTTGTAGGATGGAAAAGATTTACACTCATTCTTTTATAAAGGGAGTTCTTTAAGGGGGGAAAACCCAAAGTCTACTTTCCAGTGAGGAAGTGAAAAATTCTTGGAGGTGTGGTGATCTGACAGCTCTTACTCTAAGAGAGCACATCGTGTACCTCCAGAGAATCTGTCCAGTACAGTGTGCAGCACCAGAGCATAAGAATTGCCAAGAAGGGAGTTTTTTATTTATGTAATGGGGAAAAAGAAGTAATGAAAACCTGAGCATGATTACTCTTTTTTAATGTAGGGGGAAATTAGCTGCCAGTCATGAAAAAAATTTCATACATATGCATACACTTTGTATTTTTGTGCAGAGATATTTAAATGCATGATAATTGATTCACATGAACACCACTACTCTATCATTTTTCTGAACCCCTCCATAGCTGTGAAACCATAAGCATTCTTATTATTTCTCCTATTCTGTTTACAAAGCAATTGATATCAGTGACACAGTCTGTGCTTTACTGCCAGTGCTTTGCAAGAGGAATAAAACTCTGATTTTCATACTGTTCGCTTTGGGTGGATTGCTCTCAGAAGAGAAACAAGCAAAAGAAAACATGGTGTCTTCTGTCAGGCCTTCTAGTTGAAAGCACCAAAAGGACTTTGCTGAGTTTCCCTGGCCAAATTTTCCTCCTCTCCCACAGCCAGGTACTGTGAAGTGCCTTCATCTTGGTTACTATGAACCTATGCCAGTCTCCTGTGTGCCACACATCCCATTTAAGCAGTTTCAAGTCATGCAAAGGACCACTACACTTGGCCAAGGTCTAGGAGGAAGGGAGAGCTGCAGAGTGCTGAGCACAGGCAGAGAATGTAAGAAGTGGGTAAGCCTGGGTGCTCACCCTGAGTCCAGCACAGTGCTGCACCCCTCTGCTTATCGAGGCAAGGTCCTGTTATCAGCTTAGGAAGTGGGGTGAGAACAGTGGTGGCTGTTTGCAGGGTGCCAGACCAAACCTCTTTCACTGAGGTTTCCCCTCTTGTGGAAGCACCAGGCAGCCCCTAACCCAAACACCCTGAGCCAGCAGCTCCCATTCTGCTGCCAGACCCTGAACACCTCCCCTGGTTCTGCAGAGCAGCAGACGTGAGCACTCAACACACCTCATTTTGTTCTAGGGATGACAAGGGAAAGGTGCTGCAGTAA
>JBBMKD010000115.1:22777006-22809364 GCA_037834095.1 Argya squamiceps
TTTCCAGAAAGGACCAGTCTTTAAAGAAGATCTAAATGATTTTTTCTGTAGATGTGGTCTTGACTTATTTCTTCTTCCTTCCCTCTCTTTACATTATGTTCCTCTCTTTAACTGAATGATCTCTTCTCACTCTGTGCCAGAGCAATTAGATTTAAATATGTAAAGTTAATTACTCTTCAAACAGTAATACAAACAGTAAACAATGTTTTCTATTGTAAGAATATCTCTACCTTATTTTAATTTTACTTTTATAGCATTATTTTTTACTTCCTTGTTTTAAAATTCGGCAAAAGCCTTTTGGACATAAAGCCCTCACATAACCATGTGATGCCTGAAAAAGGCAGGAAATAAATCCCCATAGACCGGTGTCTATAGAGCAGATACTTGTTTGTTGCGGTGCTGGAGTTGAGGGGGATATCTCCACCTAACTCATCCACCTTTGTGAAGTGCTCTGGTGTATTTATACACTAAGTATTGCTTAGTGTTGTTGTATCACTATAACATCATCATATAGGTGCTGGAACTAATTTACATAGTATTTTTAAAATATTTACATATATTTACTTAGATCTCATGGTCATTAGATAGTTCTTTTGCACTGCATTTGACCTCCCCAGTTCAGGGGTCATCAGGGGTTTATGATGAAGGCTTCCAAGGTCTTCTTCACATCTGAACTTTTCAACTTTGTCTTCGGAGCATGTGGAGTTATGATGTTCCTCGGTCTGTCCGGTCTTAACCAGCCTAAATTCTTTATTTTGTGTCTAACTGGCTTTACATTTGCCAGTTTCTTATTTGTACTATACTTATCTATCTCTGAAGCTCTCCACCTGGTGAGTTTTTTTTTCTTTTATGTCTATTCAGCATTAAACAGCTGGTTAACCATAAACTAGTCATTACTTTATATAGAAAGTTATATCAGGTTATATAGGTATAAAAAGTTATGATTCAGGTTATATAGGTTTCAAAGGCTATGATTTGGGTTATATAAGTGTAGAAAGTTATGATTCAGGTTATATTGATATCAGGTTATACAGATATATCAGGTTAAATTGATATAACTCAAGCTATGTAAATAAGCGTCTTATAACTTTGGCGTAAGTTATATAGACATCACATGAAAGAAATCCCTTGTTTGCAGGAAATTAAGATTGTGCAAATGGTCTTGTTTTACTAAAGGGTTGTTTTATTTAAAACTCAGCCTTAAGAGGAGGCTTTGACTTCTTTGTACTGTCAAGTTCAGTGAAGAATTGCTGTGTGATTTTGGACTTTGTTGTTCAATTCTGTTAATATTTTTAAAGCTTTGTTATTGTTCTTACAGTGTAACATCAAGCAGGCTTTAGCTCCAGCACTGAGGCATGTGATGATTCAATGATTCTCAGTGTTGCTGCAGCAGGAAGCACTTCCTGGCACGTATTTTCTTCCCTGTACTTTGCCTTCAGGTTCAGAGAGAAAATCACTAGGTGGTTCTTATTGTAGAAAATTAGCCTTTTTATGAAATGTTGAAGTGTTACCAACATAAGACTTCTATGACAAGGAAGTGTTTAGAGTGGGACGATCTCTGGATATACTTTCATTTCTTGGTATGCTCTTCTCTGTTTACCTGGTGTTGCTACAGATATGTTAGTCTGTTCTGCTGATGAAGGCTTAAAAAGACTAATTCTTTAGGAAAAGCAAGGTGCTAACAGCACCTGAACAGACTGGATGTTCTTGATTTCTTCACACAACTCACCTAGAGCAACTTGTTGCTTCTCTGTAGCATTCCCCTTTTCCTTCCAACTGCTCTGTGGGGTGTTAAGTCAGTGTTTTTAACATGTGGTTTTTAAATCTGGTAATAATTATGACATCTCAGCAGACTTCTTTTTTTAACTGCATTTTCAGGTGTTTAATTTCTGGCAAAGTTCTTCTTTTATTAAAAAAGCCAGAGTGAGCAAATACTGCATATGGAATAACTCCTTCAGAGCTTATTTTCTGATCACCAAAGCAAAAATTAAATTACTCCTTTCATTATTATTGTTATTATTATTATTATTACTCCTTCACATTGCTACAAACTGTTCACTCTTTTAATTAAAACAAGTAGATTGTCTCCTGTGTGCTCGATGTTTTTAATAACTAGTATTTTTTACCAGAAACTAAACTAGCAAAAGACTCCAAGCCTTAACAGTTCTACGTGGTTTTTCAGATTTTTCTCTCTTTTACCCACTTACCAGGGCTGTCAGTTCTGGATGGCTACTTATTTTCATGATTTGTATTTTTCTGTCAAATGATAGAAAGTAGAAAAATCAATTGTTATGACCTTAGTCAGCACCTTCTTGTCATCTGAGTTCACATCTGTTTCCTCTTGTGCTGTATATCTGTAAAAACAATGCAAAATGGTTGCATGCAATGCACATTCTGGTTGGCATTAGAGAAGAAATTCCCAAGTTTTTCTTGGAAATTGAAAAATTCCTAAGAGAAAATAATAGTGTCTTGTGGTGGTACTGAATGTCAAAGGAAAGGAAGATAGAAGAAGTATACCAGATAAAACCACCCTGAAAGATATATTTTCTTGACACTGCCTATTGACACTGTCTGTGCTAAGGAGCCACTGAAATTAAGAGATAATTTCTGTCTCTTAAATAATGTTTGCTTAAGTTTGCAGTGTGCAAGGGGCCTAAAGATTGGCTGTCAAACATTTTTTGTTGATTTATTTTGTTCAGATAGAAATTCTGCCTGTACCTTTTACAGTATCTGCAGCTGCGGATGTATTGAAAAGACTGGGAGCAAAGACCATTTCCTGTTCTTGCAGGTAGCTGCGCAGTACATTTCATTAGCTCAGAGAACTCTCAGGGTTTTCTGCCCTGTTTCTACTAGAGGGAAGCAAGTCACTGTAGAACAATGGCTTTCAGGGAGTCATAGAATATGCTGAGAAGGGACCCACGTGGATCATCAAAGTCCAACTCCTGGCCCCAAAGAATCACACCATGCGCCCGAGAGTATTGTCCAAATCCTTCCTCAGCTGTGTCAGGCTGGTGCTGTGACCGCTTCACCGAGGAGCCTGTTCCAGTGCCCAACCTGGCTCTGGGTGAAAAACCTTGTCCTGATATCCAATCTCAACCTCCCTTGGCACAAATCCAGACCATTCCCTTGGATTCTGTCATTGGTCATCAGAGAGAAGAGATCAGTGCCTGCCCCTCTGCTTTCCCTGGGGAGGAAGCTGTAGACCACTATATAAATCTTATTCTCATTTCAGTCCTAAACATCCATAGCTGGTTTCTTCGCTGGTAGTTCACCCACGGCCTGGTTTTGCAGATAACCTGGTAAAGGGAACTACCAAAGCAATTTATTTGGGTTAGGTAAACTTCCACGAGGTTCTCCTAAGGATGATTTTTGTCAAGGGCTAGAGGGTTTTTTTGCTAGGGATGCTTGGATGGCCTGTTAGCTTTATTTTGGACACACCATGCTAAAGTTGTATCCCCTCACAAGTTTTGTCTCTGTTTAAAGCAGAGATCATAAAAGTTTTCAGATTTTGTCTTCATACGTTACAAACCTGAGATTTTGTTTGCCTCATATAAGAGGATTTCTCTATCTGTCTCTTCCGTGTATCCTGTGAACTGGTTTTGCATAGCTCTGTTGAGCTGATGACTGGAACTTCAGGCACCATGAAATGGTTAGACATGGGCCTTGCATACCTTGGGTGGTACTACTCTAGTATTACATAAGCCTGTTTCTTATGCCTTTTAGAGTAGCCTTTTGGATTTTTTCTTTCTGTTGTCATTTTGGTGCCTAACACTCATTCTGAGATGTACTAATATGCCATTCCTACTACTCAAACAAAATTAGAGTATTTAGCAGAAATTCTTGTTAGAAGCCCAGGTGTATCACCTCGTGTTTTATACTGGTGAATTTAACACCAGTTTTGAAAAACAACAGCTGTTAGGGTTGTTCAGTTCTCCATGTATAAAGTCTTTGTATTTCTAACATTGAACAGCAAAATACATCTGTACATACTAAGATTTTCATCATGACTGCTAACAAAATGCTAGTAGTACTAACCTCTAATAACCTTCCTGCACCCCAGTACTTCTGCTTTCAACATGATGTATACTTCTAGCTCCCTTTTTAGCAGTTACTTACCCTCTTGACAGTTTTGCTAACAAGCCTCATTTTCTGCTGCAAAACTAAAGATTTTCTATACCTCAAAAGATACATGCAGCTATTTGTATTCCAGCTCTTTGAAAAATCCATCTCAGCAATATTTTGCCTGATGTCATTTAACTTTGGGAAATCTGCATTCTTGTTTCTCTTCATGGTATTGATTCTTTCTAGCTTTGAAGCCTTGGTTTTCTGTACATAAGCACTGCATTTGTTGCTCTTCAGATATAGTATTAGCAGCCTGATATGCTGATGTTCAAAAAGCCTAGCTGTACCTGTATTTACCTGTGCAAGTTCTTTCAGACTTCTGGGCTAGATAGTGTCTCTGCTTCACACGCTGGCCCCTTGGTTGTGCACACTGAAGCTATTTTCATTTTTGCCTCCAGGCTGGTAGTGGTAATTTCCGTATCAGTGTGCAGCTGTAATCACTGCCATTGACATTAGAGGAAGAACTTGTTCAGTATTGGCCTTGATGCAAATTCCTACTAAAACATATCAGAGTTCTGTATCCATATTGAAATCCAGTTTAAGGGCCTAGACTTTGCTACCTGACTATGAGTAGTATCTAAGGAAGTTGCCTTCTTGGAAGTACTTTTGGCACTACTAAATTCTCCTTTATTCATACCATTGTATTTCTTTCTATGGGCTCTGTGCACAGTTTTGTATTTTTCTTCTCCCTGACATTTCAATTAGTCTAGTAAATAATACTGCTTCCTCCAACAAAGATTTCATGGCTCATCTCTCTGTAGCCAAGCACCATTTTTGGGCTCTGTCTTTTTCCCAGCTAGCAGAAGTACAGGGGCTGCCAAACCATCATGATCATATTTGCCCTGTGATTTCAATTTATATTGAAATGCAGGCTTTAGCTGTTTGGGGTTCAAGGCCCAATTAAGGATGTTTTGGTGGAAAAAGTAGCTAGCAATTGAAAAAGGAACTGAAAAGTAGCTAGGAACTGATGCCTGAAATATTTCTAAAACCTTTTTGAACCACTGGTGTTTGTTTACTTTTCAGATCCCCCTTTTCCACAAGTAGAATTTGTGGCAGTTAAAGGTTCTGCACCTTTGCTCAAACTCCGGAAAGCAGAAGATCAAAATGGACCAATCAGGTTTGTCTTTGTGCTCTTCACGGTTTCGAAGAACATTCTGCAGATTTCTATTACATACAGATTAGAACTGTTTGGGGTGTTTATTTTTTTTAAAGAATTTTAATTTTTTTAAAGATTATTTTTTAGCAGTGAGGAAAAACCTAAGCTGTACCTCCCAGTTTCTCCCCCACTTAGCAGAGTAATATTTAGCTTCAGGATTTTTGCTGTTTTCTGGAACAAATCCTAGTTTGGATAATTGTGAGTTTTCACCACTGGCTTTGTGGTTTGATTTTGTTTTTCTTTTCCCTTTATCCACCGTGAGGCTATGGTAGATCTTTATTGATGGATCCAAACACATCTCTACTGATGTGATTTTTCTTTTCCAATGAACTCAGGCAGACAGTAAATTTTTCCCCCCAGAGCCAGGGGAAATAGTGAATATTGTCCTCATTTATATTTATATATTCTGTACTGTTTTCCTAGTAGTGTATTACTATCAAAACGTATTTCTAGAGTAAAAGGATTTACCCCTACTAACTGCTGTTGACAGAAGGAAAAGCTAACTCAATATTACACTGAAGTAGAAAATACTTGAAAGCTAGTAACATCTCATGGAATGGCTGGTGTAACAACCTTAATGAATAGCCTTCCTATGGTTGAACACGATAGACTAAATATTGTTTTGAGAAGTATGAGGACAGATTTGATTTATTTTTTTTAAATGGTACCTGTTCTCTCTTCCTTTCAATAGAAAATGTCTTGTTTCTGTAAACTTACAAGTTATTTTTAGAGGGAATGGTATATTGTTTCATAGGTGAGCCTCAGTGTGAGGGGGAGGAAAAGATAGTCTGAAGTATCTCAGTTTTATGTTCTTCTGAACATAAATAAACATGAAGCAATAACTTGCATGTGATGAGAAGAACCAGCTCTAAGCTGTGGATTAAAGTGGCTCATTTGGTGGGAATGCTTTCTCCGGCTAGCTGGTCCCCCAAGCCAATTGAGAGAAGTTTGTGGGCCCTCCAAACAGCTCGCTTAGGCATGGATTCAGGCTTGGAAGAAGGAAGTGTGCTCTCTCTTTTGGTTAGACAGGTGTTTATTCAGTGCAGGCCCATGTGGCTGGAGCTTTGCCAGAGCTCCCGTGTCCACACGGAGGGAAGGTGGAGAGAGAGATCGCGAGGGTGTTGTGTATTCCCTTATCTCAGCTCGGGGTCTGGGCGGGGAAACACTTTGCCCAATGGGGAAGGAAAGGGGTGGGGTTACATCAGAAGAATCCAGGTACAGGGGTAGGAATGGGGGGGGTGAAAGGGACATACCAAGTACACATAACAAAATACAGATACAAATTCAAAAAACCTGAAACTCGTGCTGCAACAGTGGATGCAGTGATTTTGGTTAAAAATGAAGAGGAACACACTCACAGAGAAATATTTTAGTATGCAGAAGAGTTTGTATTGGACGTTGTTAATAAAAAACAGTTATGAGACTACAAATGGAAAGAAACAGTATGGGTTAATGAATATCTGATGCTTATTTCATTGAAATGAGGGCTAATATTTCCTTTTTTTTTTTGTTTCACTCCAGTCTTTATCAAGTGATTGTGCTTCCCCTGGATTTGCAAAGCACTTTTATTTGTGACTCCTTTGCTGCTACAACTTTCTTTAGTAACACCACTGATATTAAAGGATATGTGGCAGCTGAATTTCAGGCGAAAGATGTTGCTGATAATATGTCAATTACTCTTGGAGACAGACATTATTATGGAAAGTTTTATAATGCTCCATTAAAGCTGGGAGAAGAGTATTGTGTTTTTTTGAAAATAATAAGTGAGTGGAATAAGGTAATGGATGTTTTAAAACCTCTTCTTTACACCTCTTGAATGAAATGTTGCTGGGGAAAAAGATGAAAATGTTAGCTGGTTATTAAATTTTTTATGATACTTCAGGGATCTAGTTGACAGAATTAGATTAAATCTGAAGCTCTTTAAATATCTCTTATAATTCCTTAACTTATTATTCCTTAATTACTCATCTCATTGTAATGTTGAAGCAACTTTGAATGCCAAAGTCAAACAATGGAAAATAATTAAAAATGAATGGCCATGCCTGCCCTCAGTAATTGAAGGTGTCTGTATTGGGCCAAAATTTACTAAAAGAGATTAGTGTGAGAATGTGAAAATCACTCCTTAGCAATGGTGAGTTCACCCATTTTAATTTTTAATTAAATATTTTATATCAAAATATCCCAGTTTTCCGAGTGACATGGAAAAATATATTTTATCACATATTGTTACCTTCCAAAAGGCAGTGTCAGCTCCAGCTCCACTGAGAAAGCCTTATGAAAATAAAGAGTATATTATTATCATTATTTTTTATGATTTAAAACTAAATATGTATTTTTAACTAGAAACAAAAAGTTTCTAAAATGTACACATCATCTAGTTTTCCAGTTTAAATTTTTTTATAATCTAAGTCTCACCAGTAGAAAGTTTTTCTCTTATGGGACAGGGGATAACTGTTTGTATTGGTGCAATACAGTTCCTGAATGTCAAATACAAAAACTGAACTAAGGAACCTCTAATAAGGAAACACCTAAACAATGCCTCACCTTGACATCAAAATAGAGTTTTTAGGACTTTGTGTATACAGCACAAAGCAAGGAGGCATGCAAAAACTTATCCATGAGTCACTTATAAATAATTGTCTACAATTTTGGGAGCCTACACACAAATCTCAGTAAGTTAAAACAGCTTCTGTTAAGAAATAACAGAATAACATCTTCATTTATGCATATCCTGAAGTACTCTTTTCCTAGTAGTGTATTACTATCAAAGTGTATTTCTAGAGTAAAAGGATTTTCCTTTTACCTGTAACTGCCTCAGTTCAAAGTGAGCGAAATAAAACAAGTGCATGTAATAAGAGAATTCTGGTATCTACTAATCTGTGCAGTACCATTTAACAATAGTCAGAGAGATTTTTGTGGCAGAGATTAAGTGGTTTCTGATCCTGATACAAGTCTGTTTGTCATAAACTTTTTAATTAATTGTGTGAGGGGAAAAGTAGGAAAATTACAATAGAAGGCATTTCATTTCATAAATAATGTTAAGTTATTAACATTGACATCCAAAATATCCTGGAATTTGGACAATGAACTGTATTTTATAGAAAAATGTACTCTGTGGAGAAGGATTGTTAATCAGTCAAACATATACAAGTTTGGCCTCTTAAAGTGCTACTAAATACATATTTGAGCTTAGTTTATTTATCCTTGGGTTTTATGCATTGGTTTCCCTAGCTCTTTACCCTCACTATTTTATCGTACTGGGGTATTTCAGCTTCTTTTACTTTTGTGGAGATTTTTTTCTGCACAGAATGAAGTATATTCTTCTACACCTTTGCCAGCTGTTTATTAAGCTGCCTCTAACTTACATTATTCTTTCTCTTTCTTATGGATTATTTCCTGATCTTTCGCTGCTGACATTTGCAGACATATTTTCCAGGCTGCTGATTTGATGGATTAATATTACAGTTATTTGTAGAGGTCACTCTTGCTTCCTGCCATTTAAAATGCATCAAACCCTTAGTGTACACTTTCCCATATGGCTTTTGTTAGTTGATGAAATACGCAGTTACATGCAACAGTTATGAATCATTATTGGAATTGAAAATACCAAACTGCTTTGGTTTGCAGCTCTGCTTCTTTGAAATGGAACTTGGGCTGCTGGTTCAAAAGTATTGGTTTGTCTTCAGTTGTCATCCCCTTTTATTCTGTGCGATTGCTGGTATTAGAAGGCTAAAAATAAGTTGGAATTATGAATTGCAGGTTATTGGGTTTTGAGACTTTCTAAAAAAGTGATTACTTAAGTAACTGCATTTGGATTCAAGAGCTCAGTCTTCTTTTAAAAAAAATTGCTCAGCCATCAATTCTTAATACCTGTGAAATCAGCATTTCTTGTTAGCACATTTCCGTTTGAATGCAGACAAATTAGAAATAGAGGTAATAGGCTCCTAACTAATATTCCCTTTTATATCCTTAAGGGTCCCTTCTGTCTCCTTTCATACTAAAAATGGTTCAATTTGTATCATCATGCTGCAAAATCATGACTTGATTTTGATTTTTATTAACATTATTACTGAATATAGCTAACATTTTATCATGTTCATTTTTCCATTTTTCAGATTTGGAGGTCTTAAAAAGGGTTTTTGCTGTGAAGTTTTTACTTTCTGTTTATTCTTTGTTTCTCTGG
This sequence comes from Argya squamiceps, assembly GCA_037834095.1. Lineage (NCBI taxonomy): Eukaryota > Metazoa > Chordata > Aves > Passeriformes > Leiothrichidae > Argya > Argya squamiceps. The sequence goes on from JBBMKD010000115.1 coordinate 22,786,468, forward strand.
CATTCATGGGACCTCTGTAACTTCCCTCATAGGCAGGAGATGTCTGTTTTCCTGCACACTAGAGTGTGTCTTGAAAGTAGCTATTTCAAAATGATGGTACTCACACCAGTGCCCCAGAATCTGGCATTTGATTGGATTTCTAAACCCACCCCTTTTTCTTTATCCTACTTCTTCTAAGATTTTCCTTGTCAGTCTTTTGTCTTTTTAATTAACCAGAAAATTCCTTATAAATAATGGGTTTAAGAATCATTGGAGTTCCACAATTCAGCATACAGACACACAGAAGTGAGATTAATCACACCAATATGCCTTCATCCTTTTATCCAAATGCTTTAAAATGTAGCCTTCTTTCTCAAATGCACTGTTATTCATAGCAACACAATACACATTTTGCTACAATATGCTAAATGCATGTATTGTGTATATATTATGTGAAAGTCTGTGAAAGTCATTTAGCAGAATGCACTACAGAAATACACATCACAGTAATTACACAATAGAGAATAGAACCTAGAATAGAACTTTTTGTGTATTTGTATATGACTATGAAGAGCCAGGGGAAAATGCTCTATGGAGACCAAAGCTTACTGTAAAAAAATCAAACTTGCTTAACAAGTCTGCAGAAGCAGACCCATGATAAATATTTCTTTAACTGTAAGTATTCTATAAAGTTATTAAAAATTGCCAAGCGTGTTGTCATGACTGAAGAAAAAGCTACATCTAGTATTTGTAAAACATGCCATCAGAAATTCTATTTTAACCAACATGTTCTGCATGGGAGAGAGTCAACAATGCATATTCTGCTTTATCTTAGCATTTCATAAATTCTGAATTCTTATCAACGCAATGTCAAAGATCCTTCCATGGATAGAAGGTTGTAAAAAGAAAGGAAGAATAATGAGCTAAGAACTAGAGCCAGCCTTTCATCAAAGCTCTATGTCTAACCTTGTTTTTATAATTTACAATCTTTTAAGACAATATAGAGGCTGTTACCAAGGGAATAACAAACTCCATTCCCAACAGTAATTTTTGTCAATGGCTGATATTTCAGAGAGTGTTAGTAGCAATAATTTTTTCTCATGAGAAACAGTGATTTTTATGTTCTCTTTTTTAGGTAAGAACACAGTCCTGTGCTGTTTGGGCACAAATTAAAAGTAAGTCAATTTTTCCTTCAGTAAAAAAGTCTAAGTTATCTTGATTTTGCTTGGCAACATAAACTAATAATTGCTGTGGCTGTTTCTTTTGCTATTCATGGTCTGTTGACTTCAAGGATTGAAAAGATTAGAGACCAAAAATTTTCCTTGCTCTTCACTATTCCAGTCCAATGGATTCAGCAATCCATTCTAAAATGGACGCTCCTGGTTTTCCCTGGTTTTCAATGTTGCTATTTCTGTGCATCACATCCAAATCTTTACAGCAATTTTTTGTGCAAAAAAGAATTTGAAGCACAGAAAATGTGGCATTTTTGGAAGCCTATTTTGAAATAGTTCTGTATTGGCTTAAAGATTTAAAATTTCAGTCATAGAACAACAATAACTAAAAATAATAATAATTTAAAAAACCCAAAAAAACAAAACCAAAAAAAACACACCAAAAAACCCCACAAAAAAACCCAAAACACAAAACCCCCAACAAAACCAAGCAAACAAACAAAAACCCTCCAAAAAATACACCCCCCAACAGCAACAAAAACCAGCAACACAATATCCATGCAATATGTTTTAGCTTTTAGAGGCTATATTTTTTATTTTAGAATGTTCAAATGGTCTGTCAAGAATTACATCTTTTTACAATCTTAAAAAAACCAGAAAATACTGTGCAAAAATGAAAAATATGGCTATTTTGTATAGTAGTAGGTACAGTTTCTTAAGTATATAAGTGGAATAACCTTGAAACCTGGTAAATTTCTCCATGTGGTTTTATTTTTATTTAGTTTTTGACTTTAAAATGTTTACAGTTAAGGAGTTTACCTCAGAGGAGTTTGAAATCCACTAGAGATCATGTTTCCCGCCTTTCCACCATAGTTGAAACTAGTCTTCACCGACCTCATGACAAAGAAAGCAGCACCACTGGAGTCTCCTGCGAGCCCTAAAATCTGCTTTTGAGTTGACAGTCTCCCAGATTTGAGTCAGGAAAGGCAGTAATCCTGGAAAGTGAGACAGTACTTTGGAATGATGTTAAATCATGTGGTGCATGGAGTGCTTGAGGTGCACCACCGCCATTTCTGATTATTGCTGTAACTGATCTTCTGGTGACAACTCTGTTTCTTTCTACGTTTTCTTTAGTTACTCTTTTTTAATTACTCTTATGACCTAGTTAATTTACTACCACACTTAGAATATGGTGTAGGCAATTCTTCATTGTGGAGACTCTGCTAAGATCAAGGATTCCTTAGATTTGATTAGGGTTCCATTGCTAGGACTGTTTAGGCAATAGCTATAGAATAACTCTGGAAAGACAGAAAACTGTCCTTTTCTGAATTTGTCATTTATCAACATGTTACATCATCAAAGGCTGTCTTACAAATGGATGGATTTTTTGTTTTGGGGCTTAAAGAATGAGCATAGGAAGCTGAGAATAGGACAGGTCAAACCTTTGGCTTTTTGTGGTAAATCCATTTGCCTTTAAATCGGACAGACTTATAGTTAAAGTGTCCTTTGCCCTAATGTACTTCTGCAGCTGGAGAGGCTGAGAGTATTTTTGGCTTGCTGAATCCTTTGAGAAATTTTTTAATTCAACTGACGTGGAAGGCAAATCTGTAAACTAAGTCTAAACCAAATGGCCCTGTTTCAGGTGCCATCTAGCTAGACACTATGTGATATAGATCATTGTCATAAAAAATGGTAGAAAATTATATTAAAAGCACACTTTCTTCTGCCACAAATAAGTAAAATGAAGTTTTAGGGTTTTTTGTGATATACACTCTACAATATGGAAAGAAGAAAATTCTGTAATTTTTGTGGAGGGCTGACATCTTCTCTAGGGATGTGTTATTTGCTGATGGAAACTGGTGTTACAGTGTTATAAGGAGAGGTATATCTTTTACCAAAGATGAGCATAATAATAATTTTTAAAATACTCTAATTAATCTTTTTTCCTCAACTGGATGGTAACTACTAGATAGTCAACTCCATTACTCTCATTTGCTGAGCCATATGTATAGCATGTGGATTTTGTTACTATACTTCAGCTATGAGCAGACTGAAGCTGCACTCTTTGGTTGGTTTGTTTGAATTGTTTGATATTTTCTTTCAGATTTATCACCTTCTCTGCAATACATGACTGCTATTGGATTAGGGTCAGTGGCTGCTGTCTGCCTTATATTGTTCCTGTCCTTCTCTGTGGCACGGTACGTGGTGTTGCTGCCTCCAGTTTTGCAGTGCTCCTTCATGTGTTTTTCTCTTCAGATAGTTTTTCTTGCCATCGTGCTTGATTTAAGTATCTTGGGTGGTTAGAAAGTGTAATCAAGGGTGCTTTCAGTGGCCACTAATGCTATCCATTGCTTGAACTGATGTCATCTATATCTTTGCAAATACTGGCAAAGCATCTGAAACGTATAGGACTTATCTTAATAAAGGAAGGATTTAAGATGGTGAATAGAACCAGGACTTTAGTGCAGAAGCATTCTGATTTAATGGGAATTAAATACATGAAGTTTATATGCTGCCAAAATGTTGATGCACTTTGCTTATGTACAGAGCTGGTTTTTTGTCTTCCCAAATTTATCCAAAAGGCCTGAAAAGAATTGCTTTTCAGTAATGATTGAACTTTACTAGAGGCCATGATAAAAACACATTTAAATTTTTAAAGAGATTTATTTATTTATGTTTCATGATCCTTTAAGCAGGGTCAGTAACTTCATAACTGTCTTCCTTTCAAAGGTAAAACAGATATGCAAGTTATGTAATTGTAAGTTCCTACATACATGTAAAATCTCTTCCCTAAAAACCATGTCTTTGTTGTTATTTAAATAAGCATATCTACAAGAACAGTCTTCTGATATATTTCCCTTGAAAGGCCAGGAGCCTCCAGCTTGGGAGCTGCATTGATTGATTAAGCTCTTTGTTTGGCATTCTGAAACAGAAGGAACTAGTCATATATAGGGCTGAAGAAGGTAGGTTTATTTGGATTGTTTGTGGTTGTCTAAATTTCAAATCAGTTTTTGCAATCAAAATTTTGAATTAAAGGTTCCATGGGTCCCTTTTTTCTTTAAGTAATAAAATAAACAGATCTCAGGCTTCCCGTGGCAGTAGCGTGCAGTGGTAAACTTGAGCTTGCAGTCTTGGTTGTTTTTGGGGATTTTGAAAATGTTGTCAGAGTTAGCTTTGATATTTGAGGAAGAAGGGTCTTTTACTGTCTTGATTTCTAAAGTAGCTGACTCCTGACGGAAGGTTTGTTGCATGGAGGAAGGGGTTCTCTGGGCTGTCATGGTGTGAAAGACTTCTCAGTTATTTCAGTTTCTCTGACAAAAATGTGGCAGAGGGATATTAGTACTTTTCGAAACTATGTCACATCAATTAGGTTCATAGTGATAGAAGAGTGATTTGAGGTATGAAACAGTACTGGAAGAATCATGTATGGGTATGAGCCACTTGTGAGAGAGTGCAGAGAAGACAGACCCTGAACTTCTACTTCAGCCTTCTTTCAAAAGGAGTGAGAGGTTAAATCCTTAGGGAGCTCATTACATTGAGTATATTTGACAGTGGTGTATTGTAGGGGGCAAGCACTTAATAAGTCAACAAGTCTCTTTTAGGCCCTTGATCCCATTACAGAGAAATTCTTGAATCCATTCTCCTGTTCTAAGGAATATCAGACAGAATCCTTGACAGAAATTAAAACTGCCCCATCCCAGCAGTAGGCAGAGAAGGGAAACCCCAGATATCAGTTGTGGTAAGACCCTTCACAATGTTCACAAAGAAGTATCTGTAATATTTTAAATAACAAATATGTGTTTAGTTATAATTAACCATCAGTTTAATGCATTTCTGAATAAAAATGTGATTTGATAAAACCCATGTGAAGTCAGCCTTCTGCCTATAACGTTGTAAAACCATGGTCCTGTTTTAGACACTGTACTCCAAGACAGATGTGGCCTAGCAGGAGAAAAAGAGAGTGGAATTTGATGAGAGAGACCTGGCATCTATTTAATTTAACTGCAAAGAGGGCATTCTGATGGCAGGTTGCTTAGCTTGGCAGAGGAGATACTGCCAAGAAGCATGATATGCAAATATACAAAATGCCACTATACAAAGATTACCTTCCTCCTGTTGGTAGGGCTAGTGGTACATGTACCATCCATGGACAATAATACCCATGTGCTTCTGAACTGTGGGAGAGGGAGGCATGGGAACAAATTGCTGTGAATGCAGCTTCTGGGTGGTCTGCAAGAGGAGGTTAAACAAACTTGTCAGTAATGACATAGCTATGGCTGATCTTGCCATGGTGTCAGCTGAATGGTCTTGGATTATTTCTTGGGGTCCCTGTAAGCTTCTGTCACAAAGAGCCACTGTATTCAAGTGCTCACCAGCTTGCCATATGTCTGCTGTCTCAGGAATTATGTTTCCACAATGGGTCAGGGTGTGAATTCCTGCTAGTGTGGCTGCTGACAGCAGTTCCAATTGCTCCTCAATGAGTTATATTCTGGCACTGGATTCACAAAGTGAAGTCTGAGTTCTGATGTCCTTAGATTTTATATTTTTCACTTTAAAAAATGCATTAGCCCATAGTTGTTGTTATTAAAGTGGCTTGTCATTCAGACACCTTGCTCCATTCCTCTTAGTTCTTTGCTTTCTTTTGTATGTGATGCTCATTCATATGCATAAGGACAGTGGCAGAACTCTAGATTTCTGAAGATCTATGCTGGGCATCAGTGTTGTTGGTGCCAAAGTTAACGCTGGCCAGGTAATCATCATCTGGTAACCTATGGGAATGCTTCCTATCCATCTCACACTGGCTGTAATGATCAAGATTTGCACCAGCACTGTGTGTCTCCAAAAAACTTCAGAAGCACTGTCATGTATCTAACCAATACAAGTGATACAAGTTCCCTGTCAGGTCCATGCATGAATCTTGAATCAAGTGTAAGATTTTTTTTGTAACTGGCATTTTTTCTCTCCAGTTCTTGTCTCCACAGCTCAGTGCATCCCCCACCTGCTGCTGTGGCCTGTGAGGCTGTACATTTATCTACTACAGTAGACGTGGCACCAGCAGGGATTGCATCATCATTCCTAGAGACTGAAAGTGTCTCTCTTCTCTGATGTTTAATTTCCTGAAGTCAGCGTAGAAAAAACGTGTTCTTCTTTCAAAGCCAGCATGTGTTGGGTATCTGCATGTCACATATGTACTACAACATGGGAGTTTAAATGTGTTTGTCACTGGAAGTGAGATGTTTATTGTCTTGCCTTATTCCAGACGGTGTGGTGTGCAAAGGAGAGCCTTCCCTCACAAGCAGGTTATCACGTAACCCATGTGATCCTTGGTCACAGGCTTTCAGCTATTCCAGCTGCATGAGTGCCTGATAATGAGTGCTTGTATTGTACTTGATTGCATACATGAATAATCCCCTGATCCAATTGGGACTGATTGAGGATTAACTGCTCCTTTAGATACCTTTGCAACATAAACTGGCCTATTATGCACAAAAATACAGAGCTACCCTTATGTGAGATAAAGTGCCTATTGTATTTCCAGTTATAAAGGTAGAACACTTCTGTGAGTCACTTACAAGTAATGATATGTCATATGTACATATGTAACATGTACCTTTGTTAGCCATGAAGTTGCCATATTCAAGTAGTGTCAGCAACTGATGTGTTCCAGGGACATTGCAATCATTACTTATAGCAATTAGCAGTAATTGCAAATAATATACCAATCTATAAAACTGCAATTTGCTCAAAAGCTGCTTGCTTTAATGGCATGTGAAGCTAATTTAGGGAAGGACCTTCCTGTGTTTATTGCAATTTTGTTAATCTCTGTTTACAGCTGAGTAAAGACATTAAATCATTGTCTGGTTAATTGGCTGGTGTGTAACATCTGGTTAGAATCACTTAATAAAGTACAATTAACCAACTTCCTATGGCATACTCCCAGTTAATACATATTTTTCTTCTGTAAGAAAGAATCAAGTGGCTTTGATTATTTCCAGTCCTCTTCGGAAGTTGCTTTGTTATATGTTAGCAAAAAAATCTGTTACCTGGTGAAACAAAAAAGGAGTTTTAGTTTTCACTTAGTTTTACAATTTTTTTTTTAAGTTATGTTGTGTGTTTTTCTACTTTAAATATATGCTACATATTTTTGGAATTTTTAAGTTTCTGAATTGCTAAGAATCTGCTCTTATAATTTTAGATGTTCTGTCTCTATATGACATGTAGTTAGGGTCTTTTTGGGTTTAAAGTGCAACAGCAGATTTCATAGTTAGAAACAAAGAGGAATTACAGCTAAAAAGAGTTTTCAACTGCTGCATCCAGCTGAGGGTGCTTTTTCCAGTTCTAGGCAGATACTGTTTCTGTTATGCAGCATTTGCAGTGCAGTCCTTCAAGTTAATAGTTACTAGCTAAGTAAGAACACCTTTGTCTACATGTCGACAGCATTTTCTGTTGCTAATTGAGAAAGAATAACTAAACTGTTCATACTGGCAAACTATGCCTTAATTTTTCAGTTTGTTATGTGGAATTCATTCTCACACATTCCATGCCTAATTCCCTTTCTCAATGGAATAGATTGCAAGGTTTGGTGTAGCAGTATGAACGTTCCCATTCAGTCTCCTGCTGCTCTGGTCCTGTGAGACAGTTCATGAGCAGCTGTTCCTGTATAAAGGAGAGCTGGAGAGGATGGAAATTATTTAGAGAGACAGATGTGCCATCCTCTGTGAAAAAACTGACCTTCTTTTTACACTTTACTGAGACCACCAGTATTTCAGTATACTACACTTGATCAGGACCATAAAGTCCATCTTGTCAGTGGGTATAACTAGAGAACTGAAGGTCTTTGTGTAACCTTCAGCAAGTAATTTCTTTTGTATATGCCTCTTATTTACTTAAGTTGCTTTTTCATAATGTAAAGTTTTCAGAGCAAGGGGTTTTTTCTTACAAAACATCCATACTTCTGCTGGTAGTTAGATAACACATTTAATGACTGATTTGGACATTTCCACACAGTGTAGCTTCTTAATACCCATAAATAGACTGATAAGGGAGAAGAGATGAGGCAGGACTCTCTGCCATCTTCAGTTTTCCACAACAGCTATAGTTCTGCAAATTTACCTCATTCCCTGTGCCTCCATTGTCACTCCTGGGAGATGTACCTCTGGCTGTGAGCATATCTTCATCAGTGTTTATCTTTTTACTTATTACTTAATGTGTACTTATCTTTCTTTCACCTGTATCTGTTTCAGTTAAGTGTAGAAAGAATAGAGAACTAATTTAACCTTGCCATCCTCAGATAGATGTGTAAATGTTAATGGTTTTTTGTTAGACCTTTGCTCTATTGCTCCCAAGCTTTTCTGCTAAACTAATTGCAATGTCATAACCATAGTCTCATGTTTCCATAAATTCTAGAGACACTTTTAGCGATCCTTCACTGCTGTACCTTCAGTTAACACTGAAATTCATCTTTTTCTTCCAATTTTTTCTCTGTTTCCTTGGACAGGTATTCCACTCCCAGGCCAAGTAAGGTAAAGTGAACTGAATCTTCTCTGCTTTTTCTGCTGCTCTGTACACTTCACAGTGCTATATTGAAATGTGCTATATTGAGAAACTCATTGATCCACACTAATGAAACTTGTTAGATCCACCCTCATGTCTGCCCTATATGAGAAATGTTTTAATCCTCTTTATAGGAAATGGGAAATTGTTAGTCCTGGATGAACAATTCTTGTAAGCTTAAGTGAAACTATTTTTTCTATTTTTTTCTATAATTGTGAAGTAACACAGGATACTGTAAAAATCCAGCACTTATGCAAGTAATTGTGATGGTATGTCAAATGAAAAACATTTTATTGTAAAATACACTTTCTACTACATGTCGTTGATGGGTCCTTTAAACCTTTTGGTGAGATTTCTTTGTTATGGGCATGATAAAGCCAGAAGCCAGCCAAGCTTGTTTGTTTCAGTACTTATATTGTCAATCAATTGTACAAACAGGGCCAGATAAGTGAGCCAGTGTCATGGTTTTAAGCCCACAAGTCCATGGAAATGAAACACTTCACAGCCACTCCCTCCCTCCCTCTCTCCCTCCCTTCTCCCTGTAATCCAGTGGAATGGGGAGGAAAATCAAAGTAAAACTTGCATGTTGAGCTAAGAACACTTTAATAATTGAAAATAAAGTGAAATACAATAATAATGGTGAAAAAGAATAATAATAATAGTGAAAAGGGAAAAACCCAAGTGATGCACAAAGCAATTGTTCACTGCCCACTGACAGATGCCAGACCCTCCTCCTGAACCCAGATTGGCTGAGATTCTGTGTGACTCCCCCAGTTTATGTACAGTCATGAAGTTCTGTGGCATGGAATATCCCTCTGACCAAGTCAGGTCACCTGTCCCGGCTAAGGTCCCTCCCAGTTTGTTGGGTTTTTTGCATACCTCCTCACTGGCAGAGCATGAGACAAGGGAAAAAAAAAAGTATATTTGATTAAGGATAAACACTATTTAGCAAAAAACCAAAACATCGCTGTGTTATCAACACCATTCTCATTCTAAATCCAAAACATGGCACTGTAACAACTGCTGAGAAGAAATAAATTCTACCCCAGCTGTAACCAGGACAGCCATTATGCTCTTTGTGTTTGTGTATGTTCTCAGATTTATCTATTCTCAATCACCACTCCTGTTCCCAAGGTCTTGCACTATTTTGTGAGGCCATTTCATATTCAACATTTTCCAGCCAGAATCCAGCATGGGCTCACAAGGTCTGTAGTTTAGATGAGAGGATTCCTGTTCCCAGTGACAGTTATGAAAGTCCATGAAAAATCTAACTGTTGCAATCCTTTCAAGGAAGGAAATGGTGTCCTTGAATCATATACTGAGTAGATTCTGTGAAGTTAGTTGGTGATCTCACTGCTGAGCTCTAATGTAAGGGAATAAGTGTCAGTGTTGCAAAAGCACTGCAGTTCCTAGCAGCAGAAGAATGACTCTTTGGACTGCACAGGCACTGTCCTTTCATTTCTGACAGAGATGAGGTCTGAGGAGTCAGAGCGCAATGATTGAATTTGTGGTATTGCTATTATGGAGCTATTTCCATTTTGAAGTTAACAAAATGGCACCATTTTGTCACAGAAGAAAAAGGGGAGACTTGCTCTGGCATTCTCTTTTTCCTCCTCCCCCTCTTTCCTCAAATTTTTTTGTGTGTATTTTTTCCAGAAATAGTGCCTTTGTTCCTGCAATCTCACAGTGGAATAAGGAACAACAGCCTTTTATTAGTGTTTTCCCAATCTTGAGGCAGCAAAATTTATGCAGTTCAGTTGCAGTTCATGTTTTATGTTCCCTGGAGTCTTTGTCTTTGTTGGATCACTGTTTGGTACATTATACACGTGTATATATGTATATATATATAAAATATATGTGTATAATGTACCTATATATATATATATATATATATTTTTTTTTTTTTTTTTTTTTCTAAATTCAGTTTGTTCCATTGCACTTAACTAACTGAAGATACAGTAAAAATTTCCCAGCAAGAGTGGAGAAGCTTGGTTTCCACCCCAAGACCATAAAAAATACTAGTAGAATGAGAAGCAATAGAGAAAGTATTGTATAGAAATAAAGCTAATTCCTAACAGAAAGTAATTTCCAAAGGCCACCTTTTCCTGAGCAGCTTTAAGCACAGGATTTTTTAGCCTGCTTTTGTAACAGTTCATAAAAGAGTCACTCCTGCAGCTATCCTGGGAGAAGTGAGGAGGCAGCAGTTTGTAAAGATGTTCCAAGCTTAATGACCACAAATCAGCTGTGCCAATACATTGAATAAAGACTAATATAACAATAAAGGGTAGGGTTGGTGAAAGCCAGCTCTCAGCTATCCCTTTTAACTGTGTAAAATGACCATCTCAGTTTTACTCTTAGCTAATGAAAATGTTAAGAAGTTTCATTTTGTTTTGCATTCCTGTGAATTCTGACCCATTCTGGGTATTTTGTTTTCATGCATTCACTTGTCCAGTCCTTTCCTCTAACCTGGAGTATTCCTTCATGCACAGAAAAACAGAATCAGATCACTGTGAAATGCCAAATTAGCAGCAATTGTAAGTATCTGCTGAGAGGCACAGAGACAATGCAGGAGTGTTTAATACCTTCTTTGCCTGTATTCAATGTGGATAATGAACCAAGGGGGTTTCAGTAACCTGAGCTGGAGGACCATGACTGTGAGAATGATCAACTCTCAGTTGACCCTGAGGTTGTGCAGGATCTGCTGCTCCAGTTGAACATCTACAAATCTGTGGAGCCTGATGGGGTTCCTCAAAAACCTAGATGATGTCATGGCAAAACATGTCTTGATTTTTGAGCCGTCTTGGGAATCCAGAGACATCCCAGCTGACTGGAGCTGATGAACATTGTTCCAGTTTTCAAGAGGGGCAGGAAAGAGGACTATGGAAACGATAGGTCTGTCAGTTTCACTTCAGTGTTCAGGAAAATATAGAAAGATTATTTTGGGAGGTATTGAAGAACACCTGAAGAACAACACAGTCACTGGTCTCGGACACCACAGCTTCATGAGTGCAAAGTCCTGCTTATCAAACCTGATTTCCTTTCATGACAAGGTAACCCACCTATCTGATTAAGGGAAGCCAGTTGATGCAATCTCTTTGGATTTCAATAAAGATTTCAATACTGACCCTCCAGTATTGAAAAGCCCTTCTAGAGGAAATGTCTAGCTCATAGCTAAATAACCACATAAGTGATGGGTGAGTGACTGGCTCAGGGGTCAGGCACAAAGGGTTACAGTGGCTGGGGTGACATCAGACTGGAGACCTGTCACTAGGGGAGTTCCACAGGGCTCCATCCTTGGCCCTCTGCTCTTCAACAGCTTCATGAAGGACTTGGACAGACACTGATCTCTCCTCTGTGGTAACCAGTGACAGGACATGAAGCTGCATTGGGGGGATTAGGCTGGACATTAGGAAAATGTTCTTCACCCAGAGGGGAAGTTGAGCACTGGATAGGTTTCCCAGGGAAATGGTCACAGCACCAATCTTGACAGCGTTCCAGAGAAATTTGGAGAATATTCAAGCTCATGATAACTCTTGGGGACAGTGTTGTGTGGGGCTGGGAATTGGACTTGATGATCCTTGAGGGTCCCTTCCACTTAGCATATTCTGTGATTGCATGAAAGAGTGCTTTAAAAGCAGTTCTTCACTTTTACAGTACACCAATCTCCAACTGGCAGATGATTATTATTATTAATGTTATGTGATTATACAACATGTTTCAGTATGATGATTTGAGTGGTTTGTGGCTTAATGAAATCTGCCTCTTTCCAGTTCTGTTAAATACTACCTTGATCACGTTACTCTTCATGGCTTCAATCTGCCAGGTGTTCATTTTTATTACAATAAAACAGGTTGAAAACTGGGTCTAGATCGAGGTATACTGAGGAGTTCATTTTTCTTCCCCAGATTTTCATAAAATTCCTTTGAATTTATGTAATCATCCACATTCCCACCCAGTGCCATTTAAGATTGTTATTTCTAAACTTAGTGCAATGAGACATATATTTACATTAGTTTAGAATCTACGATTATGTTTTAACTCAAGGCAGAAAGAGAAGACCAGAGAGGTGAACACATTGTGTATTTTTTCAAGAAGATTGAAACAATAGCAAGAATATTTCCTGATATAGCCACAACAGTATCCACAGAACTTTCAACAGTACTATTATTTCTCCATTGTTTGTCTACTCAGGAGGTCAGTGTGAAGCAGGGTGGATAGGAATTTCCAGTTGGACATTGCCTTTATGCAATTTCCTTTATTGTTTGAAGATACAATTCCATACTTTATGTGTGTGTGTTCCTTCTTGAAAGACTTCTTTTCCTAATCTGTCCAACAGCATATGAAATTAAATAAGATTATTGGAGCTAGTTTAGGATCCTGTTGATCTGCTCTGCTTTCTGCTGAGACTCCTGGTTTGTTTGTTTATTTATTTGTCTGTCTGTTTTAATTGCACAACCTGATAATTACCATAAGAAGACTGTTTAATATTTTTCAAATAAAGCAAAGTTTTAAAACACATTTTTCATATATTGGCTTTGGGCATTTAGCAATGAAAAGCCATGCCATCTTTAACAAGATGTGACAAGTATTTGTTTCTCAATCATGTGACTTAATGCAAGCAGCAGCTCTAGCTTCACCCAGCTTTACCCTCCAGAGCAAAAGGCAGAGTTCATGCACAGAAAAGGGGCTGCATTTAAGGTGACAAAGTAAGACTTAAATCACAGTGATTTTGTAATCACAGGAGTGATTAACCCAAAACACTTGGTAGAATATCAGCAAGCAAGAATACTAAGCTAATATGAGAAGCAATCCAATGCCATTTAGATGTCACTTGGTTTTGTGCAAACATGTCCCAGCAGACAAGAGTAAAGCAGTATGATAGTAAAATACTTTTGCCTCCAGACATTTTATCTGGTACTTGGACTTTCCTTCCCAAGTATTTTCCTTGCAAGCCTGCTTTAGGTATTGATTAATTGCTTCCTGTCTTTAGTCATATATGCTTTCTCTGTATGGGTAAAACTGCTGCAGTCGGGATATGCTTTACGATAGGAATAAAAACATGGTGAAAATGGCTTCAAATACTTTGCTATGGTGTCTGGAAACTACAATAGTTAAAAGAGATACTATTTCTTAACACTCTAGATATCAGGTGCTGATTTTTATTTTTTTTTTTAAGACTTCCAGTCACTCTTAAAAATCTTACCTCATTAAGAACCTGAAACTCTTACACTGAAATTCACTTCTATATCCTTTTCCATTTTTAAGGCATGTTTTCCTGTGAGTGGCATATGGGTCAAGACTTAGAATCATAGAACCATAGATTATTAGCAGTATTTCAAGTTGGAAGGGACCCATACACACCGTTGAGTCCATCTCCCTGCTTTTTACAGGACTACCTAAAAGTAAACCATGCAACAATGTTCAAGAGCTTCTTGAACTTAGACAGGCTTGGTGCTGTGACCACTTCTCCACAGGGGCCTATTCTAGTGCCCACCCTCTCACTGAAGAACCTTTTGCCTAATGTTCAGCTGGAACTTCCCCTAATGCATCTTCATTCCATTTCTTTATGTCCCATCGCTGGTCACCAGAGAGAGGAGATCAGCATTTCCCCCTCTGCTGATCCACACTGCCCTCATTCATAAGCTTCGGATTGGGTGTCCAAATGTTGCTTCTGCACTACTTATTCTCACAGTTTTAGGTTTCCTAAAGAAACGACCCTGCTACAAACTCTGTCTCCCCACAGTAATATCTTTGCCTATTGTCTGTGTTAAAGCATATTCAAGAGCAACGGGAATATTAAAATTGTTGTGTTTTGAGATTGGTGAAAGCAGGCAATTGAGAAGGGCAAGAATCCATCCTCTCTACTTGTCAGACCCCAGAGAACCTACTGCACTAGTAATTGATGTTCTGCCCAAGTTTTTTGAAATGTGGAATACAGAAGAATCCATTGCACGGTCAATTCTCTCTGTCTCTTGCAAGCAAACAGCAATGAAAAACTTTTATTGCTTAGTATGTGATTAGTCTCCTGTGCCTTCTAAGATTTGGGTTCATTTAACAACACTACTCAAGTTATGTTAGGAATTCAGGTCAGTAACAAGATAGAAATCCAAGAAAAACTAGGCTTGATTGAACCCAGTGTTCATAGATCTGCTTGTTATCTAAACTCATCAACATCCCTGCAGACTGTTGTCTGCAGACCAATTTAAAGAATTATAGAGCAATGTTCTTTTCCCTATTCACTTTCAGTCAGCTAATTCTTAAAACCTTTTATGAGAATCAGAAAATCAGTGGAGCTGGAGGCATCTGCCATGGAGAATCACAGGAGTGTTTCTCACTAGATAAGAACAATGACATTCTCTGAATTCATCATCTGTATTTAAGAGAAAAAAAATAATATAAGTGTAATCTTTCAATAAATAGGTCATCTCTGATAATTGCTGGTCCAGAACAATTCCAGAATGATAACACATAAGCAAAAGAACACAGACTTCCCTGAGGAACGTGTTTTTCTGGTCTTCATGGACACAACACAAACAATATCTAGGGAATATAGAATACATGGAGAAGCTAAACCTTGATGTTCATATGAACACAGGAAACAGGTTTATGCAGGTATGCATAACTAAACAGAAGATTTTAAGTGTGAATCAAAATAACATTTAGATTCTCTCGGATAAAAAAAGCCTTTGAGTCTTAAATATTTGCAGTGGGCTTTCCAAGATGTCCAGTTAAAACCATTCTTTTCACACCCCATTCATGTTCTTACTCATTTTTGTTCTTTCAGGAAATTGTATCGAGAAGAAGGTACCTGTGTCTGTAACTCTCTGTATTAGAGGCTGCAGATTAAAGGTCCTTGTGTGTGTTAGCAGAAATTTATTACTGTTTTTGCAGGTTGTAGTTTATATGCTAAATTTGCTGTTGCCTGACTTTAGCAAAAATGTGCTGATTTTTAATTATCTAGGGGAAGTCTTCACTTCAACCTTAGCCTTCTCACAGCTGTAGAAATCTGGCTACCAGCTGCTGGAAAATCAGAGACAACAAATACAAGTCTTGAAATTGCAGAAGCAGCAGTTTCCTTTCCTGCCATCCCCAATTGCAAATCACTGTAACCAATTCTTGTTTTATAAAAGGACCTTTCAAAACCAATAGAAATGATTCTCATTCCTACCTTTGACATCCCTGAGCAAACCTACCATTTTTTGACTATCGCTTTGTTACCTTTTTTATCTTGTATAAATTATCTCCTACATTATAAATTACATTGATTTCCTTTTGTCTTTTTCCCAATGGAGTCAACATATTGTGGGAATACAGGATTGCAGTTTTTTTCCTCTTTGGAGGAAGGAGGGACAGCAATGACTTTTTTTGTGGGAGGAAAGATAAAATCAGTTAGACCCCTAGGAAATATATTCTAATTTAAAAGATCTTACAGCCTGAGGATTTCAGATGTGCTTGCTGTGACCTTTGCTCTTTTGCACTGTTCCACTTACATTTCAAACCAAGACAGAAAAAGTGCATGGATATACTTTAAATTTGGAACTTTCTGTTCAGCTGCAGGAAAATTGGAGAGAGGTAAAGAAGTGCCTTTTAATGCAACTTTAATCCCTATCTTGCAACATGACAACAAAAAAACTTTGCTGATTCTTCACAATAAATTATTGAGCTATAAAAACTCTAGTGAGAGGTCATATTTTAAAAAATGCAGTGAGGAGTCAAACTGTCCCAAACTGCTTCAGAACATCATCCCAAATGTGACTGACTCTTTTGGTATCAGAATTTTGAGAAGGAACTGCTTCTTCTGCTGCCAGTCATTGAATCTGCCTTTTGTCATGGTTCCCTACAGGCTCTTAAAACATTTGCCTTCACATTTGAGAACATATGTTTCAGAATAACAGAATGCATTGCTTGTCTAGCCTTTGCATTTCTCCGTGGCACTCTTAACAGACTGTCTGTGATTCAAGGCCTGCACTCATGGCAGTTAATCTTTCTAGTGGTCTAACAGGAAGAGTTATCCAATACTTGCTTGTGAGATGGTCTTCGTCGATAGATTTTCTATCAAGGGGTCAGCAAATGAAAGCAAATGACAGAATCCCTGTGATTTCAGGCTGTCAAAGTCTGCAATTTTTATATGTGTCAGTAGGTGTTGGATTACACCCACAAGTAGGGAAGCATCACCACACTTCCAATTAAAGATTCAACTAGATAATGAGGAAGTGACCTGAGACCCATTAGAGGCATCTTTTTGTGTAATTGCTGAGCTTTTTAAAAAAATCAGTGTTAATGTCAAGACTGACAATTTCCGTCCAAATAGATCTCCTTCTGAGGGAAGGTTGAAGGACTTCTGTTATTTTGGGGATGCAGTTTCTAAAAGCAATGTCTCGGGTTCAGGGAGAGACAGCTTCCTTAAATTCTTTAGATTTCTTTTTGGAAGTGTATTCTTCCCTTGGGGGAAAAAAAAAGCCCCAAAACAAAAATAAAATCTGATTAAGTAGGAAAAGCATAAGGTAAATAGATCCTGTTGCAGAAGTACATCAGAATTTACATGAAGGCAATGCTGGTAATTTTTTCTTGGAAGATGAAGTTGGGGCATGTGCCTTCAGGGAAGGAAAAAGTGTTTTGGATATGGGACTTGGGATACATGTTGGTGGTCAGGGTATACATGTTTGCCTCTGCAACACAGGCACTGGTACCTTTTTGAATAATTTATAGATCCATCCTTTTGTAAAATACTAATGAACATCATGTTTTGTCAGAGGTTTTTAAAAACAAATATAAAGTTGTTTAAAAAACATTAATAAACCTGATTTTGCTTTTCAGAAGAAGAAAAATTTTATGGAAAAATTGCATTTTTAGGCATTTCTGTATTTACTTCTTTATTTGTTTTGAACTGCTGCTTCTCCTTTGTACTTAGGAAAAATTCTGTCAGTACCCAATGCTCTTTCTTCCCTTTGCACAACAAAAGTCTTATAATGTTTCCTCTGCTGCTTATGTGGGGTTATTTATCTTCAAATGTCCCTCACTGAGATGAAAAACCTTGTGTCTGCTTCTGAATATAGATGACAATCTTACTCACATGCCTGTCAAATCTTTTGTGTTCTTTATACAACATCTTCTTTCCCAGAGAACCCAAAACACTTTGCACAAGAAAGCATGAAGAACAGAGAGATTAGGTGTTGTCCTGACTGCCACAGAATTGGTAAAATCATGAAACTAGACCTGTTATCATTTGACTGTCAATTTTGTATTGTGAGCACTGGTTTAGACATGCTATTCCTTTCTTTTCGGGTAACTGGTTTTTTATGGTTTAAAAGCTGGTTTAGCCACATATTCCTGTCTGTGATGAAGGTCTGGTTTTCATACTACAGATTGATTTTCCATTACATTGCTGAATGAGAAGGTTACATAAACTGCTTGTTAATATATATGCATTTCCCATGGATTTTTATTCACCACTTGTGCTTGTGATTAGAGTGATACATTTTGAGAGTAGAGAAAAAATAGAAATATTCCATTCTGTAGGAATTAATGCATTTTTATTTTTTATCTGTTTGGTGAAAATTACTAGTGTGAATGTTATTCTGAAGGGCATTATATCTATGTGTACTCTGTAGCTGCATGCCTGACACTGGTTCTCAGCAAGAGGAGGAGATCATAGGTCTCTACTAGATCTCTCTAAAGAAACTGTGAGTGAAGCACCCTGTCTGCATCCTGTACCTGCGGTGTCATTGCAGCAGGCAGTGTTACCTGCACAGTTCCCCTCAGCCTTGGTGTGAGCTTTGCAGTTTCTGTTGCTTTAAACTGGCCACCAGCTAAACCCACAGCACCCTGTTCTCCACAACTCCAAAATGGTACTGGGAGGCAGAGCAGGAGAGTACTTCCCGTGAGATTTCAGTAATCTGCTTCCTTTGATAGTCTCTGCCTGGTAGTGTGAGATAGGAGGAAACAGATGAGGAGACTAGAAATATCAGAAACTCTAGCATACAGCTGTGATCTGAACACTGTGGCTATGGCATGACAAACATCTGGAAGTCCTTTGGCCCTGAGGAGCAGTAAGGGAAATAAAAAAGGAACCAAATTTAGTGAAATTATAATTTTTTCTTTCTCCTGCTTTGTGAGAAACACCTCATTGACAAGGAAAACAGTGCTGAACTGTGGCTGACAGTCATTTTTTTGGTCCACAGTGAAGTGACTTGTGGAAAATACAGACATTCTTGAGGGGAAAGGACCATTATCACTTTGGAGAGAGGCCACTGATAAGAAATTCTGTCACAAGAACATGAGTAAGGAGGGGAATGAGTTGCTCAAGAGATAAAGGAAAGCAAACAGATAGAATTTGGCAAGAGGTGAATGCACCACTTCTGCTTTTTGTGCTGTTTTTTTCCCCATGTCCTCTTTGTTGCAGTTCCTCATAGCCAGCCATGTTTAGCTGCCAGTTTGAGGGTGCAGCCAGACAGGTCATTTGCAAGTTGGCAGCACAGGTGTAGTGATTGCAACATCGTGGTCATTCTGGATGTGCTCATGTGAGGAGCAGGAGAAATTGTATTTCTCCAGAAAAATATTTACCTACAGAGAAAAAAATTATATAGTGGGAGGAGTGGGGACAGCTGAAGCAGCCTGAAGTTAATGCTGAGATCATAATTGTCCCTACAGCTAAAGCAAACATTGGCTGACATTTTTCTCCCTTCCAGAAATACAAAAAATTTTCCCCAGTCTTAAATTTGGCAAAGCTCAGGGGGAAGAAGGCACTCGTGGACACTTTTCTAACCTATTGTTCAGGCATCTATCAAAAGGCAGATTTTCTCTTTGTGATTCAGGGCAGGAGCTCCAATTTGAATCTCTCCTCATGCAGAACGCCATGAATAATGTAATCTTAGGCACTTTCATCATAACCATAGAAAGAACATCCCATCCACCCAGCCGATCACATCCCAGTGCTAATAATGCTAAGCTCCTATTGATCCCTTTAAGGAAAGAAAGTATTTCTGCTGGATTTGCTCTTCTTCTTTTTCATTTTTTTTCAAACAAGCAGGGTGTTTGCACCATTTTTGTACTCAAGCACAAAGCTAGTGCTTGTGCTCCAGCAATCTGCAGGTACAGCCAGAACCATGATGGGAAGTTGAGCAGGAACTGCACACCAGGTGCTAGGTTGAGTCTGCTACACAGCACAGGAAGACCAGCTGCAGCTTCTGAATCTCATGGAACTGCTCTCTTGCTGTCTTGCTATATAGAATTCCACCACATCTCACCCATTTTTTTGTCTGGCTCTGTACCCTGTCCTCTGCTTTCACAACTCACATTTCTTTTAGTAAAAAAAGAGCTTTAAAACATTGTAAGCTCAAGAAAATTTTTTCCTTTTAGTTATTTTGGGGTTTTTGGGAGGTGTCTGTGAACCAAAAAAACAGCTCCTGCTTTGGCATTGCTGACCTGTAGCAGCCTTATTCCCCACACATAGGTCTCTGTGAGACTGTGACTTTCAAAGTATGAAAATTGGATTGTTAGAATCTGATACAGCTGGGTTTCACAGCCTCATACTATTTTCCACAGATGATAAATGGTTGTTGGTATTTATATATCTAAGGACTTGGAGTTGGTTTGGAATTTTTTGACAACAATGATCATTTTATAGCAAAATCACTCCTTTTCCTCCTGAGAAAGAAAGTTTTACAAAAGGGTTCCTGAAACATATGTAAATAGGCATTTTTTTCAGGTACAAACTATGAAAGTCCAGTGATTTAAAAACACTCTTTTTTTCACAGTTTCCCCATGTAAGGGAATAGCTGGGGAAATAGGAAGGCATTCCTTCAGAATCTCATAGTACTGCCTCTGTGCATTAGCTTCACATCCATAGGCCACTGCCCAGTCTATTCCATTGGGATTTTTAATAGATGCTCTCTTAGGCATTGAGGTGCTAGCTGTTCTTCTGGGGGTAGGCGAACACCCACAAACATCTGGGTACCTACACACTTACAAACCAGGTTTCGTGAGGACAGAGGTGTCTGGAGATGTTCTGGATGGACAGGAGAGTCAAGGGCAATAACTCCTCTTGTTTACTGTAAGTTTTACAGGACTGAAAACAAAGTAGTGGGTACAGCTACTGCACCCCACAGAAAACTGAAGGCCTAGAAAACTCTGGTGTTACAAGTGAAGAATGACCTTTTATTTATTTTCCAGCAGTGATGATTCAAAGCTCAGTCCAAAGGGTGTAAGCCAAAGCACATCAATTAAAAGACCAATTCCCTATTCTCCAATAGGGTGGATAACACCTAAGCCATAGAAATGTTTGCTTAGTAGTGATTTTTAAAAATTTATTTCTTGGTTATTAGCCCTCCAGTGTCCCTTCTATTTATTTAAATACATATATACACATGTAGAAGGGTTGAATGGTGGATACAATCACAGATCTGTGTCCTACTCTAGCTCTCCCTGTGATATTTATACAGCTTCCTTTGCCATGCATTTGATTACACAATATTATAGTATGTTTTTGATTGCAACATGTCTATATGATGTGAAAGTTCACTTAATAAAGTTATTTTTCCATGGGGAGACTTAAAAGTCACCATTGAAAGATCTGAACTGGACAGGTACTGTTAAAGCACATGTAAGAAGAGGAATTTGTGAATACAGTGCCAGTAGAACAGTCACTATAGTACTGTTCCATATGTCTTCAGCTCTCACTTCCCTAGGGTGAATGCTGTGCCCTCTCTGTCTCCATTTCTCCTCTGTGCAATATGGGTGGTAATGTTCTTCCACTAAGACCCTGGCAAGGGCAAGGCATTCCCTTCTATGCCATTTGTTCACAGTGTAAATACCAGCCTGGGTATACTAGCATCATCTTTATTTTTTCAGTTCTGGAGGTCTGGCAGCAATAAGCAGCTGGTGAGCCCACTGGCTGCAGTGGACAAACTCTAAAAGAGGAAGTAGGCTTGAAGTAGGGTATGTGGTACAAAACTGTCAAAAGCAGCACTGCAGACCTTCTTATTTAGGATATGCAGGCTCATTACATAGCTACATGTTCTGTCATTTAGAAACACATAGAGATCACTGAAATTTCTGCATCCAGAAAAGACAATTTTTTTAAGGAAAATCCCATTTGAAGCCACGAGCTATCTTGTGCAGACATTAATACTTCTGAAGCAATTGTTCTAAAACAGACCCTTGGCCAGGCCCTGTGGCCAGAAGTAGTATTTTTTTCCCTTCAGAGGCACTGTCCCAGTGAAAGGTCAGGTCCAAAAGATGGATGCCTGCAGTCTTATAGGAAAACCGTATATTTTCTTCACATGGTACAAATGCCTTGAAAAACTAGCGCAGGCCAGTAGAGCCAGATCACCCCCAGCAGCTTTGCTGCAAAGTAGCTCTACTCTAAGGGGCTCAGTTCTTCCACACAACCCTCACAGCTCATGCATGCTCTTCCTTCCCTCTGCATCTTCTGCCAACAAGGCACAATTTTGTAGTTTTGTCTAACAGCAGCAGTTCTCCAAGGAACATGTTCCAAGATGTTTTGAAGCCATATTGAGTGGAATTCCCATTCTTCCTTAGGGTGCCATTACTTTTATCCCAGCACCATAAAATATTTCATAAACTTAAAAATCTCTGTATTTGAGATGTCTATCATTTGAGATGTCTGCCTTGCCCCCCCCCCCCTTTTTTTTTTTTAATTATTATTGTGATAAATCTGTTTTAATTTAGTTCAGGAAATATCACTTGGTGAGCAAATCCACAGAATGACGTGCTACTTAATCCTGTTTCATGCAAAGTCATCAGGAGAGGAGTAGTCTTTTTCTTCTTCAAACTGCTGCAAATCTTTCTACAGCATCAAGACTGAGACCACATTTATTGTATCTTCATCAGTTCATCCAGCATCACATAGAAGCTGTTAACTCTTTTAAAGTTATCTGAAAACAAAATGCAGTATGGGTTTGGTTTTTTTGATCCTTCTTGTTCAATTTCCTTAGACCTCAACCCACATTCAGTAGTATCTGGCAACAGAACAGGTTATTTCATACATATAGATATACATATTTAAATATAGATATTTAAATCTAATTGCTCCGGCACAGAGTGAGAAGAGATCATTCAGTTAAAGAGGAACACTACGTAAAGAGAGGGAAGGAAGAAGAAGAAATAAGTCAAGACCACATCTACAGAAAAAATCATTTAGATCTTCTTTAAAGACTGGTCCTTTCTGGAAA
>JBBMKD010000115.1:22809846-22820578 GCA_037834095.1 Argya squamiceps
TTACTGCAGCACCTTTCCCTTGTCATCCCTAGAACAAAATGAGGTGTGTTGAGTGCTCACGTCTGCTGCTCTGCAGACCCAGGGGAGGTGTTCAGGGTCTGGCAGCAGAATGGGAGCTGCTGGCTCAGGGTGTTTGGGTTAGGAAAACCAAGGCAATACCTGCAGAAAAAATTTCACAGTCCAAAGCTTTGTCAACATTTATTGTTTCCTAAATTTGATGAAGGACTAAAAAGATCAACTTGGAGAGTCAAACTTTTTAGTTGTATTTTATATTAGTTGGATCTTTTAAAAGATGCTGAAAAGAAAAACAGAAAATTGTAAGCTTTTGAAGCATGGTGTGTTTTAAAATGTCTAAACTGAGCAGCAATTCATTGAGTGCTTTAGAAAAATTAATATTACAATCTGGAAATGCCATGGAGAGATTGAGCAAATTTCATCTTGTAACACTGTGTTATGCTTAGTCGATGACCATCATCAGTCTTTGTCTATGGCAGAGCATATAGACAGAGAACCTGGAATACGCTGCTGCAGTGATAGAATTCCTTTGCCCTGAAGGTATTCAGGTGAATAGAATCAACAGAGCAGGCTCCAGCTGCATCAAGGCTCTTGACCCTGATAGAAACAGAAATGTTAAATGAAAGACAACAACAAACCAGTTATGTGTTTTACAAGGACAGAAATTGGTTAGATTCCTTAAATCCTATTTTCAATCAACATAAGAAAGTATCCTTCTTTTGTGTCTGATTGATGAGGTCAGATCAGATCCCTGTGAGGCTGTTCTGATTAATTGCTTTTCAGTTCAGACCTGCACAGGTCTCGAACTGTACAGAGAGGCGTAAATGCAAATGGTTCTGATTCACTGCGCTGCCTTGGATGCTGGGTGTTGTGGAGGGTGGGAAGGATCATGGGTGAGAAACCATCATGCAACCATCCCGTTTCTGCAAGAATTTATGTTGTTCCTGCTGTTGCAGAGGTAGCTGGCTGGGCCACTGGAGATCCAACATGACAGAAGTTTATTAAATATGCAGCTCGTGTTTTCAGGTCAGAAGAAGACCTGCCAAAGGTCATAGAAGAACCTCTAGTATGCAATAAGCTGCAGAAATGCATCAAGAGTGTGAATTCCAAATTTAACTGCTACTGAAAATAGTAGAATAGTTACCTATTGCAAAATTAAGTGTAACGTAGTGTCAGAAGTGATTTCCAGTTTCATGCTGAAGTCCAGATCAAATCCCAGGGGTCAATTTCACAACCACCTGAGGGAACCAATAGTTCTTATTGTAGTAGTAGTTTTCACAACAGTATTGAAAAATGGACTGAAATTTTAGTCTTAAAAGATATTTCTTCAGAAGTCATTGCTAGAATTGTCCTAGAGCAAAGTTGCCCTTTACCTTAAAATTATTTCTATTGAAAGATCATAATTTGCCAGAGAGCTCTGTGAAGCTCATGCACAACTGCTGAATGCTAAAGTAAAGTGTTCTTTACTGACTTTAAAGGTCTAGTACAATAGAAATAACAAAATGTAGCCCTAAAAAAGATTGAAAAAAACTAGAGAGAATTGGGATATCCTGTTAGCAGACTGAGACCTCGGGTAAATTACTTTTTAGGCCCTCACTGAACCTCAGTTGCTTCTGGATTCTGCTGTTTATTTAGGACCAGAGTATTTTGAACAGTAGTAAAATCAAAAGGGTCAATATTTTTCTGTGGTAACTATCCATCTCTTAGAAGCCTGGTAGCCGGAAGACCAAAGAGAAGCATTCACAAAGCTAAATCACTATTTGAAAAGTATTGAAAGAGACAGGACTTTAAAAATGTTTACCTGATAAAGCTACTTCACAGTCCTGGTTGCCTTCCTCTATAGTACTGTGGATAAACTGTGTAATTCTCTCAATAAAATTTATATATTTACTTGAAGAAAGAGAAATAAAGTTTATTGCACAAATAGTTCCCAGTGATACCTAAAAAAAATGCTTCTATTTAACAGGGTCCTGTAACAGCTGCCTGTACTAGTGAAAGGAGCATCTAAAAGAGCTTTGATCCTCTGGAAATCATCTTTTACATTTTCTCATACAACATGAGACGTTTCACAGTGTCCAAATCTGTGCTAAACATGATTTCACTAGTGTTCCACATTCCTGTGAAGACTTCAAAAATATTGAACATAAAAGCCCCTTGAGAATGTTTGTCATGAGCAGGAATAAATATTCCAGCTGTATTTCAGCTTCATGATGAACTAATCCAAGCAGAAAGGTAGGAAATCTACAGGTGGAATATCAGTTATCAGCTGATCTAGTTCTATGGCTACTATTCTTTCCAGATAGATTTATAAGCAATATTTACCAGAGATTTTAAACCAGAAATAATTCTAATTATTCTCCAGGCAAATGGTAATAGTGAATTACTGTTTCTTTTAAGATCAGCTTTGCAATTTACTTTAATTTTTTGTAAAACCTATTATTCCTGCTTAGAGTAGAAAGGCATAATCATAAAGAAATAACTGCAGCCCAAATGCAAAATTTATTAGTCCCTGGAGTGGTAATAGAAAATATTATTTTGTATTGTTTCTTACTGAAACGATATATTAATTATTAAAATGTTATATGACAAAGTAGCAAGCATTGTATCTGTTATTCTGTTAAAAGAAATACACAGAACTCATATTAAAAAGTGTTCATTCAAATAATTTAATTTCGTAGAAAAACTGTCAGAATAAAAAGTTCCCTCTTGTTCAATAGTGTTTACTTATAATTTGATTATTTTTGATTATTAATTGCAGAAATATATGAAACTTGCACCAAATCCTATTTCCATTTCTTAAAGCCTCAAATTAAAGAAAAGATTTACCAAATGAAGGTATATGACACCTAACCCTAGAAATAAGTATTTCCAACAAACAAACTGGATTTTATTTTTCTAGAGTTTTAATAGCTGAAGTTAAAAATTTTCTGTGATTCTAAATTAATATTCACCTGATCATGGATATTTTTTCCTTACTGTAAGAATGTCAAAGCGAATTTATTTCTTTCAGTCCCTAGATTGTTCCCCTTTTGACAGAAAATGCAACAATGACATACAAGTGAAGAGGATGCTGTGAAAAACCCTGTGCAGAGCTTAAATGCTTGCTGGTGGTGCTGGTCAAATTGAAAAACACCAAGAAGAAGATACTAACAAAATAACTTCAAACACACAGATAATATCTGAGAAAAAATTCATATCCAGCTGTTTGATAAATTACTTAATGATAACCAGCACAAAAAAAATTAGTTACTTGATTTAAACTCTCTGTTGTGGTTAATTCCAGAAAATACTGGGAAAAATATGCTCACTGTCAGTCTAGGGAGCAGCCCCAGTCAAAACCAAGCAGATTCCCCGGCAGCTGTAGCTCACATACCGTAGCTTGAGCTCAGGTTAAAGCTGTGCACAACAGTGCTTATAAATTTACAGTCTGCTGGTCAGGTAGGAGGCAGTGGCCCCTGCTCCAAAGCCAGCCTGCCTTTGCTATCGTGTTTCAAAACAGTTTCCAGCACAGAACACTCTATGGGTCAGCAGTTTGCTCCCTCGAGGGGCGTCCTTGCAATTAATCACACTGTATTTTGGACAGCTCTTCCTGTCTCCAAACAGTCAAGTGATTCAACCACATGTCTTCTGAGGAAAAGGAGAGAAATATGCCAAGGAAAAACAAAAGCCACTTATGTTCAGGTCAACCTACAGTGTGTGTGGCTGCTAACCAGAAAGTAAATCCTTATGATATGCTGCTAAGAGTCCCATTAAAAAATTCATTTTAAACCAGAGTCTTGGTGACCAAACTCATGCTGTCTCATGTAGAGAATCAAAACTCCCAACAAAAATCAGAAAGCCTATACCAGTTCTCAGAGCTGCTCTCCCTATATTAGATTTAGAAACTAAAATCTACATCCTCTCTTATAAGAATTAGGATTGATAGGGAGAACAGGAAAACCTTAAGGTACTCACTGAGTAATCTGAGTAAAAAAAATATTTCTCCTTTGCAGAAATAATGGAAGTCTAAAGTAAAAATATTCACTGATTCACCTATAACAGTCCACATGATGGTTTTTCAGTGTTGGTTGTATTAAAAGGCTAACAAATAAACTGATAGCCGTCAGCAGACCAAGTATTAGTATAAAAGGAGTGAAGTATCTAATGAAGCACCTCTGAAGGCTTTGAGCTTTTAGCTCTGTAAATAGCTGAAAAATGTCTATGCTTTCCAATTTCATTGAACTGGCTGATGGGGGGGACTCAGCAGATGTGACGCTTGATCTTCCTTTTTTTAGTAATACATTGTGTAACATTGGCTAACTCAGCTGGTTCCTGGCTGATTTTTCCAAGTTTCTGGAATGGGAAAGGACAACAAAGTTTGGAGTTTTCTTGTTCTATTTTGTTCTGATTCTTTTTTAATCTTCTCAATTTACTTTGTGAGCATCTGGCAAAACATTGGAAGGACAAGGTCTTTGAAAAAAATTAATGTCTACTCCAGTCTGAATATAAGGCTTATATATCCTTTTTATCTATGTAATGATTCTCTCCAGAGACTTGCAAAGGAACAAAACAAAATAGAACTGAAGTAGCAAGGAGGGGAAGAGACCTTGAGAGGTCTGTAAAACCAACTTCCTGCTACGAGCAAGGTCAGAAATGAGATCAGGTTTTGTTGCTCAAGGCTCTATGCAGCTAAGGTTTGGATATCTCCAAGGACGGAGGTGGTTTCCCCTCCCTGTGCTGTATGTGTTGGGGAAAACAGCTTATGCTTACCTCCAGCCTCATTGCTCTGGCTCAACTTGCTACATTCCAGGGCACAGAACTGCCTCTGGCTCTAGTGTATGTGTCACTGATGGGCTCTGCCTGTCTGGGGCACCCTGGCCCCTTTCTCACCCTGTCCCAGCCTCTCCACAGGGCAGCCATGCCCCTGAGCATATTGACTGCTCTGCTCCCACCTGGGGTCATCTGCAGGTGACAAGCATTTGCAATGAGTGATTTTTAGTTTTTTAAGGTATTTATTGTAATGCAATCAAGACTAAGGAATTTCTTCAGAAATGTGAAATGACAGGGAAAAAAAGGAATTTTAAAACAAGACATGGAAAGGAGGTCAAGCAAATCACTCCCTCAAATATATTATTCAGGACCAAGTGCCTGTTGACAACTGTAGTGATAGACATCTGAAACTTTGTGTGTTTTGGACAGAATCTAGGCAAATAATCCTGCAAAAAGAAAAAACCAAACCAGGAGACCACGCCTCTGCCTTACAAATGTATGCAAATCACCTAAAGGCAGCTGGATCATGTTGAATTTGTACATGCTGCAGAAATGGGCACAAGAACTTGGTGAAATTTTTGACACTTTCTTCCTTCTCCTGGACAAGAAAATCTGCAGCAAGATGGTGTTTCTAGTTTAGATCCAACTTTCTTAACAAGCCTCTCTTCTAGTCTGAGAGATGTCATGAGAGGAATTATAAAAGCTACTCAGAACTTCAGGAGGGTAAAAAAGCAAAAGCACAGACAGGTTTTGGCAGAAAGGGGTCACTAGAAACCTCACATCTGGCTTCCTGTACAAGGCTGGGTCAAGTTGATGAGGGCTTTATTCATCCTGATTTTGAAAGCTCCCAATGGGTAAAATTCCTCTGTCTTTCTTGGCACTGTGCTCCACTGCTTCATCATCCTGAAGGCAAATTATTTTGCCTTTGTATCTTTACAGAATCTGCTTTATTGCAACTTTTTTACCATTGCCTCTGCTGTATGCTGCTGAAAAGACTATGGTTCTGTCTTCTTGATAATCCTCCTTTAGGATTAGCAGAGGAGATGGTAATCACTACCCCTGATCCTCTGGCTCTGTACAGCTCTTATGCAACCTGAGAGTCAGAACGTATTCAAGGGAAAACTCAGCCCAAAGTCTGGATAGCAATGTGCAACCTTGGCTCCAAATACCTATCTACACTCCTGCTTAGTACCAACCCTTCAGAGGGATAGAGAAAATGTCTGTATGTCAAAGTAATGCTGTTCCTTGATGTGAGAAAGGGCAGATCACACATCCTCGGTCTCCTGTGTCAGCATCCCACTGTACATGAGAAGCAGCACTCCTGCAAGCAGGGCTGCAATAGCTCAGTGCTGGAGCAGAGCAGGGTATATTGCTTTTGACTACTGAAAAGGTTTGTTCTTGGGGCAGGATTGCAGCATGTGGCATTTGTTAGTGCTGTATGTTTGTGTCAGCCAAACAAAGCTCAGTGATTCTGATTTTTGAGTAGCAAAAAGGACAGAAATCCATACATTCACATGCATTTTACACAGCTTTTGAGTTTTCCTCAAAGTCTCAAGCAGAGGCAATATCTAAAGACCTATGTGCTGTTATTTGTCAGCAACTGAATGTCAAGACCTCAGATGTCTTGCTTCTGCAATGTGCTATCCCTCCTATGCTATGCTATGACTGCCTGGGAAGATCTCCCATCCGTCACTGTTAGCCCCAGACATGGAATCAAATAGCTTTTTAATAGCTTTAACCTTCCAGGTGTGGACATCCACTCAGCATCTCTGATGTCTGCATAAGGCCATCTCCTATTCAGAAATGATGACTCAAACACTTACAAGTGGTGATCCACTTGTAGATGGTCCTTCTCCATAACCAGCTGCTGGGCCCTGTGCCACAGAGGGCATGATTTCTGGATCACTGACCAATGGGGTGGAAGGAGGCAGCTGTCATGGAGAAACTTGGCACTGTGGGCATGGAATTTCTATATTGTCACCAAGGAAATTGAAGAGATTTCTGAATTGCAGATAACTTTAATTACAAGTGTGATGTCCATCTTTCTGCTCCCTCAACAGGTAGGAAGGGGGGACAGCTGAATGCAAGATTTTTTACAAGCATAATCAGCAATCTGCTAATGAGCCCACCTCCTGCCTACATGTGTACTGCCAGCCTGGTATTTTAAATTTTCCCTGGTAAAAATATCACCTTCAAATCCTGCAGACTCCTTCAGCTCTTTTGCTGCAGGAGCTTGGTTAATGAATTCTCTATGGACTTGTAAATGTTTCTGCATCTCATTACTTGCTGCTTCTGGACAGAAGTCTAATTGAAGCTTCATTAACAAAGATTATCATTGTGAACCATGACTAATTCGTCCCCAAACACTTGCAGCTCTCATGGTCATGTCTAGGTTTAAAAATAAATGTCAGCTGTCCCTCTTTGCTAGTGCTTTGTGAAGTACAATGGCAGCCTGATAAGATTATTACTGGACTGATCACATGGTTTGTGTCAGAGGTTCTGAAAGGGACTTTTTTGCTTTACAGATTAGAAATAATTTCTTGAAAGCTTTACAGGAAATAGAAAATATAAAGCTTGCCCTTATGCTGCCATGCTATCATGCACGGCATTAACTTTATGAATTTGTAAAAAATGGAGGCACCAAAAAGTAAACAACTATTGATTCACTTGAAACAGGACAGAAGAAGCTCTGATTTCTTGGAGCTTGCAATAGTAATTCTTAAGTTTCAGTTTGCAGTCACTCTTATCCAAACCAATTTAGAAAAGGAAAATGCACCTGCAATATCACACTTTGGGCTCTGTTTTTTGGTGTTGTTATTTAAAAGTGCAGCCTACATAGCTGCATACAGAAGGATAGGCTGAGCAGATTGTAAAGTGCCAGTTTAGGCACTGTTCTTCACTGCCTATAATTCAAGGACAACTAACTTTGGGTAGAATGGTGATGCCTTAAGTTTCAACTTTTATATTTTTCAGATGCTGTACTGCACTAGTGCATAACTCTGAACTTCATACAGAGTGTTAGTAATCTCTCTTCATTGTTTGGTCACACAAAACAATCCTTCCAGGCCTGAGAACCAAGGTCACAATCAAAGCCTCAGGCCCCAAAAAGTATAAACAAAAGTGAATTGAGGGGGTACAAACTGTGGGAATATGACTTCATTACCTGAAGCTGTAATTGGACAATTGACCTCTGATATACAAATAGACCAAACTTCAGTCTGTCTGAAAAACTTGTTACCACCGTCCACCTTGGGTGTAGCTTCTGCAATGCTTTTGCACTGCCCAACGTGTATCTATTAAGGGCCCTTATTAAATACCTACTTTATTCTTTTAGCTCTGACTAGCCTCTGTTCTAGGTAGCCATCCCAAGGCATCAGGGGGTGCCCCACACTGTCTGCAATAGCCCAGCTAATAGTAACTGAGTTGTTCCTTCTTAAAGTCACTGTGACCAGCCAGATTCATACCAACAGGAAATACAATCTCTGTTTTAAGATGCTCATCAAGTCTTGAGAAAAGGCCCTATTGCTTAAAAAGATCTTCATATTCAGCTGACAACTGAAGAGAAGCAGGAGGCTTGAGTGCATTCCTTACTGGCACCCATGGGAAGGGACACTCCCACTCCTGAAGTGAGTGGTATGGTGTGGTAGTATGAAATCAAGTCTGGCATTACCTGTAGTGACTTGGTAGGAACAACCTTGGGAAAGAGGAATCTCGAACTCTGAAATAGGAAACAATGAAAATGGCAAGTTTGTGGTTTTGTTTTTAGGAGGCAGACAACATCTGAATGTGTTTGGTTAGGCTGAAAGGGCATGAAGCCACTGGGCATGGTTATAATTCATTGTCCTTCTGCACTTGTGATAAAAAAATTAATCTATTATAACTTAATTCTCATGCTGTCCCAGGGCTGACTAATTATTTGCATTTTCCCACTGCAGCCAAGGTAGATCAGGGAACAATGCCCCTAAAGATATGTTTCTTATCCAGTTGACTGTTTTATTGTTTTTCAAATATTTCAGTGATTTCAGAGTCCCAAACAAAAACTTTGTGTTTACTGGGCATTGCTATTGGTTTTTTGGTTTTGGTGGGGTTTTCTTCTAGGCAATGTTGATACTTTGCATTGCAACATCAGATAACTGATTTCCTGACTTGACCACAGAAGCATGGTGATATGAGTTGACAAGATTGAAACAGATTTAGAAAGGCTTCTGCAGAAAATGGTAACACTGGAAACAATATTTGCTATTTATTTGGAGAAATGATTCATGGTTAATCTCTCTCCGTCCTTATCTGCCATCTTTTCACGGATGTTGAAATGACCATGTGGGTTCACTGACAGCATTGGTGTACACAGGGCTCACTGCAAGAAACGTGAACACCTCTGTCAATAATCTGTGATGCTTTATCTGAACTTTCTGATGTTTGCTGAGGTAGTTTTCCCAATTGGAAATATGACTAAAACAAGTTTTCTTGTTTTATCTAGCTACTTGAAAACAAACTATAAAAAGAAATGCAAATCCTTCTCCTAAAGTTTTCCTCTGGGATGACCACTGGAAAGATTTTCACCCTTCCAATGTAATCTTCACATATTTTCAAGCTGCAAAACTCATGTTGGGTATCCTTTCTTACAAACCACGGCTACCACTTGCCACCCCTCAGCTCCTATGCAATGTTTGTGCTTCCCCAATATCTGCCCAAGCAAATCTTCCCAGCCACCAAACAGGTTCAGTTATCAGATAACAGATATGTAGCTCTGTAACATAAACAGAAACTCTCAAGTTTTAGGGGCTCTCAGACTGCTTCTGTTCTCTCTTAAATAGCTCTTCATCAAGTTTTCCTACCCTTTTATTCCACTTTCATTTGATTGTTTCATTTGTTCACTTTCTCTGGGGTGCCTTTCTTCTGCAGTGCTGGAGGCTGTTGCTGCAAGTAAAGATGATCCTCAGGCATGTGCAAGTGATGAGCTGGCTTAGACCTCTGCACCTGATACAATTGCAAAGTTTTCTCCACTTTGTGATATTTCTTCCTTTTAATGTAAAAATAATTAAAGGGATTTTTTTTTTCAGACCACTTATTTCTATCTCCCTTTCTCTGTGTCAGATCTCTTCTCTGCATTTCTTCTTCCTCGGAGTATTTTATTTTCTGTGAGAGCATCTGGAAGGAGTTGTTTTCCTTTTAGACCTTAGCATTTAGATTCTTGGTGTTCTCAGAGACTGGCAGGCATCTCAGGGTGGGCTGTCACAAGAGAAAGACCAGTTCCTCCAGACTAAGTGTGCTCAAAGGCTTGCTTCTCTGGCAGGCACATGAGGTTTGGGGCTTTCACCTTGGTAGAGTGGGGCAGACTGTTTTCACATACATATGCCACACTGGAGACTTGTGAGGGACTTGAGCACCTCTTGAAACAGCAGTCTGCAGACAGGACAAGTGGAGACTGTTAGCTTGCACTGTGAAAGCAGGGACAGTGATGGAGGCAGAGAGGGTCTGTGCCTGTGCTCATGCCCTAGGAACCACATTACATACATGTATGTATATAAAAAAATAATAAAAGACATGATAGCAGGCAGTCAGAATGAGCCATGAAAACCAGCTCTTCTTGAAGCCAAGGCAGGCTCTGCCTTTGTTGTAGTTTAAGCAGGATCAGTGAATCTTAAAAGCAAGGCAGATGAGCACCAAAATCACATCTGCCATTCATTCTGCTTTCACTGGCATGGTAGGATCAAAACTCTGATTTGGTCTCTGTAGCAAAAAGAAGGTGGTTGCAGTCTGAATATTTTCCATTTTAGTTACTACTCCTACAGTTTTACCCAGCCAAGCCTTGCTTGTTAATCAGTTTTTACTAGTTTCCACATTGTTCTTGTTAAGTAGGTCAAAATCATAAAAACATTTTGTCTTCATCTTTCTTTCTTTCTTTTTCTCTTTCTTTCTTTCTTTCTTTCTTTCTTTCTTTCTTTCTTTCTTTCTTTCTTTCTTT
>JBBMKD010000115.1:22820678-22833299 GCA_037834095.1 Argya squamiceps
TTCCTTCCTTCCTTCCTTCCTTCCTTCCTTCCTTCCTTCCTTCCTTCCTTCCTTCCTTCCTTTCTTCCTTTCTTTCTCTTTTTTCTCCTTTTTTCCCTTTTTGATGGCTAGCAAGAGTATGAACAGACTTCTTCTTGCTGTATTAATGCAATATCACTACCCCAATGGTGGTCACTAGCCCCTTTCCCCCATCCTTCTTCACAGTCATCAGTTTTGTTTACTCTCCTTTGCATATTTATTCTGTAAGACCAAAAGACTATGAGTGACTCAGTTTCCCCAGCTTAATCCATCTCAGAAACCTTTTTTCCTTGCTCAGAGTACCAGATAATACTGTACACTGACTTATGGAAGCAACACTGATACTGAGGTTCAGTTGTGCAGCTATGCCCTTTTGTGAACTGGAAAGGAATTCTTGTAGCAAAAGGATGCCATGGGCAGGGAAGGTTCAAAGTCACATGGATGTTTCTGAAATGAAATTGTGTTTGCTTCATGACATTGCCACTTATTCCTGCATTATGTCTCTAGCTGCAGTCCCAAATCACCACACAAAAAATTATGAATTGGGAAGCATTTAACTTTGTCCGATGGCATAATTCTTTTCCCATTTCACAGATATTTGTGCTTGTAAACTGCATTAAAACCCTTATGCTTTTTTCTTCTTTTGGAGGGAATGTGTGTGTTTGCCTTTTTATCTAATAAAGTTTAGGAGAGAACTCCTGAGGAATTGCTAGCTGTTCACAGGGTTCCTTTCTCAGCTGCTCTGTGTTCTTTTCTGCCCATCCCCACCAGGGCAATCAAAGGCTGCTTGGATCCTCCAGCTCCTGTGGCACACACTAGCACCTTTGACTCTGGTAATTGCAGTTGAGCTGAAAGATATGGGCTGGGGGCATACCACAAAAGCTCAGATTTTGAAAGTCATTACATTCAATCATCTTTCCCTTGCAGCCAATCCCTGAACCTGCTGGAAGAATGTTTTTTCTTTTTCACTCAGGAAGTTAGCCACTTCCTAGGGATGAACTTCATGAGACCTCAGACCTGCTATGTCTGCACCTGGACACCAGGTCAGGGATGTTGTGACACAGAAAGATTAAAATCTCAGCTACCCCTAGATTCATCGGCATGACAACCCTCAGTTGGTCCCAAGCTGCAGCTGAATGCAGGGGCTTTAGGGAGACACCTCCCCTCCACACTTCTTGCCCATAGGTCCTACTACATCCCCAGCTACCTCTGGTGGCCAGAGCCCATCTCCTGTGCTACAATGCAGAAAACTACCTACCTGTAGCTTAGGGATACTTATCAAGAAGAAATCAAACAGTTTCACTGACAAGACCTGCTCTGGGGGAGAGATGCCTATTTAGAAACATTCAGAAGCTTGCTTTTTCTTGAATGGAGGAAAACCCCCAAACTTTTATTTGTTTAGACAATCACCTTCTCATTTTTATTCTGGTAGTGTTAATTATTCCCCTGCTTTTCAAACAAAGCATTTTGAGTCACAGGTAGTACACCCTCTTTCAGTCTCTCTGTTTTGGGCCAACCTGACAGATGACATGCATTAAAGATTCAGTGATTTCAGGGAATGTGGGATGGTCTAGGACTTCTCCCACATTGGATGTTTTGAAACCCAAGAGCCACAGAATGATATATGGTTTGGGAACAATTTTTTACAGTTCAGTCACAAGAACAATGCATGCACAGTGAACCGCCTGCATAGGTTTCTCCCTGGGACAGGCAAGGGCAAAGAAATGCAGATTGAAGAAAAGCCCTGGAAATGAGGTTGTTGTGATGGTAGCAAACTAGAGTGCCAACAAGTACTGCCAGTGCTCCCTGGCATCTTTCACCTATCTTCCTTTACTAAGAGTGTCAGTGTCAGCTTGTGCCAATGACAGATACTGAACAATGGCCACTGACTTCAGCTGTAACTAACCTTAAACCCATAATTTTTGCCACTGAAACAGCATGCATGGTGTTTGAATGGCCCTGCTATCACTTAATTAACAGCCTGGGACAATTCTTTCTTAAGCTGTAGTTTTGCCCTCCTTCCAGTTCTTGATTTTTGAAACACTCAAGGAACAGAGCCCATGTGGCATCAGGACAGAAGTCTCCCTGTCTTTGTAATAAATAGCAAGTTGAATCAGTGAAGTCTGTTTTGCCTTGCTAATCTGCCTGGTGGTTGAGCTACTCTGTGAATGCTGTTGTCCTGGTTTGGAAAGACAGGTGTCTGCTAAGGAAGGCAGGAGCCTCCCTTGAAATGGAGAATATAAACCCCCTTCCTTGGAATGATTATAATTTTGAAATTAAGGGGGTCTCAGGCAAAGATATGGGAATAGGAATAACATTTCTTTACTAGGAGAATTAAAATAAAAATGTAGTGATACAAAAAAAGAGCAAACAAACAAAAAAGAAAGCCCTGACTGAGTCAGAATACAACCTGACACCCTGTTGCTCAGGATCTTGGTAGCAGTCCAATTAAGTCCTCCTGTAGTGACAGATGTGGTTCTTTTCGAACAGAGATGATCCCGTAGAAGGGTGCAGTTTTCCTCTGAAGGTCCAGTGGTGGTGATATGGGTCCAGTCCTCTGGGAATCCAGTGGAAACGGGCTGCTTTGGTCTTCTGACTCTCAGATTTCATCCAGGTAGGAATGCTTGGCTCCTCCCCTTGGGTGGATCATATCACAATGGGATGATGTAATTTTATCAGTCATGCAGTGAGCCTTAATGGCCCATTAACAGAAGATCCCATCTCCCTGGAGGGAGGATGGGTCCTGGAAGAGATAGAGAAACACTGCCCCACCTGGTTTTAACAGCTGGTAATAGAATATGCACTTTTGGTTACATCTTGCATTCCAACCTAAGACAGCTGTGATGACTAATACAGGCTAAATACTTGTCCAATGGAGAATGCTTGAGGAAGAAGAAAACTATTTAAGTGTATGTTTCAATGGAAAGGGTAAGAACTGATGCTACTTGGGACCATAGTCCCTTGACCATAGGTCAAATGCAGTCAACAGTGTCAAAATATGTCCAAAATAACAGTCATCAATGGATCTTTACCATTGTGTTCATACAATGTTGGACAGAAAAATGAAAACTCTTTTTCTTTCCCTTTCTCCTCATGAGGCACTAACAGATTTTTTTTCATGCTCTTATATGTAGGCTTACTCACTGGTGTGAACTTTCAGCTGTGCCTAGAGCCATTGGCAACCCACATGCCCCACCTCACTCTTCATTTACATTTTAAGAAAATCTGGGGGGTTTTAACATCTGACTGTAATAAAACAACATACATGATGATGATATTTCCCTCTAGGCTGGACTTTTTCCTAGTCCACTTCAGGAAACTGTGAGAAGTTGCTGAGATACCTAGCCTGAGGACCCAGACTTCAGATCATCATAAGAAAAATATATCCAGTTTTGCCTTGAGGTAGAGATCTTCAAGGTGTTCTGGCTTCCAGAGAGGAAAGGATAGAATTAGTACATGAATCAATCCTGACTTTAATTACTGTTGATACAGCCTAAGAAGATCTAAATGAATTTGTCTTCAGTAGGATTCTCAATCACTTCTTTCCACCTCCTCAGCACTACTTGGAAGTTTCTTTTTGCTAAAAATAATTGTTCCAGCTTTAAGGTCTTTCTAACATGAAGCCATACATCTAGAATGGAAAGAACCTACATCATACACTGAAAGCAGTTAATTCCTTAAATGGTTGAAGTGTTTCTTTAATGCAATTTGGAAAATGGTCTCCTTTTGAAAACACCTGATCCAAGACACAGCCAAAAGGTGCTGAATTGCAAATGTTGTCAAGAACAAAAAGATAGTCTGACAACTTAATGTACAAGCACATAAATACTGATCTTTGTGTCAGTGTGCATGCAATAAACCAGTGGTTTGTGCAAAAGAAATGTACGAAGGTTCCATCATGACATTTCTTTTTATTTTGTTCTGTAGTGTAGCAGCTAGGGAAATAGTTGGGGTTTACTGTCTGTCCATAACACTGTTGCAAGGGGTTGATAACTCTAGCTGTTTGTGAGGGAAGATTAGCTGACAAAAACTGGGCTTTCCCCAGAGAGGTAGCCTCTACTTTCTTTGTTTTTTCATTTACTTCCTTTTCTCTCAATCAAAATAAAATATCTTTCAGATGGAGGGTCTTACACATTGGCTTGCCATGATTTCTGGCCACTGGAGGATGCATAGGTACTTTGTGGATTTGGGCTCCTTCCATGTGCTTCAGTGGTTTTGATTGCTGTGCTCTGATTTTGGCCCCTGTACACTTGAGATGATGCTACCTTGGCAGAGCAGCAGCCCTGTGGCAAAGGTAATGGGGGCTTTGGAGTCAGCTGTTAACCTGGCCCCTCCTCTGGCCAGATTGGATTGAATCTGCCATGTGTCAGATTCATGTCAGTTCATGTGTCAGATGGAAACATGAAACTGCTCAATACTGTGACTGCAGCGTGGCTGCTGTCACAATCCTTCCTTCAAACAGGAAAAACAGAGTGGTGATAGCCCTGAAGTATGCAGCTTGGACAGCATCCTGACCATGTATGTGTCTAATCCAAATTTTGTTGTGTTTTCAATCTGTTTTACATCTGATGAATAACATGGTGATAGGTCACAGAGCACAAAATATCCTCACTGAGATCAGCTGGCACGTGTTAAAACAGACCCTGTCCAGTTCTTGAACTCAGTGGTTTTTCCTGCCTTGGGGATTAATATATCACTTGTGGGTGGGTTTGCAGAACTGGAACCAACCCTTCCAAGCAGAATCTCTGCATGGCCTGTCTGTATTTCCCTCTAAGACCTGCCCAAGTCTCCTCTAGCTGCTGTCTGCTGAGAATATATACACAGTATAAAGCCAAACTGGTCATTTCTGATGCTGGTTAGAGCTGCAGAAAACACAGGATTTTATGGACTTCCTGAGTGCATGTAGTACAAGTGGAGGCCAAGTTCATGCTTTGGCTTTCCCTTCCCAAAAGCAGGGCAAGACCACCTCTTATCCAGGTGGGCAGGTGCTCATGGTTTCAACAGGATTCATGGCCTGCGGTAATCCAGATAATGGAGCTAATCCAGGCAAACCTTGGGTTGCAGGCAGCATTTTCAATCTCTTAATGTCACAACAAATCCCAGTAGTTGTGTGTGCTGTGTGTTGTGTGACCTGCACAGGTGGAAAGTCCAAATGGTGAACAGGTAAGTCCAAATGAGCAGCAAACTTGAAATGGTAGTCCATATTCAGAGTGGGGCGTGCTAGTAACACCTTTGATAAGAGTAATAGGGTCATCTGGAGTTCTCTGGTTTTTGCCAAGTGTCCCATGGGGTCTGACACCTGCTGTTATGTTTGGCCAAACTATGATTTAGTCAAGGCAAATCAGTATTTCCCCATCAATCCAGTGGAGATGAAAGACCTGAGTTAGCAAGATGATCATGTTTGGAGGCAAGGATCTTGTGCTTTCCCTGTAAACCAAAGGTTTGTCCAGTGGTGCACCAACCCCCAGAAGATAGGTGTGCATGCCAAACCTGAACCTTAGGGCTCCTTTCATGTTTCAGCCTTTGCTCCATTACCTCTCCAGCTGGTACACTGCACACGCCGCTGCAAAAAGTGAATGTATGTTACATGACAGGGTCCAGCACAGAGGTTTCTTTGAAAAAGGCAGATCAAAGCATCCCACGGAAATTCAGGTTGGGAGATCTTCCTGGCACAGCTGTACTGCTCCTCCTGTCCTTGATATCTGAGCATAGGTTTCAGTGTGACCCTGGAGGTATCTTATTCCAAAGAGCACTGCAACGCAGTGTCACACAAACACTTTTTGTGTAGTCTATGCTAAACCAGAGCTGGACTGCACTCAGGCATTCCTCACTGCAGAAGATTTCCTCCTCTGTCAGATGCCCTTGTTCCCCAGAGACTTACCAATAACTGCCCTCAGTCAAGCTGTCAGAGTGGATCTGGATTTTTCAGAGCTCTGTCCACTTTCAGACATCACCTGATGAGTTTCACACTGTGCTTAAAGTAGTGACACAGCAAAAGGGTGACAGGACCCAGGCCCATGTCAGGCCTGTGCTCACTGAGCAGCAGTCAGGATAATGAGTTTAATTGTTGCTTTTTACTTAATTTTTTCCCTGTTAAAATTTTTAGGAGCAGATGAATGATCTGGTTGGACTTCCAGATGTGTCCATGGTCCGTCCCTTAGGCTCTTGTAAGTGCTACAGAAAACACAGGAAATAAAATGTGCATTTGAAATTATCCAAAAGAGAAGAGGAAAATCTCCAAGGTGGTTCACAAGTCTGCAGAGCCCCTTCCCCAGCTGGGTCTGTTGTTCCAGGAAAATCAGGCTTGCTAGTCTCCTCTGGTCACTTGTAATCACTGCCGTGTTACAGCTGCCTGTCGCAGTTGCCACATCCAAAAATGAGTTTCCCAACCCAGCAGAGAGGACCTCAGTGTTGAGACCTGGCTCGATCTAGGCTGGATGGGAATCACTGATCTGGAGATGACCAGCCCATTCCCACTTCTCTGAGCTGTGTCCCCTTCCAGTCCCATAATCACCCAGCTATGAGCTGCCTCCTTGGAGTGCAGCTCCATGGGAATAAGAAGGCTGTGTTCTTGAAGCACTTTGCACTTGCCTTCCTGCATCACTCTCTTTCAGCAATCAGCCAGCTGCAGATACAATGGAGAAGAAAACCCCAAACCTTTTTCTTCCATCACATTTGGGTTTATATCTGCATTTCTTAATAGTTTGGATTCAAGAGGATCACTAAGTTACTTGCACATTAATGCAGCTCTCATAAACTCTATTGTCCTTTGTAGGCTTCAAACCCTTTATTTATTTAGAAATATTTAGTGTTGTAAGAAAAAAGAAAAATAACCACAACTAAGATCTGAGGGCCAGAGTGTCAAAAAACAGTTTTTGTTTAAACTCTTCAAGCTTGCTAGTTGGCAAGAGGAATTGAGCTCACAGATTGCATTCCTGATACTTTCACAAACACTTGCTGTGTTTGGTGGGTCACTGTCACTATCCATCATCCCAAGCTTCAAAATTACAAGCACATGATCCTAGAAGCAGCAGCTTTCCAGTGTAATTGGGTGGGAAAAGATTGCAAACAAACCCCTGGGTGCTGAACCACTTTTCTCTGCTGGTGGAAGGTACCTGCTCTACCTGCAGGCATCTGTGTGAAATGTCCCTGTGTCCCTGGGTATTAGTGGAGGAATTAGTGGGTTGGTGGAGGAAGCAGGCAGGACACCTCCCTGTTGTGATCACTGTGCAGAAAGCCTTTGGAAAAACAGAAAAGCAGTAACAAAGCAACTAAAAGAAGCAGCCAAGTGAGAAAAGTCATTAGGGAGGAAACAAGAGAAGGAAAGCAGTGACTGGAAAACTGTGGCCTGCACATGCTGGTGTTCACAACATCTTAGGCCAGGCTAGTGCATCTGTTGCAAATGCTGGCTTTCAATTACAAAGTGAAAGACGTGTTTATTGGGACATTTGAATAAAAGAGTGCTCATGGTAATGGCAGCTGACTTAGTAGACCAATTTATGAGAACAGTGTTGAGCCTGTGGTTAGCTGTTTTGCTAAACAGAGAACAGTTCTAACTTCTCTCTCTGCATAGAGAAAGCTGTTTCTCCTAATGGGGTCTCAGCTACAGCAGCCAGTTTGGAGATGACTGTTTTGTCCTTTCCTGTGATACATATTACTTTTGTGGCTAAAGTGTGAACTTTCTTCTCTCAGCTGGGCCAGCAGCTGCAATGAGCAATAACACAGATGTAACATGCATTAGCAGCTGTAAGTGTAAAAGAACACTCAAAATAAATCAAGGACCAAAAATTCTCTCAGTCACCCCTCTGCTTCCTCATCTTAGCATAATTTGGCATAAAGTATTTCAAAAAGTGTGTAAGATAATCTGCTTACATAGACAAAGTTTAGAAGAGGCAGGAGCTGGAGTTCCCCTGAATTTGCATGCAACAGACAAAAGAAGAAGTGAGTCCTGCTAAAAATCTGTTGATTAAAATGGTTCAGGTGGAAAAGATTAATTTTTTGTTGTTGTTTTTCAGCACTGATGATGAAAATTGTTGTCTGCTGTTTACAGGGTCTGGATTTATACAGCTGATGCTAAAGCTGTTCTGAAAGTGACACACAAAATGCCGTACTATCTCCAGCAACAGCTGAGCTGTGTGGAAATCTGTGGGGCTTTTTTCACAAATCTGAGATCCACCTGAAACTGACCTG
Source organism: Argya squamiceps (assembly GCA_037834095.1). Lineage (NCBI taxonomy): Eukaryota > Metazoa > Chordata > Aves > Passeriformes > Leiothrichidae > Argya > Argya squamiceps. The sequence continues at coordinate 22,828,887 of JBBMKD010000115.1, forward strand.
CCTCAAGTGGGTGTAAACAATTGCGAAGTCATCGGCCTTCACAGATCTTGGCCTTTGACTGACCCCTGCATTGCAGGATACCCTGATGGCTTGCAGGGACAGGGAAAAGGTGTGCTCTGTGAGAAATGTGTGCAGAGAGAGCAGAGGAAGGACGGCTTCTTCGCTCCAAGTAGGCATGGCCACCAGGGATGTGCCAGGTAGGAAAAGGGGCCATTTGGAGCCAGTGTACCCAGGGACCAAACCAGGAAGGTGCCTGTGCCCTCACCACGTGTATTCATGTTTGCTGGGCACCTCCTCAATGACACAGCCAAGGGACAAGGTTTCCAGCTGTATTTGTTCTTTTGATTCCCTACAGCACTTTGCTTACAGGCAAGAAATAGCAATAAGGGTGTGTACCACACCTCTGCCTGAGAGAGCAAAAGCAACTGTGCTGCATAAATGCTTGAGTTAAACAGATGCTGGAGAGACAGAGGACTTGTCTCTCCTGGCAGTCTTGGGGGCTCTGGCTGTGCACTGCAGAGAACGAACCTCTGGGGTCAGGCTGGCATCGTTTTGCCTATGTCACATTTGCTCTCCTGTTCTGGTAGCCACTAAATATTTGATAGGGATAACTGTTGAGCTCTGAAGACCTACCACCTTTGTTTCACACAACAGAGCCTGTTCTGGTGTCCTCAGAAGGAAAATTAAAAATATGTGGGCTAGTGTAGTCCCTGTGGCAGAGAGGGTATCCCACCTAGCTGATAAGGAGGAGACTTGTGTGCTCGGAGATGTTGCATCCCCTCTTCCATGTCTGGCACCTGAAAACCATCCTCTTTACTGCCTTGGTCCCAGGAGCATCTCTGGGGGGCAAGGCAGGAGTGCCAGGGAGTGATGTCTGTCCAGTGGCAGTACAAAGGGACCCAAGTGACCTGGCATTGCTTCTACCACACCTTTCCCCTTTTTCCTCCTTCCCAGGTTAGCAAATTCAGCCTTCCACCCTACGCAGACCCTGCTCCCAGGAAGTGCTGTTCACAGAAGAGAAGTGATGGGGAAGAAGCCAGGGAGCTCCAGAAAGCACTGAAGTATGTACCTTAAATAGGTCAAGTAATCCTGAAGATCATTACCGATTTTCTCCCAAGCCTTCTTGTTCTTTCGACTTCCCTCCTCACCAGGATAAATCAGGTGTTTTATGCTTGTATTTATGGAGAAAAAGTCTGATCTTTCCCACCCAACCAGTTTTCAAGTACAACATAATAAAAAAAATCTCTTGTGCATATCCTGGAACTCACATTTGTGAAAGGAGGTGTGTGTGGGAAGCAAGCAAAGCAAATAAATACAAAAACAAAAAGAGGAGGACACAGGGAAACGTGTGCTAAACTCTGTGTTGTATCCTCTTGGTTCACTCACAGTCCCTTTCTTTTCTCTTTTTCTGTCCCTTACAACTTCAAAAATCTCTTCACAGTAATGAATTGGGACTCAATCAAGAGAAAGGACCTCATACAAATCAGTAAACCATTTTGGAAAGACCAGGTATTTCCTGTCAACAAAATAATTCACATTTCTTGGCCTAGCAAAATCTCAAATTTTGGCCTTATAATCTGTTTTGTACTGCATGCCTTATAAATAGGAAGTTAAAATCTGGTATATAACAATACTGAGAAAAACCATACAGGTAGGAAAATCAGAAATATTACAGGCAGAAACATTTTCTTGCCTGATTCATTGCCAATAATCTGTGTTATTGAGTTCTAAATATTTAGCTCTGTTTAGACTGGTTGCTACAAAACAGGTGTGTTTTAAATGATGAGAGGACATTAGCTACCCCAAAGATTTTCTGCTGCAATCAGACACCTGATGCAAGCTAACCTCTGACCAAATAAATCTGAAAAATGGCACTGTTGCTAAGCTTGCAAATCTCTCCGTCTTTTTGTTTGAAACCATTTCTGTTTCCTTTGAGCCATGCCCACAGCTCACATGAAGCATCTACTTGCTTGTGAATCACAGCAATAAAAATATATAACCAAGAAGAAGAATTACCAACAGACCATGCCCACCAGGTTTGTCATGGAGAATTGTCTGTTCTTCTAATAGCAACCTAGCAGAGGCCTCTAAATCCCTGTGGACACACTAGAACTGTTTGTCCCCTCTGCAAGAAATCCCTGTTCATTTGGCCGTACCTGCCATGCACAGTGCACAGTGGGCTGAGGGATGGGGTTGGCAGCAGACAGACACAACCAGTGGTGTCATGGGTGTGCCCTGCCAGCTCACCCAGAACTCACTGCTTGCTGGCTCTCCACCCCAAAATATTATCCTTCTGGGGCTTGCTTTTCAAAACACCAGCCATGATCCCTCTACAGCCCAAATACGTATCTGGCAGGCTGTGCCATGTAAAAACCTTGGGGGGATATGGCATTGCTCCCGTGCATTTGTGAAACTGCTACCTTGCTGTTGGGCACTGGCAAAGGCTGGCTGATAACTACCTCGTGGAAGCTCGACCTGCAGGGACCTCCACACATGGGAACATATCTGATTTTCTAATTTCCTAGTTTTCTGCCCTGAGGTGGTGTCTACATACCATATCAGAATTATTTAAACAAGCCTCCTTGTGTTTTTGAAAATCAAATAGTTTAATTTCATGAGGTTTGTAATTTTATATATCTAGAATCGATTACCAACTATTAAAGCCTATTTCCCACCCCTATCCCCACTCTTTGGACATTTTTCAGCAAAGACTTAGTACCTCACAAGCAAATTTTCCAGTAGCCATCAGTCAGATAAGTCCCATGCTTTTCCATTTGGAAAGCTGATGCACACAGTTGAGGCACCCTAGAAATTTAGTACCTGGAAATGGTGAATATCACTGATGTGCCCAGTACACACAGCAAATCTGGAATGGCAGGGCCCAAGGCTGTGCTCCTTGGTGTGAAGTCCCCAGGTTGGTGGCAACCTAAGGAGTGGACCAGGTAAAGCAGATGATGCTGCAGAGCTGTGAATACACATCTGTGTAAATAACCCCACATAACTCCTTGCTGCCACCTTCAAGCCAGCATGATAGTTTCAGTGTGCTCCCAGGGATCAAGTCCATTCTCATCCTGGACTAGTCAGGTGATTGTCAGGTGGCTTTGAGCCAGCTGGGAAAGATCATTTTCCTCTCTCCCCCTGAAAGCTTTGATCTTTCAGGGACAGTATCAACGAGCAAGTGATTGAGATTTCCCTATGGAGATCTGCCCATTCATCTCATTCATGCTCCCCTAAGACAGGCAGCCAGCAGCAGAGGTGGTCCAGAGGGAGGGTCCTTGTTTCTCTTCTTCAGTTTTGCATTTTTTTATACAATTCTGAACACATATTCCCTGAAATCCTTGTTGAAATCATCATTTGCCAATGGAATACAGCCATGCCCATTTTTTCTTTTCTGAAAAATATGGGCTGGGAGAGATTAATTTTTTCATGCACCTTAAGTGATTGTATATGAGCCCACCCCTAAAAACACTTCTGGTAGCAGAGGGGGAAGAGAGGTAAATGGTCTCCCATGTTTCTTTTCTCCAGCATCACTAAACACGTGAGGACAAAGGGTCTCAAGTTCAACACAGTTCACTGTGAAATTGCCAGGTATGCAAGTGCTGCACGTTCTGATGTGATGTCAGCAAACATTGCAATTTCAGGTCAGCTGGGCAGGCATTTTTATTTTAGCAGCTTATTTAAGATAAGTTTTAAACAATCTCATATGTATTGTGTTCATACAGAAAGCAGCTGTGAAAAGGATTGATGTTCTGTAGAAGCAGCCAAAAGTTGGTGTTTCTGTGACATGCCATGGAAGATTAAAAGGGCAGACCTTGAGCTCTTTATTAAAAAGCCTGATTGTTGTCTTAAACTTTAGCTATCCATTTGACATCTCTTATGTACATGACATTCATGTATTTTTTAAAAGTCATTGAACAATGACAATAAAAAAGCTTTGCAAGTAATTGTTTTCTGAACCCATGAAGATTCTCCAAATAACCATATTTACAGTGAGCTGTCAGTGAGCAGCCTGTCCCTGAATCTAAATCTCATCTTACTACTGACATCAGAGGAGGAGTATACAATGTGCTGTTCAAAGGTTTTAGAAATGAAAAATATTATTGAGCTGTTTTCCTTCCTCTGTCTCTCTCTCCCTCCATTGTTCTCAACTCACAGGAACCTGTTAGGTGAAAACAACCAAAAATCTTGAACACTGCTGACAGAGAAATTTCTCCCAGTCTTGCTTACTGCCACAGCACATATCAAAGAATATGTTTGATATGTGAAACATATCAAATATCCCCAATGACTAATCGAAGTATTGACAGAAGTAATCACAGCTGGAATGTCAGGCTGGGATGGGTGCTTCTATCTCAAACCTCCACTAAAATAAGACAGCAGCCATTCCCTTCCCTTCCCTTCCCTTCCCTTCCC